>JAMPIV010008170.1:0-97500 GCA_024509875.1 Oreohelix idahoensis | reverse complement strand
GAATGACCGAATGAATGAACGAATGACCGAATTAATGAACGAATGACCGAATTAATGAACGAATGACCGAATGAATGAACGAATGACCGAATTAATGAACGAATGACCGAATGAATGAACGAATGACCGACTTAATGAACGAATGACCGAATGAATGAACGAATGACCGAATTAATGAACGAATGACCGAATGAATGAACGAATGACCGAATTAATGAACGAATGACCGAAAGAATTAATGAATGAATACAGAGGTACGGTAAAAGACGATGACGTTAACTAGGACACACAGATGATAGAATTACATCATCATCATGTTCCTTCTCGCTCAACATGGAGCATGGGACAGACAAAGATATTAAACGGATGGTACAGGACAGGGAAGCCTGGATATGTTTGATTCTCCGCCAGGAGAAAGAGGGTAATTTTGTTGTCTTCTTTCACCATTCAGCTCCCCAAGCAGCATAAGCCTTCAACAAACTAAAACCAAGTCTTCCTGTCACGTGCCAACCATTCAAAATCTTCTCCATGAGTTCTTCATCACGTCACGTCTGTCTCCATTTCTCTTCTCCATGTGTTCTTCATCACGTCACGTCTGTCTCCATTTCTCTTCTCCGTGTGTTCTTCATCACGTCACGTCTGTCTCCATTTCTCTTCTCCGTGTGTTCTTCATCACGTCACGTCTGTCTCCATTTCTCTTCTCCAGGTGTTCTTCATCACGTCACGTCTGTCTCCATTTCTATTCTCCTTGTGTTCTTCGTCACGTCACGTCTGTCTCCATTTCTCTTCTCCATGTGTTCTTCATTACGTCACGTCTGTCTCCAATTCTCTTCTCCATGTGTTCTTCATCACGTCACGTCTGTCTCCATTTTTCTTCTCCATGTGTTCTTCATCACGTCACGTCTGTCTCCATTTCTCTTCTCCATGTGTTCTTCATCACGTCACGTCTGTCTCCATTTCTCTTCTCCATGTGTTCTTTGGTCTTCTTCCACCTCTCTTACCCTGGGGATTCCACAACAAGGACTGTCTAGTAATGCTAGCAGAAGATGTAAGTATTACTATCACTTATGACTGG
This sequence comes from Oreohelix idahoensis, assembly GCA_024509875.1. Lineage (NCBI taxonomy): Eukaryota > Metazoa > Mollusca > Gastropoda > Stylommatophora > Oreohelicidae > Oreohelix > Oreohelix idahoensis. The sequence continues at coordinate 96,425 of JAMPIV010008170.1, read as the reverse complement.
TGCGATTATTTACATTCTCGTTTATAAATAAAGACATAAATGCGGAAAGTGAATGTCAGAAGTGAAGATTCACAACCTCCACGTGGTACTCCTCAATACGTCCTTTTGGCTTGAGAGGTTGGACAATGACCACTCCTATAGTGACGTCATCGAATGTATAGTTGTAGACAAGCGGCGCACTTGGTGCTGGCGATTAAAGACATGTAATGAGAGACGGATTTAAGAAAGACAAAACTTCAAAATAGACAGACAGAGAGGCTGTTGGGCAGACATACAAACAGATAGACAGATAAACTAGATAGATAGATAGATAGATAGATAGATAGATAGATAGATAGATAGATAGATAGATAGATAGATAGATAGATAGATAGATAGCTAGCTAGCTAGCTAGCTAGCTAGCTAGCTAGCTAGCTAGATAGATAGATAGATAGATAGATAGATAGATAGATAGATAGATAGATAGATAGATAGATAGATAGATAGATAGATAGATAGATAGATAGATAGATAGATAGATAGATAGATAGATAGATAGATAGATAGAACTTTATTTTCAAAGGGTTAAGAATTGGGCATACAGACCCGTCTTACATTCTGCCATTCCTCTCTCTGTCATCTGGCATATATATATATATATATATATCGATATATATATATATATATATATATATATATATATATATATATATATATATATATAGATATATAAATAGATACATATATATATAGATAGATATGTATGTAGGTAGGTAGGTGTTAGGTATGTACGTACGTAGGCAGGCTGGCAGATAGGTAAGAAGGCAGATAGGTAGGTAGGCAAGCAGGTAGGTAGGTAGTAGGTATGTAAGTAGGTAGGTAGGTAGGCGTCTGGCCCAATGCAACAAGGGTGATGTTTTCAGTAGCCCTATTATTTCTTTGTATTCCCAGAGACCCCAGAAAACCACATGCGGCGAGATATAACACATGTGATTTCACGAGCGGAATACTCACGACCTTGACTTGTCTGGAACATGTATTTTTCGCTGAATAATCCTTGACCCAGAGCATTGACATAAGCAATTCTGGCCTGGTATGCAGTGTACGGTTCCAGACTTTTAATGAACAGAGACTCGCTTGTTGAAGAAAGCTCAATTGTTCTGCAAAAGTAGGATTCATGGAACGATAGATAGAAATATAGTCACGTACAGTCAGGCCGAAGGACTGATAGATAGGACAGGCAGCAGTGGCGTAACTACCGCCCGTGAGGACCAGGTATGTCACGGGAACCCCAGTATTGAGTGGGCCCCGTCTAGATGTGGTCGTAAGGGGTACTCGCTTATTTATATATATATATATATATATATATATATATATATATATATATATATATATATATATATATATATATATATATATATATATATATATATATATATATATATATATATATATATATATATATATATATGATAGGGTGGGCGAGATGATGATGATGTTGTGATATTTGATCACTCTCTTGCACACTCGCAACCGACCCGATTCAACAATAAAACTCTGATTCTTAAGGCAGGGGCTGTATTTATTTCTACAACCCTGTCAGTGACATTAAGCACACGGAGCAAACATTAACAAATAAAACAAAGCGAACAAAACCAAACACCCAGCCAGTGCTCTATTGCTAATGTGTTCAAGGCATCTATTTTGTAGGTCGACTCGTTTCTTTCTCTGGGTGACTGATGAACTAAGCGGCCTCTGCTGGCTCACTATCTTTTTATATAAGCCCTAGGGCGAATCACTCAACTTAGTGCGCTGCGCGTATTAATTGCGCCACGCAAATAACACACGCGATTATTGCTCTTAAAGGAGCGAAAACACAAATATACACAACTATCAAATATAACACACCACTATTTTTAGGCTTTATTGTGGCCTAGTAATAAATCTTCTTCTTGAAGATAATGTGGTAATCAGGCAGTGAACCACGGAGACATTAGTAGTGACAAGATGGCTCTGTCACATATTCCCCGCCTGATTTTGTTGTTGTCCCGACAACATCACTACCACTGGCGCTTCAGTCGAGATCTCTCAGATCGTTGGTGCTGCGCATGATTCTTTCTGAGCGGCGATGCTTTGGGTTGAGCTTCTGTAATAGGTACAACCCGGCTGGGGACCCTCTTGGTCGTCATGTCCCTAGTTGTACGTTGTCGGGCTGGCAGCTGCTATGGTCTAGAAGATTCGTCCACTTGTACGGCGTCGCTGCTTGCTTGTGACTTCTTCTTGTCAGTGCATGCAGCTGTCGACTTTGAAGGGAGATTGCTCCTGACGTGTTTTACAGTCGTTTTGTGTGGACGGTGGCTTACGTTCCCCACAATCTGCTTTAGATGAGTTTCCTCTTCTGAACCTTGATGTGCACTCCCTCCTATCTGCTTAGGACGGGTTTCCTCCCCTAGACGACGACTAATTTTCTCGGCGCCCTTAGGGTGACAGTTGTCACGGCCATCTCTTGGCTTGCACTTTAAAGGCAGCCTAGTGTGGCAGTACGCTTCGGGAAAGAGCTTCTTGAGGGACAGGTGGATATCAAATGTTCAGTAGACTTGCATTGAAAACATCTCTTCGGAAGCGGGCCTTGAGGGCACTTGGCTGCCATGTGGTTTGAAAGGTCTCCACAATTGTAGCATCTTATCTTTCTAGGCTTCCTCTGTGCCATGGGTCGCCTCCTGCTGCCCTTACATTCCTGACCGTCAATGCCGCACACAAAGACTGCTTCCATGCCCTGGACAGATGGTTTGCTGTCAAATGCTACTCGTTCATTCCTTGCCAGACTCCTGAATCCCTTTCTGAAGATCTTGGTCTGATGTACGAATACATCAATACCTCCATCATCTGGCGTAATAAACCCCCATCCCCTGTGGACACTATACCACTTGCAAACCCCTTTTCGCCTTGTCGGTGCAACTGCGTTTGTTGGTACTGTCAGCTCACAGCTTTCGTTGACAGCAGCCTGACTCTCACATACAAGAAGGTCTAGTTGAGGTTCCTGCTCACGCACCCCCTCGTCGTGCTTTGGCTGTTTCCGCGGTTGGCCTGGTTCTTTCTTTCTTTGCACCTCCTCTTGTACTGGCGAACTGGTCTGTGATAGCTGTGCTAGCTGGGCCTTTAGGAGAGATAATTCTGCTTTGAGTGCCTCCTCTTCATTGTGAGCTTCTGCACTTGCTATCTGCACCAGTGTCTCTGGCTTTTTGACTTCACAGAAAACAGCACATTCCCTAGGCCCCTGACTCACGGCCTGGAAATTCCTAGTCATCTCATTGACTAGTGGTCGCTCGCTGTACGCTTCTTCCACTATTTTCAGTAACTTCTCAGGGCTGGCCTTGGCTCCACCACGTATCCGTAATTCTCTCGATACCCCTGGTGTAACGTTGTTCCAGATAACGTCTGCCTTATCTTCGGCAGAAACGGGCGCTACCTTCCACACAGCCTCTACGTCGTTCAAAAACTCTTGCCAAGTGGGACTTGCCTTTCCACCAAATCGCCTTACCTCCGGCACCTCCACGTATACTACTTTCACAGGCGCATTAGCCGTCTTGCTGCAAGACCGCACTGCTGGGTGTTTACAATATTATATTTGCTCGTTTGCTGTTTGCTCGGTGTCACTGTCTGCCTATCCTGCCGACAACGCCAATTGTGATAGGGTGGGTGAGATGATGACGATGATGTTGTGATATTTGATCACTCTCTTGCACACTCGAAACCGACCCGATTCAACAATAAAACTCTGATTCTTAAGGCAGGGGCTGTATTTATTTCTACAACCCTGTCAGTGACATTAAGCACACGAAGCAAACATTGAACAAATAAAACAAAGCGAACAAAACCAAACACCCAGCCAGTGCTCTATTGCTAATGTGTTCAAGGCATCTATTTTGTAGGTCGACTCGTTTCTTTCTCTGGGTGACTGACGAACTAAGCGGCCTCTGCTGGCTCGCTATCTCTTTATATAAGCCCTAGGGCAAATCACCCAACTTAGTGCGTTGCGCGTATTAATTGCGCCACGCAAATAACACACGCGATTATTGCTCTTAAAGGAGCGAAAACATAAATATACACCACAACTATCAAATATAACACACCACTATTTTTAGGCTTTATTGTGGCCTAGTAATAAATCTTCTTCTTGAAGATAATGTGGTAATCAGGCAGTGAACCACGGAGCCATTGGTAGTGACAAAATGGCTCTGTCACACACATATATATATATATATATATATATATATATATATATATATATATATATATATATATATATATATATATATATATATATATATATATATATAGATATATATATATATATAATATATATATATGTTACTTTCAGTGCCAGGAAAAGTATTAAACAGGATTATCCTTGAAAGATTAAAAGAGTCCATAGACAAGAAACTGAGAGATGAACAAGCAGGTTTTCGACAAAACAGATCCTGTACAGACCAGATAGCCACTTTGAGAATAATAGTTGAACAAAGTCTAGAATGAAATTCACCACTATACATCGGATTTGTGGACTACGAAAAGGCGTTTGACAGTGTAGACAGAGAATCACTTTGGAAATTGATGAGGCATTATGGAGTTCCCCTGAAGATCATTAATTTAATAAAGAAAACATATGAAGACATGACATGCAGAGGTCTTCGTGAAGGACAGCTTACAGAACCGTTTGGGATAAGAACAGGAGTGCGACAGGGATGCCTCTTGTCTCCGTTTCTTTTCTTACTAGCAATAGACTGGGTTACGAGAACATCGACAACACACAACAGAAATGGAATCCAGTGGACTCCGACTAAGCAGTTGGATGATCTGGATTTTGCTGACGACTTGGCTCTTCTGTCCCATAACCATAATCAGATGCAGGACAAGTTGAAAACACTCGATGAGAAGTCACAGCAATTGGGTCTGAAAATACACAGGGAAAAGATAAAAATAATGAGAATAAATGCAGGTAATGATAACAGGATTGAACTTGAAGATACACCAATACAAGATGTAGAATCGTACACATATCTTGGTAGCAATATAGACAAAGTTGGAGGGACAGACAATGATATCAAAATAAGAATACAAAAAGCAAGAGGAGCTTTCATTGCATTGGGAAATATATGGAGATCAAGAGAAATCGGATCCAACACGAAAATAAGAATCTTCAACTCAAATGTGAAGTCAGTCCTACTGTATGGCTCTGAGACATGGAGAACAACAAAGACAACTACCAAAAAGCTACAGCCTTTCATAAATGGGTGCTTTCGTAGAATAGAGGGATTAAAATGGTATGACAAGGTTACCAACGTGGAACTGATGACAAGAACTAGACAAGTGCCAGTGGAACAAGAGATGAGACGAAGACGATGGAGATGGATAGGACACACACTGAGGAAACCTGTTGATAGCATTACAAGGCAGTCCTTGTTCTGGAACCCCCAGGGCAAGAGAAGCAGAGGTAGACCAAGAAGCACATGGAGAAGAGAGCTGGAAACAGAGGTGAAAATGATAAGGAGAACGTGGAAAGAACTTGAGATGATGGCACGTGACAGGAGGACTTGGCATGTGTTTGTTGAAGGCCTATGCTCCTTTGGGAGTGGAGGGTTATGAATGAATGAAATGAATGAATATATATATATATATATATATATATATATATATATATATATATATATATATATATATAAATATATATATATATATATATATATATATATATATATATATATATACATTTATATTTATATTTATATTTATATTTATATATATGTTCGACAAAATATTATGTTGGTCACGCTGTGAGTGGCTACACGGATAGAATAAAAAAAACCCGTTTGGTCAGGTGACCGGGAAAGGAAGTGGACGCAAATTCTGGCGCGAAAAGTTAGTTGACTTTCTGGCTATCGACCAGGATAGGTCGTTCTTTTGTTCCCTGTCAGCGTTTTGCTGTAGTGTTGCCATCGTCGTTCTGATTTGGTGCTGGCCTTTTTCTTCATGTGATTTTGGATGTAATGCATTTTGCTAGAATGTTAATGTCTTTTTTCTAGCGGCATTTTTGTAGATCGATGATGTTAAGTCAGTTGTGATTTAGTTTCTGCCTAATCCTAGTACATAAGTTTCGCCGGTGAGCGAAAGTCATTGTGATGTCCATTCAGGATGGCCATATCAGTGGGTATTATACTTACATATTAAGTTGTTGGTATTGCAAGCTGTATTGGCATTTGTGGCCAGTGGATTTCATATGTACTATGAGCCGTGTGGGGCTTCATTGTGTGCAATGTGTTATTAAAAGGGAACTTACCTGTCAACGGTGTTATAGTCAATTATTGTCAGCTACTGTATGCTGTGGTCGTCCTCTAGTGGTACGAGCCAAGTATGAAGGTGTGTAGATATTGAAATCCGTAGCATAAGTAGATGTCTAACATCTGGAGGACTCGTCCGATTTTTTTTTTCTCGTGAACCTATAGGTCGTGGGGCCAGTGTTTCACAGTAGTATATGATATTTGGCAGCAAGGCCGTAGTGCCTATGTTTTCTATATGCAGGCCAGAAAGAATTTTGCACACACAGTGGTAGAAGGTTGTTGCCGTGTTGGTGCCTTCACAGCTATTATTAAGTCACGGTAGTGAGCTACTTTTGGTTGTTTGTGTGTGTGTGTCAGTTGGCAGTAGTGACCTGTAGGCGGTCAAGTGTGACGCGTCGCGATACGCAACCTAGTTTTGTTTGCAGGTCACAGTGTACGGGTGTTATTTTCAAGTTCAGAGAGTTTGGTCAGCGTGCTTGGCTTTGTGTTAAAAGTTAATTTTGGTGCTACAGTGTCGACTGATAGTAGGATATATGGCAAGGGCAGTGGATTTAAGTTACAGCGTGCATCTGTCGTGTCAGTTTGAGGTATTGCAGGTTTGTGTTGTAGCTTAGGGATAGTGTTCCAGTTGGAGCAGCGGAGTGACAGGTGTCGTTAGGTGGTTTATGTAAGATGTAGAGGAGACTAGTTTGGCTATATTCGTTGGTATAGTTTGGCCCGAGTGATAGACTGTGGTGTCATCAGGAGGGAGATTTTGTCAATATTTGTGTGATCAGGGCCCGAGTGATAGACTGTGGTGTCATCAGGAGGGAGATTTTGTCATTATATCCCCGCGTTCCTGCAAAGTTGTGTCATCATCATACCTGTCCGATGTGCCGTACCTGTGAGAGACTACCCATACCTCCGTCGAGACCCTGGTAATTTACCGTGCTGAAGTCGGAAGCCTGCTGTTCGGAGTGGCCTAGAGGACTCGGTGCTCTGGACGGCTGGAGATCTTAAGTGTCGTACTGTCAAGTGTTCGGTGTTTGGACATATATATCTGTATGCATCATAGTGTCAAGGGACATACACGTATTTATCCGACACATAGACTTGTGAAACTGGCTGTGTAGCTGAACTTTCGGGTGAATAGACAGTCGTGCTTCTACTGTGGACAGTGCTGTGTTAGCACCGTGTAGAACAGTGTAGTCGTCTTGACAGAGGGTACTATACCGTGCCAAGGAACACTATTGTTAGTAACTGGAACACAGACTTTCAGAGAAGCCTGATTTTATGGACTTATATCTCTTCGGATTGGATGTACAAGTGTGAGTGAAGTTTGTTCTGTTTTCATCATTCATCACCAGTGCTGTGGAAGCTTCTTGCTCAAGCGCCGTTGGACCTTCAGTTAAGTTTTGTTTGTAATTGTTGTATGATATCATATAGTGTTATTTCTTGTTTTTCCTCTAAATTATAAATTGTCTTTTCTGTCTTTAAATCTGATCCTATTTATCGTATAGCCTGATCTTTGGAGTAGTATAGTGCTGTCTCTTTATTTGCTTCTTGAAGCTGCTTCTTAGTTTGTTGTTGTTTTTTCGTTCCTTTTTGTTCCGTTCCTTTTCTCTACTTTCTGGGTAGAACGTTGTATGTATATATGTGGATAGTTAGTACTTGTATTTTACATTTTGATATGTTATAGAATAATTTTACTTACAGGTTATTTAGTTTATTTTGACTGGAGTGTTTTGTTAGTGCCTAGTAGGGAGATAGCTTTCAGCACCTCATTGTTGACTGTAGTTGTTGTTTAGTCTTTTGTGTAATAGTATATTCGTGTGTTCAAGGGAGGAAGGGTGGTGAGTTTAATTCATTCTTGGCCTACTTGTGGGAAAAGATTGAATTAGACCGATTATTTATAGGGTGTGGCGGTGTATGTTTAGTGGTGGAGTAAGGCAGACGGTTTTCCTGCGACTGCCCTACTTACCATTCCAAGCCCTGTTGGTGTTAGGCGTATTCGTGTAGTCTGTATTTACATTGTCGTGTACATTCAGTAATTATTTTGTTGTGTTTAAGTGGTGTGTTCTCTTGTTCCATCTTTCTATCTTGTAAATACGTTTACAGGTATCGCATGTTTTCGTTCGTGCGCAGTCATGCATTGTATATATTAATCTACATCTTCTCTTCTTGGTCTATCATCTTGTTCCTCGTGACTGGGATTTTGTTTTTGTAGTGTGGTGTATGTGTTTCTTTCATCTGTGTAGTGCTCATTTTGCCAAAGGAAACACTTGCATAACACAGATTATTAAGATTAATTATAATTGAAGTATTATCTGAGTATAGCACCAGTGTGGGTGCCAGTAACAGACTTTGGAGTAAAAGCTGATTTATTGTCAAGGTGGTATAGTGGTGTCAGAGCACCAGAAAGCTTCATCAGTTGTTATTATACAACTGTCGACTATTGTAAGTCTGAGTGTATCACAGAGACTAAGTGGTCAGAAAGACCACATTTTCAGAGTGATGAGACAGTAGCCAAGTGGCAAAGTAAAACTATATTTATACTATAAGAGGTAAAGGTTGATGATGTGTATACAGTGAGAGGTGAGGTGATATATACTTACATGCATATATATATGCGTATATTGGAGTAGTGATATCAATATTTACTATTATTACTGCATGTTTTGTGTCCAGAGAGTTATCTGATGATATAAGTGAAATATATACGACTGAACATTTGCATAGTAAAGATTTATAGCAAGAGATATTAGTGAGTATTCTGAGTGTATGTCAGGCACACTGTAGGCAGTCATACTGTAGGCAGTCATACTGTAGGCAGTCACACTGTAGGCAGGTATACTGTTGGCAGTCATACTGTAGGCAGTCACACTGTAGGCAGGCATACTGTAGGCAGACATACTGTAGGCAGGCATACTGTAGGCAGGCATGCTGTAGGCAGGCATACTGTAGGCAGGCATGCTGTAGGCAGGCACACTGTGGGCAGGCATACTGTAGGCAGACATACTGTAGGCAGGCATACTGTAGGCAGACATACTGTAGACAGGCATACTGTAGGCAGGCACACTGTAGGCAGGCATACTGTAGGCAGGCATAATGTAGGCAGGCACACTGTAGGCAGGCATACTATAGGCAGGCACACTGTAGGCAGGCTTGGCGTGCATTTATCGGAAACCTATGCTCCACAGTTGGTTAAAGGAATATGAGGATTTTGTAAATTTGTAAAGATTATGAGATTCCTTGCAATGCATGTTTATGCTATGACAGGTTATGCTTTACAATGTATGTTAGTCGGAAGTTGTTGCCAGCAGAAACTAGATACTCTACGATTGAGAGGGAGTGCCTTGCGATTGTTTGGACGGTGTCTAAGCTGGCACGATACCTGTTGGGGGCGCATTTTTTCCTCCAAACAGATCACAAACCACTGCTATTTTTGCAGTCGGCTAAATCCACCAGTGCTAAGTTGACACGCTGGGCATTATTGCTGCAGCAATTCAACTATACCATTTTACCAATTCAGGGGGTACATAACATTGTAGCGGATGTCCTGCCCAGGTTATGAAATTGGTGTGGGACAGGAGCATCCGTAGAGAGTATTTACATTGGTTTATGGAAGAAAGGTATTATAATCACTAGAGTTGATGTTTATGAAAATGTGTTGTGGTATGTGATTTATGAGTCATGATGCCATAAAGGCAATATGGATAAAGTTATACTCAACGTATGGGTAAATCATGTTATAATTAAGGTATATTTGCAGCGTGCAGAAAGGATTGTTTATACTATGAGATTATGTCTTATTATTGGTGCTTAGATATGAATAACTATAGCACGTTTCACTAGCTTTGCCCAACTTCAAAATGCTATATCTCAGCGAATATATAACGCATATAAGTGAAATTTTGTGTGTGAATTTGAAATGGCGTAGACCCTATGAATTAAATTTTTCATTAAAATGTGGCCATTGGTTTTAATTTTTATTTCTTTGCGATATAATATAAAATCCTACTTGCCAGCACACATCACACACACACATATTGAAATGTCTACAGTAAATTATACGACCTCATTTGCACATTTTTGGTTTATCAAGCAATTGGCATGATTATTGCGTGAAATTGCACTTCTTGAACATAAAACAGTTTATTTCCGGTTTTACGCACACATTGTCAATCAGTGGCGTGTCTACAAAAAGTATTGTGTGGCTAAGTAGGAAAAATGAGTCTGCGAGTACATGTTATGACATTACAGCAAATCACAAAAAGGATTTTAAAGTATTTCTGCAATGAAGCTACTCGAGAAAAACTATATCATTCTATTTCAAACACACAAAAGAGGACTATTCATGCCTTGGGGATAAGCAAACGATCATTGCACCGCTGGATAGCGACATCTGAAATTTGTAATTCCAGTGTTTTACACACGAAAAATAGGCCAAGAGTGGTGGATAATTTTGACAGAGAATTGATCCGCAGAGAAATTTGCAATATGTTTCTCAATAATGAGGCAGTGACTTTAAGGAAATTGAAAATTTGATTAAGAAAGAATAATGACATTGATATTTCCAAATCTACGCCATGGAGGACTATTAGGAGTTTGGGATTCAATTTTAGAAAATATGTTGGTGGTAGAAACCTTATTTGTGAGAAGCCTCATATAGTTGCAATGAGAAGCAAATATTTACGCGAGGTCAGAGAAATGAGAAGAGATTGTTATGACTTTGTGTATTTAGATGAAACTTGGATCAATGCGCACCACAGTAATGAACGAGAATGGCAATCATCTGATGGGACAACTAAGAGACTAGTACCAAACAGCAAAGGACAGCGACTAATAACACTGACAAACAACATTTTTCTTTCTTATATAAGAATAAGTGTTCTTAGGTCAGTTTCTTGCGCTGATTTCAAATTTGAAATCCGTTTATCTCTATCACGTCGGGTTCTTAAGATATTTGTGAATAAATATATTTTTGGGAAACCGTTATTTGCTCCGTTTCATTTTTACTATATAACTTATTAAAAATTAATAAAATGCAAAATAATTCTACTTTTTATACTGCTAAAAGATGCATGACATATGTTATGCTATTTTCAAATAGTTACTGTATTTTGAAATAATTCTGAGCGAAATATGGCTTCTAGAAGTTGTAGAAATTCGGCTGATCTGTTCTGTTACGTGTGCGGATATTTTACCGATCGTGTTCACCAGAAAAAACGTTACACCATTACTAAAGAAAGCAAATGAACTTTATTTCGATTCGAAAGTTGATGATGCAAATAAATCTTGGAAGCCAAATGCAGTTTGTTCGACTTGTGCAAATACATTGGCAGGTTGGTTACGAAAATCGCCGAAGCATAAGTCGATGCCTTTTGGAGTGCCAGTAATATGGCGTGAACCGACAAATCACGCTACTGCTTGACAAATATCCATGGTTTCACTTTTAAAACTAGAAAGTCTGTGGTTTATCCAAATATTTAATCGGTTTCGAAACCAGTGCCTCATGATCCAATCACGTGTCCGATCCCAGTTCCACCAGAACATATCCGTTGGACGTGAATGAACCATCAGAAAGTGATAGGTATCATAGTTTACCTGCTTTAGAAACTAATTCTGACTCGGATTATATACCGGTGAATGATGGTGTTCACTTAATTAACCATTCAGAACTTTCAGATCTAATACGTGATCTCGCTCTTACCAAAGGACAAGCGGAATTACTCGGTTCGCGACTCAAAGAATGGAATCTTTTAGCGCCCAATACTCCGATATCTAAATTTCGTCATAGACACAGAACTTGTTCAATACTTTGAGATGGATGATGACATTTGCTATTGCAAAGATGTACACGGTCTAATGGTGCACCTCGGTCATGAGCACATAGTCAACGAATGGCGACTTTTCATCGACTCTTCCAAGACTAGTCTAAAAGCCGTGTTATTGCATAACGGAAATTTATTTTCATCAATTCCAGTCGCCTACTCTGTTCATATGAAAGAAACTTATGACAATATGGCTATACTTTTGGCAAAAATAAAGTACAATGACTACCAATGGCGGATTTGTGGAGACCTAAAGGTCATTGCAATTCTCACGGTCATGCAGACTGGGTATACTAAATTGTGTTGCTTCCTATGTGAATGGGACAGCCGCAACAGACAGGAACATTATGCAAGAAAGGTGTGGCCTATCAGGGATCGTATGCAGCTCGGGCATAAAAATGTAATACACGAGCCATTAGTTAACAAAGACAGCATCATTTTACCACCGTTACATATAAAGTTGGGGCTCATGAAGAATTTCGTAAAAGCGTTAGATAAAACGAGCAAAGCTTTCACTTATCGTCGAGAAAAGTTTCCGCAAGTTAGCGATGCAAAGATAAAGGAAGGTATCTTTGTAGGACCTCAAATTAGGAAAGTTATTGCAGACAAACAATTCGAGAACTTGTTACATGGTAGTGAACTTCGCACATTGATGGCATTCAAATCGATCATCGATAACTTTCTGGGAAATCACAAATCTGTCGACTATGTGCATATTGTTAAGCAGTGCATAGATGCATACAGAATTATGGGCTGTAACATGTCCCTCAAAATCCATTTGCTCGATTCGCGTCTTGACTTTTTCCCTGACGACCTTGGCGAAGTCAGCGATGAACATGGAGAACGATTCCATCAAGATATCGCTGTAATGGAGTCACGTTATCAAGGACGGTGGAGTGTGACCATGCTTGCCGATTATTGTTGGAGGCTTCATCGCGATGTACCACATGCCATTCACCGACGAAAGCCGACTGCAAAGAAATTCAAGCCTACATAACTGTTATACTTCTTGTACGAATGATGTTGTAATACTGTATGCGTTGTTAAAAAAACTTCAATTGCGTATTTCTAGAGATCCCGACCTGATAGAGAAAAACGGTTTGCAGATTTAAAAACAGCGCATTAAAATTGACCATAAAACCATAGAAATGTTAGAGAAAGAAAAAAAAATTATTTTTTTGTTAGCCAGTGTAATTGCACATGCAGGAAGCAGCCATCATGGGCTTCTAAATAATACTGAACTCACACGTGTTTCAAAATCCACAGATAATAGGGATTATCATACAGAGATGAATGGCAAGATATTTCAAGATTGGATTGTGAATCATGTACTTTCTTCCTTGGATAGACCGTCGTGTTTGATAATGGACAATGCTTCATATCACAACGTTGTGGCACCAGAAGATAAAGTTCCTAATTCATCAAGTACTAAAGATGTAATAAAGATTTGGCTGACCAAAAACAACATTCCATTCAACGAAATGTCCCTGAAGCCTGAATTAATTGGAATTGTAAAAAAGACACAGCATACAAAGATATTTCTCATAGACAAGGCAATCCATGAACATAGTCACAGATGTTTAAGATTGCTTCCTTACCATTCTCACTTAAATCCAATAGAATTAGTCTGGGCTAAAATTAAGGAACAGGTAGCAACAGAAAATAGAACGTTCAAATTAAAAGATGTTGAAATACTTACAAAAGCCGCCATCTCCAATATAGCCAGGGATTATTGGAGGAAATGTGAGAACCATGTGTTACAAGAGGAAGGGGAATATTGGAAGAATGATGGTTTGTCCTTCATTCAGCCGAGATTGATTATCAATTTCTCAGAGACATCTGATTATGATTCGGATGAATTTTAATTTCTTTAAAGATGACCTTACCGTTATTTACAAGCACATTAGAGGAGCAACGTTCCATTATGATATTTATGAACCGCAAAGAGGTGATACCTATTGAAATAATTAGATCAATGAAGGTTCAGTTTGATAGCGCATTAAATGTCAATGACAAACAATGTCACGAGTATCTCCAATGCAGATCATTTAAGAAATCATCTTCAACAGGTATTCATATGCAAACGTGATGGCCACATTATTGTAATAGTAGACATGCCTATGCCTATTCAATTCACAGAATCTGTGACTGAAGTGGTAAAATTTCTTTTCTCGATACACAATAATTAGTATGCCGACAAAGATCAAAGGATTTCATCCATTTATGGGAACTGGACAAGATGCACAGATATAAAGTATATATTTGTTGGGTCTAACCCAATATAACATCGTATGCGAAAAATGGCATTAATACGTTCGACGGTTAATCAGATAATTACATTTGAAGTTGGGCAAAGCTAGTGAAACGTGCTATAATATGTAACATATGTTGTGTGTGATAGTCCAGGCTTGTGTATTAGTGTGTGCAATGTATTATATTAAAAGGGAACTTACCTGTCAAAAGTGTTATAGTCAATTATTGTCATACTGTATGCTGGTGGTCGTCCTCTAGTGGTACTGAGCCAATATAAGGTGTGTATAAATCCATAGAGCCGTGTGAGGCTTCATTGTGTGCAATGTGTTATTAAAAGGGAACTTACCTGTCAAAAGTGTTATAGTCAATTATTGTCAGTTACTGTATGCTGTGGTCGTCCTCTAGTGGTACGAGCCAAGTATGAAGATTACCAGTTATATGTACAGAATTTATCAATATGAATCTTGTAGTGACATATTTTATTAATATTATCTTATGTGTGTCAGTTGTGTAGTGGTACTATGAGGTAATACTGGTTTTGTTTTTCAAGCTATGTTGGTATTTGTCATCATGACTTCAAGTGTTTGTTTCTGTTGGAACTAGTATTGGAGATGTTCTCAGTTCCTGGCATTAAAACAATTAATTTCCCCTCTTATTTTTATACAATGTCAGTTTAAGATGGGGTTACATAATGTTGAGCTCCGCTGGCCACATAGGCTTATCTTTCGTGATGTCGGCAGGAAAAGACTCCTCTGCTCGATTGCTCCCCTGTGTTCTGGAGACACCTCACTGTTTGCTATATGGACCAAGGAGTATGCTGTCCGCCTCTGGATTCAGCAAAGCTCTGACCAGGTGCTGCTTCAATAACTTTTGGACCACGGTCCCACAATTCATGGAAATAATACAGAATTACGTTGACTGGCACTGAATATAACACAATTTCGATCTGCCGATGTCCCAGGCTTTTATTTAGAAAAATATGCACTGGTGCTCAACGCACTGGTTCTGTAGTAAGTTTATTTGCAAATGTGGTGGTGACCTGACGCCTCTAATTGACTATATTGGCAGGTCTAACCAATCGTGCCATGTCTACCCAATCGTTTGAAAAAAAGTACTCCTACTCCCGTTTCCCCTGACAACGAAAGATAGTATTTATAGCCCGACTAATCGTGTTTAGCCTTACATTTATTGCGCTCCAATCAAATCGGATTTAACATGGAGACCCATTTCCCGTACAATGGTGGGGTGAAAATCTGCCACTGAGCGATTCTGATTTGGGTGTTGTCTGACATCCCTCACTATTTCTTTTGGCTATAATTTGGTAATTCCTAGACTATTTGCGTAACGTTTAACATATTCTTTGTCAGCAATTCCTAAGGAACCCAAATATACAAATTTAAAGGAGCTAAGTGGCTGCGTTCAAAATATGCACTTTCTTCTACCTCCTGTTTACTTCGAATACGATGTGGTGTCTGGGTACTGTAATGTTTTCAAACGTAAACCAGTAATGTTTTTCAAAAGCGTAATTTTAAAACCTAACTCTGGTATGGGTAGTGTTGTTTATCACTGTCGATTTGAAAAAAAGCTAGTGCTTGTGGCCTTACACGCGTGATGGTAGTAATTGTGTATCGCGCGACTGTGGTAGTATTGCCTGCGTCCCTGCTTTCAGCCCTCCCTTCTTTCTATCTTTAGTCCATCTGTCTTTCGTTTTAGGTAACGTAGTGTATAAAAAGACATGAATGGAATTTTAAATCTAGGTCAACTTGCGTATCTCAAGGTTTTTCTTAGAAATGCAGCACATGTTTTATCGTAGAAAGCGGGTATTGAAGCAGTAGGCTTTTACTATCAACGTGAAACGTTACAATTTGCAGACGAAGGAGAAAACAAGGGGGATTTCGAGTACAGTCATTGTGACAGCACTGTTCTTTACCATTCTTCTTTCCTTTTATTGAATTTATGTGTTAGGCTTTACATTTACCTGATAATTTATATATGTGGATTAGAATATTTCACGACATTGTTCATGATTTAAGTATTGCTTTGTCATAGATTTTTGAATCGCGAGGATGAGCGATAGTCGGTACCGTGTTTGTACAGTGTAGTCATACTGATAGGAAGGACGCTATTAGATAAATTATTTAAGGCAAGTTTCTTTGGCATTGATATATATGTATTCCATTTGTTTTGCTGGCCGTGTGAGGCTTATTTGTGTGTGCGTATATTAATAAAGGAAAGTACCTGTAGAAGGTCTTGATTTCTTATGGTAGCCATTATGTTGTGGTCATGCTCCTAGGGAGCAAGCCTATCGAGTAGTATCGTTGTTGTGATAAATCCACAGCATAAGATGGTTCTGACAATATATATATATATATATATATATATATATATATATATATATATATATATATATATATATATATATATATATATATATATATATATATATATATATATAATCTTTCACATTTGTCTTGTTTCTATGTTGAACGTCACACCGTGTCCCAGTTTCTAGACATAAATGA
The DNA here is from genome assembly GCA_024509875.1 of Oreohelix idahoensis. NCBI lineage: Eukaryota > Metazoa > Mollusca > Gastropoda > Stylommatophora > Oreohelicidae > Oreohelix > Oreohelix idahoensis. The sequence continues at coordinate 79,520 of JAMPIV010008170.1, read as the reverse complement.
CAGAGATAAAGAAAGACATGACATGACCTTGAACTGACGGTGAGAACCTGGCAGACATTTGTTGAAGGCCATTAATCCTTGCGGAACCGACATATAATGATGACGTAATGAGTGACATGTTTCATACATTCTTCTTCTTCTTCTTCGATCCTTAACCACCGACCGTCAAAGCAGTCAGTGGCCATCACGCCTAGTGGCGTCCTGTAGGGCAACAACAAATTGATTCCACCTTGCACGGTCGGTGGCCATCCTTCGTACAGTGCCCCAACTCTGGTTCATTCTTTGCATCCCAGCCTCCACAGTCCTCCGCCAAGCTGTTCCCGGTCGGCCTCTCTTTCGCCCTCCCCCGGGGGTCCAAAGCATAGCTGTTCCCGTGATGGCATCGGGGTCTCCCCTGAGGACATGACCAACCCAGCTCCAGCGTCTGCCAGCCATGATGGTGTGCATGTCCCCTTGCTTGCTACGAGTAAGCAGATCTCGGCCGGCGATGGCACTCGGCCAAAAATTGCGGTGAATCTCTCCCAGGCATGCCGTGTGAAAAGAGGACAATTTTGACATCTCCTTCTCTGTGACTCTCCAGCACTCCGCACCATAGAGAAGCACAGAAAGCACGCAGCTCTGGTATAATCCCAATTTTGTGCTTGTGCTGTACCGGGAGGACCCCCAGATGTTATCTAGGCCAAAGAAGGCTGCCCTTGCCCCATTCATTCTGACGCCGATGTCCCCGCCCGCCCCACCGTCTGGTGTTACTATGCTTCCTAGGTATGTGAAGGTATCTGTCTGTACCAATTGCCGATTCCCCACTGACATGGGCCCAGGGCCGCTCACACCGAGCGCCATGACCCCAGACCTCTTTAAACTGATGTCCAAGCCCACCCGCTGGCCAAATCCATTAAGTCTATCCGTCTCTCCCTGGACGTGCCGACGTGAATGCGCCAGCAGTGCAACGCCATCTGCACACCCCAGATCTTCCAACGTAGAAAATGCAGTCCATCCCACTCCTCCCGGACCGCCCTCCGCCGTCTGGCGCACCACCCAGTCCACGACCGTCAAAAATAGAGCGGCTGACAAGGGGCATCCCCGCCGCACTCCCGCCCCCACCCCGAAGGCCAGGCTGCTCTGCCCAACACCACACGCAAAGCCGGCACAGAGGCTTTCTATGACTGCCACCACGCAGCCTGGAATTCCACAAGCCCTCAGTATCCTCCATAAACTGTCCCTATGTATGCTGTCAAAAGCCTTTTCAAAATCAACAAAATCCATGTAAAGCTGTCTTTGCCATTCTGAGCACTGCTCTATAATGTTCCTGAGAGTGAATATATGGTCTACACATCTTCCGCCCCCTCTAAATCCTGCCCGCTCCCTCCCCAGCCTGTAGTCCACCGCCCCCGAAACTCTCTGTATAATCATCCTGCCCAGCATTTCGCTGGGAACCGAGAGAAGAGCGACTCCTCTCCAACCATCGCAGTCCGCAAGATCTCCCTTTTTGGGCAATCTGACAATTATTCCTTTGATCCACTCCGACGGTGCCGCCCCCGCCTTCCACACCCGCGCAAACAGCGGTTCCAATAGTTATGCTGCTAGCTCAGGGTCTGTCTTAAATAGCTCTGCATTTAAGTTATCATGGCCCGGAGCTTTACCGTTCTTTAACCCTTTGATTGCTGTGATGACCTCCTCCCCTCGTGGAATGTCTGTATCTACATCTAGATCATTTTCAGCCTCAGGAACATTCAATTGTGTCTCTGGTATTTCCTTGTTCAGAGTTTCTCTGAAGTGCTCTGCCCATCTTGTTTCCTGTCCCTCTGCTGTCTTGATGAGATTTCCTTGCTTATCTCTTACTAATGTAATATTGTTTGCACCTTGTTTTCCGCTGATGAATTTAGCTATTTTGTATACTGTGCTTTGTTCATTTCTCAGTGCTGCCTCTTCTGCCTGTTTTGCAAGATCGTCTAGGAAATTCCTTTTGTTGGCTCGGGTTTGGCGTTTAACTTCCCTGTCCAGCTGGCTGTACTGTTCGCTATATAGTTACTTTAACCTGGGGGACTTCGCTTCTGTTTTCTTTCTTTTCATTTCCTTTCTCATCTTTATGGTGTTTAGTGTTTCTGGTGTTATCCAGTCTTGCTTCTTCCTTTCCTGAATCCTAGGCATGATTTGCTACTTTCCTTATATACTGTTGAAATGGTGTTGAAATTCTGGTCTATATCATCAGTCAATGTCTTTTCCTGGCTTTTGGCAAATTGATATCGTTTCTTAATGTCGGCCGCAAAAGCTTTTCCGGCAAGGGGGTCCTTCAATTTGCTGATGTCAAACCTTTTCTGTGTAGTCACAGTTGGTCCAGCCCTTCTTAGTTTCACTTTCAGTTTTGCCACCACCAAATGGTGATCACTTCCCACATCTGCACCTCTTCTTACCTTCACATCTTGTAATGCATGTCCCCATCCACCGTCAACCACGATGTGGTCCATCTGGCCTCTGCCCCGACCATCCGGCGACCCCCATGTCAACTTGTGAATTTCCTTATGTGGGAAAAGTGTTCCTCCAATGACCAGGTTGTTAATGCCACAGAAACTTATTAGCTTATCCCCATTTTCGTTTGCTGTTCCGCTGCCGCATTTCCCCATTGTTCTTTCATTATATGTATTGTGTGTACCAACTTTTGCATTGAGGTCTCCCATTACTATAACAAGATCATATCTAGGTGTGTCTTCCATTTCTTTCTGCAGTTGTTGATAGAATTCATCCTTGACCTCCTCATCGCTATCATTCGTTGGTGCGTAGCATTGTATTATTGTAGTGTTGGTGAATCTCCCTCTCAATCTCAATCGTATCAGTCTGTTGTTGGTGGGTTTCCATTCCAGTAATGTCCTTTCTATCCCTTTCTGTAGAATAATGGCCACGCCTTCACTGTGCTGTCCTTCCTCTCTTCCAGAGTAAAGTACTGTTTCTCCTGTTGCATGTTTCATACATATATGCCATATAATGTTTATATTTGTTGAGCACATTATATACTTTTAAGTTGTGCCCAGGGGACCCTTACATCGTAGTTACGCCACTGGCAGGGAGACAGGTAGGTAAGTAAGCAAGAATGCAGATGACCAGAAGTGACGAGAATAAAATGAATAGAACAAAGAAAATAAAAAAACTACTGATTACTTGATACCACTGAATGGACGATAACGTCTAAGATTAAGATCTGCGAAAAGACATGATCGACTGTGCATTGTACCAAGCGCTTAATGATAACATTTAAACTTAAATGTCCTTAAGCCTAGTTTCCATCACTATTTCACGAAGAAAACTTTCGGTAAATGTGTCAAATGTTTAATAAATACACTAGAGACACGATATAACGCGGATTGCTGGGGTCCAAACTTTGGCATCGCGTTGTGTCGAATATTCTTATTTTGACACACATTTATTGACAATTGACAGAAATCAGAACCCTGAAGTCTGCCTAGTAAGTACAAATAACTATCGTCACACGTGAATGAGCGAATATAAGTAAAAGATATATTAATCATGCACATCTTTTATTTTAGATGCTGAAAATAAAGATTTCACTTAAACGTTTTGTATTTTTGCTGCTAAACGACAAAAATGTATGCACGTGAAAAGTGAGTAATCGCCAAAATTTGGAGTCTATCCTCTGACTACGGTATAAGCTATCTCGTGTGAAATCGAGTCACGTTATATCGAGGAAGCGTTATTTAGAGCCGCGGTGTATCGAACCGCGTTAAGTCGGGTCCGTAGTGTCTTGTGATATATGATTCTAATATCTCGGGTACTTCTCTGGAGTGTCCGCGGGCGAAATCTCTATGACGTATTTCTTAAGCGAGCCACCTCTCTGTGAACATGGCGGAGGATCCCAGGACAATTCTGCTGAGTCAGACTGTTGGGACACGGCCTGGATGTTGGATGGACGGCCACTAGGCGCTAGAAAATGGTCACAATTTAATGTTCGTATCACATTTTTACAGCACAACTTGCCAAAGAAATCAATTAGTTTTGTAAATATCATCATTATCATCATCATCATCATCATCACAACCACCACCCATCAGCAACCCAGAGAGCATATTTGTTCAAAAAGTCTTCCTGTCACGTGTCTTCTTCATCTTTGTTATTTCTGTCTCCAGGTCTCTTCTCTTGATCTGTTATATAATTGTGAGAGTTATTCCCTTCTCTATGTGTTCCTTGATCTGTTATATAATTGTGAGAGTTATTCTCTTCTCTATGTGTTCCTTGATCTGTTATATAATTGTGAGAGTTATTCTCTTCTCTATGTGTTCCTTGATCTTGTAGTGAAGTGAATCCGTATGACAACACGCTCAAATTCCCCGCTCAAAAACAAACTAGCTATCGTATTTTTAAATCTATAAATAACTACAGTATTTGAAATTTTTCTGAGGGGCAAGTCAAATTTACCGCCAACAATTTATCTAGTGTATTTGAATTTTTATAAGAAACAAGTAAAAAGTTACCGCCCACCCCAAAAATTATCGAAGAGCATAGTACAAAATTTAACAACAAATCAAATCGTTTCCATATTTTGTAGTGGTAAGAAAATTTTGGTTGACGCGAAATAAATGCCTATTTTGTGTTTTTGATCGAACGTAGATAATTTATTTCTTAATAACTAAAGATACTTAAAATGAAAGGGATATCTCAAATTATAGCGCTGACATTGCTTAACATATACACATAAAGATTCCCTCATAAAAATTTTTTTATGGTAGTAGAAAATTTAATTTAGTGAGATTTTCACATCAGAGTAAGGCCCAATTTAATTACAAAAAAATTACCCACATTTGGATGCAAAGGAATAACTAAAGGAAAACTATATAGAACGACAGAGAAAAATTGGCCGTTTAATTATCACTTTTGATAATTAAAATCGGTCTACATATAACTGAAATATAAAATGTTCAAATTTAGTCAGATCATACAGACACGCTTAGAATCGCATAAATACTAGAATCAAAAATTAACTTTTTGACTTCTCTCTGATTGGCCGGGTGTATTGCTATAAATAGTAACAAACTTTTGTAGTTTTTCGCCATTGAAATCATAAACATCACACTGAGCTGACGTATACAAAAAGACTGTAGACCAAGCCTTTGCCGGTTGGACTGGTAGCGCGGGCTAAGAACCCTTTTACAGCCAGTCAGCTTGAGTGTGTGTGAACTTATTTACCTGAGGGTAAGATTGATAATTTTACTTGCATACTTTGTTAAAGAATTGACCTGTAAAGTAAACAGGCTATGTGTGCCATATTTGTTCGAAAGTGTAACTGACGATGAGATGTGTTGGGTCACGCTGACCTACGTAGGAATGTGTGTAGTAGCAGACTTGTTCGACTTGAAAAAATTGGTGTATAGTGTTTGCAAATTTACGACAGTGAGTGTTAGAAGCGATTTAATTTAGTATTTTCTTCTGGAGTGACACCCTGTTCATAGATCATGTAATAAACATCTAGGGAAGGTTAGAATGAAGTAATCAACAGGTCACATGCTGTGTTGTACTTGCCATGATTATTGTATGGAAGCCAAACATGGACGAGGTACCCAAGCCTTGATGAACCCAGAGAAAGAGTTATGGCATGAAAACGGATGATAGACAACGGTATTCAAGGTCTTGTGCAACTTGTTAGCACAAATGCCTGACCATGGTAAGTTTTAATATTGTTAGGGGTGAATTAATTGAGGCAGATCTCTACAGGGAATGGATTGTCCTTCTATTCGAGGTTACATCGTGAATTTATCTCATGGCTGCAATTTCTTGAGAAGAAGAGCGTGTGGGAGTTGAGAGCTCCATCTAAAGACTGGAGATAGACCCCATCTTCTCAGCCAGGAGTCACAGAGTTGGTGATCCTGACTACTGTTCAAAGAACTGAAGCAGCAATATTCTGAAGATAAGTCCTTTAGAAAGGCAATGGCGATTCATCCAACCTCATTCACCCAATAAAACTTAACCACTGTGGGATGATGAAAGTAGTAGACCTTGCAGTGTAAGCTTGTAGCAGTATAGATATTAAGAACAGTAACAGTACGTATAGTCATTCCAGTGACCCTTTAAAAGAAATGGAACAGAGTTTCCAAATTATTTATTTCATTATGTAAATAAACTTTCTTAAGTTTGATAATTCCTGACCCAAAAGATTGAGGTTCAGGAAAATCAAATTGTACATAAACTTTCATACAGCCTTGCTTAATTAATTTTTATTAAACCCCTTAAGGCCCAGCGGCCCATATATGACCCAGCATACATAACTCTATAATAGTGTTATAATAAAACAAGTATTAATTCCCACTTGGTCAAATTTGGGTTATTTCATAAGCAAATGAACGGCCTTCAAATTTTTATAGAAAGTTACATTCTAAAATGCGTATTCAGTCTTAGAAACATGAGTTAAGTATAAAATTTAGCTTTCAATTATAGATTCTCTTGGGCCTTAAGAAGTTGAAGTTCTGTTTTGAAATTAATCATTAAATAAAGTAAATACATTTCCTCTAGATCCGTAGCTAAATCATTTGGGATCTGTAGAGGTAGCGGTTAGGGACTCAGAGATCATCATCATCTACTCTGAGAACTTACATAGCTTGACCCCATCTTGATTGTCTATACACCCTTGCTCTTTTCAGAGAAGGGGGTACTACTTATAAGACCAGTCTCTTATCTGGCACTATCTTGGTATCCTCTGATACACCTATTTGTCCAGGATAGCCTATACATTTAGTAACATCAAAACCTCTTATGACAGATCTGTTATATAATTGTGAGAGTTATTCTCTTCTCTATGTGTTCCTTGATCTGTTATATAATTGTGAGAGTTATTCTCTTCTCTGTGTTCCTTGATCTGTTATATAATTGTGAGAGTTATTCTCTTCTCTATGTGTTCCTTGATCTGTTATATAATTGTGAGAGTTATTCTCTTCTCTATGTGTTCCTTGATCTGTTATATAATTGTGAGAGTTATTCTCTTCTCTATGTGTTCCTTGATCTGTTATATAATTGTGAGAGTTATTCTCTTCTCTATGTGTTCCTTGATCTGTTATATAATTGTGAGAGTTATTCTCTTCTCTATGTGTTAATTGATCTGTTATATAATTGTGATATAATTGTGAGAGTTATTCTCTTCTCTATGTGTTCCTTGATCTGTTATATATAATTGTGAGAGTTATTCTCTTCTCTATGTGTTCCTTGATCTGTTATATAATTGTGAGAGTTATTCTCTTCTCTATGTGTTCCTTGATCTGTTATATAATTGTGAGAGTTATTCTCTTCTCTATGTGTTCCTTTTCTCTATTGCTTGATCTGTTATATAATTGTGAGAGTTATTCTCTTCTCTATGTGTTCCTTGATCTGTTATATAATTGTGAGAGTTATTCTCTTCTCTATGTGTTCCTTGATCTGTTATATAATTGTGAGAGTTATTCTCTTCTCTATGTGGTCCTTGATCTGTTATATAATTGTGAGAGTTATTCTCTTCTCTATGTGTTCCTTGATCTGTTATATAATTGTGAGAGTTATTCTCTATATAATTGTGAGAGTTATTCTCTTCTCTATGCGTTCCTTGATCTGTTATATAATTGTGAGAGTTATTCTCTTTCTCTCTATCGCGTTCCTTGCGTTATTAATTGTGTGAGAGTTATTCTCTTCTCTATGCGTTCCTTGATCTGTTATATAATTGTGAGAGTTATTCTCTTCTCTATGCGTTCCTTGATCTGTTATATAATTGTGAGAGTTATTCTCTTCTCTATGTGTTCCTTGATCTGTTATATAATTGTGAGAGTTATTCTCTTCTCTATGTGTTCCTTGATCTGTTATATAATTGTGAGAGTTATTCTCTTCTCTATGTGTTCCTTGGTCAGTTCTATAATTGTGAGAGTTATTCTCTTCTCTATGTGTTCCTTGATCTTGTAGTGAAGTGAATCCGTATGACAACACGCTCAAATTCCCCGCTTAAAAACAAACTAGCTATCGTATTTTTAAATCTATAAATAACTACAGTATTTGAAATTTTTCTGAGGGGCAAGTCAAATTTACCGCCAACAATTTATCTAGTGTATTTGAATTTATATAAGAAACAAGTAAAAAGTTACCGCCCACCCCAAAAATTATCGAAGAGCATAGTACAAAATTTAACAACCAATCAAATCGTTTCCATATTTTGTAGCGGTAAGAAAATTTTGGTTGACGCGAAATAAATGCCTATTTTGTGTTTTTGATCGAACGTAAATAATTTATTTCTTAATAACTAAAGATACTTAAAATGAAAGGGATATCTCAAATTATAGCGCTGATATTGCTAAACATATACACATAAAGATTCTCTCATAAAAAATTTTTTATGGTAGTAGAAAATTTAATTTAGTGAGATTTTCACATCAGAGTAAGGCCCAATTTAATTACAAAAAAATTACCAACATTTGGATGCAAAGGAATAACTAAAGGAAAACTATATAGAACGATAGAGAAAAATTGGCCGTTTAATTATCACTTTTGATAATTAAAATCGGTCTACATATAACTGAAATATAAAATGTTCAAATTTAGTCAGATCACACAGACACGCTTAGAATCGCATAAATACTAGAATCAAAAATTAACTTTTTGACTTCTCTCTGATTGGCCGGGTGTATTGCTATAAATAGTAACAAACTTTTGTAGTTTTTCGCCATTGAAATCATAGACATCACACTGAGCTGACGTATACAAAAAGACTGTAGACCAAGCCTTTGCCGGTTGGACTGGTAGCGCTGGCTAAGAACCCTTTTACAGCCAGTCAGCTTGAGTGTGTGTGAACTTATTTACCTGAGGGTAAGATTGATAATTTTACTTGCATACTTTGTTAAAGAATTGACCTGTAAAGTAAACAGGCTATGTGTGACATATTTGTTCGAAAGTGTAACTGACGATGAGATGTGTTGGGTCACGCTGACCTACGTAGGAATGTGTGTAGTAGCAGACTTGTTCGACTTGAAAAAATTGGTGTATAGTGTTTGCAAATTTACGACAGTGAGTGTTAGAAGCGATTTAATTTAATATTTTCTTCTGGAGTGACACCCTGTTCATAGATCATGTAATAAACATCTAGGGAAGGTTAGAATGAAGTAATCAACAGGTCACATGCTGTGTTGTACTTGCCATGATTATTGTATGGAAGCCAAACATGGACGAGGTACCCAAGCCTTGATGAACCCAGAGAAAGAGTTATGGCATGAAAACTGATGATAGACAACGGTATTCAAGGTCTTGTGCAACTTGTTAGCACAAATGCCTGACCATGGTAAGTTTTAATATTGTTAGGGGTGAATTAATTGAGGCAGATCTCTACAGGGAATGGATTGTCCTTCTATTCCAGGTTATATCACGAATTTATCTCATGGCTGCAATTTCTTGAGAAGAAGAGCGTGTGGGAGTTGAGAGCTCCATCTAAAGACTGGAGATAGACCCCATCTTCTCAGCCAGGAGTCACAGAGTTGGTGATCCTGACTACTGTTCAAAGAACTGAAGCAGCAACATTCTGAAGATAAGTCCTTTAGAAAGGCAATGGCGATTCATCCAACCTCATTCACCCAATAAAACTTAACCACTGTGGGATGATGAAAGTAGTAGACCTTGCAGTGTAAGAATGGTAGCAGTATAAATATTAAGAACAGTAACAGTACGTATAGTCATTCCAGTGACCCTTTAAAAGAAATGGAACAGAGTTTCCAAATTATTTATTTCATTATGTAAATAACCTTTCTTAAGTTTGATAATTCCTGACCCAAAAGATTGAGGTTCAGGAAAATCAAATTGTACATAAACTTTCATACAGCCTTGCTTAATTAATTTTTATTAAGTTGAAGTTCTGTTTTGAAATTAATCATTAAATAAAGTAACTACATTTCCTCTAGACCCGTAGCTAAATCATTTGGGATCTGTAGAGGTAGTGGTTAGGGACTCAGAGATCATCATCATCTACTCTGAGAACTTACATAGCTTGACCCCATCTTGATTGTCTATACACCCTTGCTCTTTTCAGAGAAGGGGGTACTACTTATAAGACCAGTCTCTTATCTGGCACTATCCTGGTATCCTCTGATACACCTATTTGTCCAGGATAGCCTATACATTTAGTAACATCAAAACATCTTATGACAGATCTGTTATATAATTGTGAGAGTTATTCTCTTCTCTATGTGTTCCTTGATCTGTTATATAATTGTGAGAGTTATTCTCTTCTCTATGTGTTCCTTGATCTGTTATATAATTGTGAGAGTTATTCTCTTCTCTATGTGTTCCTTGATCTGTTATATAATTGTGTGAGTTATTCTCTTCTCTATGTGTTCCTTGATCTGTTATATAATTGTGAGAGTTATTCTCTTCTCTATGTGTTAATTGATCTGTTATATAATTGTGAAAGTTATTCTCTTCTCTATGTGTTCCTTGATCTGTTATATAATTGTGAGAGTTATTCTCTTCTCTATGTGTTCCTTGATCTGTTATATAATTATGAGAGTTATTCTCTTCTCTGTGTGATCCTTGATCTGTTATATAATTGTGAGAGTTATTCTCTTCTCTGTGTGATCCTTGATCTGTTATATAATTGTGAGAGTTATTCTCTTCTCTATGTGTTCTTTGATCTGTTGTATAATTGTGAGAGTTATTCTCTTCTCTATGTGTTCCTTGATCTGTTATATAGTTGTCATAGTTATTCTCTTCTCTGTGTGATCCTTGATCTGTTATATAATTATGAGAGTTATTCTCTTCTCTGTGTGTTCCTTGATCTGTTATATAATTATGAGAGTTATTCTCTTCTCTATGTGTTCCTTGATCTGTTATATAATTGTGAGAGTTATTCTCTTCTCTATGTGTTCTTTGATCTGTTGTATAATTGTGAGAGTTATTCTCTTCTCGGGACCCAAAGATGCAGCAATAGAGAATGCAGTCAGCGACCCATAGCTTGACTGCTTGCATCAGAGTCAGCGAACCAGAGCTGACTAAGACCCTACTCCACCTCCACGTGGTGGTCCTGGAAACAGTCTGCATCACTGCAGTCTGGCTGAGCGAGTAGGGATCGCAGAGGGAAGGCAAACCCGGTCCCAAAATCTGCCGTGCTGAAGTCGGATGTGTCGATCGAATGGTGCAGATATCACAGCTCCGGCGTAAACAGACACAACGCAACTAACTTCCTTTTCAGGACTAACGAGGAAGAATAAGAAGAAGAAGAAGAATTCTCTTCTCTATGTGTTCCTTGATCTGTTATATAACTGTGAGAGTTAGTCTCTTCTCTATGCGTTCCTTGATCTGTTATATAATTGTGAGAGTTATTCTCTTCTCCATGCGTTCCTTGATCTGTTATATAATTGTGAGAGTTATTCTCTTCTCTATGCGTTCCTTGATCTGTTATATAACTGTGAGAGTTAGTCTCTTCTCTATGCGTTCCTTGATCTGTTATATAATTGTGAGAGTTATTCTCTTCTCTATGCGTTTCTTGATCTGTTATATAATTGTGAGAGTTAGTCTCTTCTCTATGCGTTCCTTGATCTATTATATAATTGTGAGAGTTATTCTCTTCTCTAAGTGTTCCTTGATCTGTTATATAATTGTGAGAGTTAGTCTCTTCTCTATGCGTTCCTTGATCTGTTATATAATTGTGAGAGTTATTCTCTTCTCCATGCGTTCCTTGATCTGTTATATAATTGTGAGAGTTATTCTCTTCTCTAAGTGTTCCTTGATCTGTTATATAATTGTGAGAGTTAGTCTCTTCTCTATGCGTTCCTTGATCTGTTATATAATTGTGAGAGTTATTCTCTTCTCCATGCGTTCCTTGATCTGTTATATAATTGTGAGAGTTATTCTCTTCTCCATGCGTTCCTTGATCTGTTATATAATTGTGAGAGTTATTCTCTTCTCCATGCGTTCCTTGATCTGTTATATAATTGTGAGAGTTATTCTCTTCTCTATGCGTTCCTTGATCTGTTATATAATTGTGAGAGTTATTCTCTTCTCTATGCGTTTCTTGATCTGTTATATAATTGTGAGAGTTATTCTCTTCTCTATGCGTTCCTTGATCTGTTATATAATTGTGAGAGTTATTCTCTTCTCCATGCGTTCCTTGATCTGTTATATAATTGTGAGAGTTATTCTCTTCTCTATGCGTTTCTTGATCTGTTATATAATTGTGAGAGTTATTCTTTTCTCTATGCGTTCCTTGATCTGTTACATAATTGTGAGAGTTATTCTCTTCTCTATGCGTTCCTTGATCTGCTATATAATTGTAAGAGTTATTCTCTGTTCCTTGGAGATATTATCTGCTTTACTTTCTTAATGTTGTTAGTTACGATGACAATGTTGATTTATAATGCTGGAAACCGATGACATTTAGAAAATTTGACAATGATGAGGGTGGTGATAGTGATGATGTACTGTAGTAGTGATGTTAGCCAAGATGAAAATGATGACGATAAAGGCAGCGGAGGCGATGATTGATGAAAAGATGACAGATGAAATAACGGCTGCAACAGTTACACGAGCACATCTCACCTTCTTCCTGCGTGTTTGTTACAGCCGACATGTGGTCCACTCTACTGTCATACACGCCTTTCAAGGTCACCAGCAAAGACCTCCATGCTAGAATACCGGACAGTTCGTACGACCGTACCAGAAGATCTAGCGGAATTTCCTAGAGCACGTTCAGGTTTTTAAAAATTAGAATTTATATCGGTCGGTCGGTCCGTCGGTATGAGGGTCGGTCGGTCGGTCTATTTCTCGGTCTGCCTTTCTGTCTACCTATCTATCTAACTAGGCATCTGCCCCATAGTCTTTCTGTCCGTCTATCTATCTGTTTGTATTATTTTCTGACTATCCCTCTGTCAGTCTGTTTTGTAGGTCGGTCTGTTTGTGTTGCCGATCTGTCTGTCTGTTTACACCATCCATTTCCTTCACTTGCAACAGTCACATTGTAACTTTCAACAACATTACTACTAGTTTGCATACATCATTTGTGGTGTCCATGTGGTGTCCATGATATCTCTGAAGAGACACGAAAAAAAGGACCACTGTTGTAACAGAAACAATAATGGCGGCCCTATCAGTCATAACTGACTATGGGAACACAATCTGAGGTGGTGCAGCAGAGAGCATCGCCGCCTGGTGCGATCGACAGCTTCGTCCTCCCAGGTTGCTGAGTTTATGTCCAGTGCCCTCATGTCTCTCTTGCACACAGTTTTGAATCTCAGCTGCGGTCGCCCAACAGTTCTTATGCCATCTGCTAGTTGTCCGTAAAAGATATCTTTCGGGATGCGACCATCTTCCATGCGGCGGACATGGCTAAGCCAGCGTAGTCTGCGTTGTCTAAGCAGTGAATACATGCTCTGAATGCCCGGACGTGACAACAGCTGGACATTTGTCCTTTCCCGAAAATACCGAGGATGTAAAAGAAAACAAAGTTAGATTGCACCGAAGGTTCTCAGCCTTATGATGGAAAGACATGCTACAGAAATCATCCCTTCAAGAGAAGATGAATTAGTTTGGTCCATGGGTCTGATATGCACGGACGAGCCCACCTCTTTAGCGTGTGAAATAGTGGGATTCATTCACTGAATGTCCAGGCATTAAATAATATGCCAATTCGTATTTTCGTTACCCAGATTAAATTTCAACAGCAAAACATTCGTTTCTTCATGTTTTCATGTACATGTAAATCCATCCATCCATCTATTACGTGTCTTTCTGTCCCTCTGTCTGTCTAAGTTTCTGATGTCTACAGTTTGTCTTCCGCTTAGATAACATACCTGTTTTTGGCTGTCCCCAGGGACGTCGCAATTTCCTATCCTGAGGTATTCCGTGATAAGCGTATATGTCACATTACTCTCCAGGTACGCATCCTCAACATCCCAGGAGACCAACACGTGACCAGGAAATGACTTCAGGGCGATCTGAACGTATTTGAATATCCTTTGACCTGGAAGTTTCTCGGAAACAATGAAGACAAAATTAGAGCCGACATAACGGGGGCCTTGCGTCCCACGATCGCACAATGTGCGACATATATCGTTGGACAATCATACTAAATGTCCTGTATAGTTCACAGGGAGCTTCTGATGAGACAAGGAAAGAATAGGATTGTTGCATCCTCAAGCATGTCGTACAAGGCGAGCAATATAAGGTTATGCATGGGGCTGGCAACTTGATCATATGAAACTAACTGCAACAGAAACCACCTCTGCAAGAACTTGCGTGGTGATGGCTACATGCAAGGACAGCAGCTACAGTGATGGCTACATGTAAGGGCAGCAGCTACAGTGATGGTTACATGTAGGGCAGCAGCGACAGTGATGGTTACATGTAAGGGCAGCAGCTGCAGTGATGGCTACATGTAAGGGGAGCAGCTACAGTGATGGCTACATGTGTGATGATGTCACCATGATACAACGATAAAATATCTCCAAAATTAACGATAAAATGTAGGGATAAAAATAATGCGTAAGATACTAGGAGACATGCTCGCCCATGCCCGCCCTTCCTGCCACCATTCACATTATCTAGTTAGACGTGCAGACGAAACGTTTACCCTTTGTAGACGGGAGAGAACGGAGGACACCAAAAGGAAAAATATGACTTAACACTTGTTTGAAGATCGCAAGGCTAAAAGGACGCAATTGGTAGTAAAAGAAAAAATTCACGTCACAAGTTGACAGAGGGTAAGGAAATGGACAAAAAAAACGACTTTAGCTCGTGTCAGAAACAGTCATTTCTTGGACTTATACGATACTTGGTCTTTATTTGAATGCCGCGGCAAAACACATGAGAGAAGGTTCTCGAACAAATTTCAAAAACTAAACTTGAGAAAAAATATGTTTTTTCTTAATAATAGAGTCATGAAAATAAAACCTAGCTAGTTTGATAGCCCATCTTGAGCAGAGAAATAATATGCTTTCAATTATACAGACGGATAGATAATACGGAAGATATTGACAAAAGACTGTATTGTTCATATCAGACGAGCGACTGCACTGTTAACCAATGTCACTAAAGTTTCGAAAATTTTGGCCTTGAGCATGCAAACGTAAAAAATCGAGCTGTAATTAAAGAGAGGGGAAAAGGTGGAGAATTGTAGCTAAAAATAACTTAGGAGGCAGATTCGTGTAGGAAATGCATGTAGAACCAAGCGTGTTTTTTATGAAAAAACAAGTAGAGACAGACGGACTAACAGACCGTAATACATACTTGACTGAGATCTGACTGATTTGACTTTGGTTGTAAAATTTGAAAGTTAGGGGGGAAGTCGGCGATTGGTCAACGCATTTTATAGTAGCGGGACAGAGATGTGAAATTTTGCCATTTGACATAAGTCTGTTCAGAGACGCAGTTTAAATTAATAGTGGTGTTGATTCCAGAAGAATACAAATATATAGTGGGACGCCATCATACAGCCAGCAGCTCAGCTGAGTTTTGCTAGCAAATTTAACTCTGTTCTCAATTCTGAATTCTGGTAAGAATGAACAATATTTATTTGGTATATTTTAATAATTCGAGTGATTGATACTGCCATATCATAAAAATGATTACGACAAGTAAGTGTTCGCTCTAGGTCCCCAGCCCAAGTTCAGGGTCTAGAGACATACATACAAAGAAAATATATAGGAACGCCTAAATAAAACTATGAGAAAGGATCTGGTGTTGAGATCAGTGGAACATATCACCTATCCTATTCAATAGCAGGAAGCTATTGAACATATCTCAGATGCAAGGTAGTCTTGGGGAACTAGTAATATGTGAAACCAACTGGGTAAGATGTGCTGTGTGGTCAGAGAGATCTGACCCAGTCTGTGTGGTGTTGTTGTGTAGTGTTGTGTGCAGAAGTGGCTCAGGAGGTAGAGTTCTGACACATGACCCAATACTTTTGTTTCAGAATTGTGAGTTTCTGTTTGGCACCAAAGCGGTGTCAAATGCTGTAGTGATATATACAAGTGTGGACCAGTGCAGTCTAACATTGTGTCAGAGCAGCCGTATATTGCCCCCAGCACGGAGAGGTGGGGCCACCAGATTCCAGCACCAGAACTACTCAGTCAAGATACGTGAGCGTCTGGCCTGCTGGACATTCACCAACTAATTTACTAACTAACTCACCAACTATATTACCATCAACTAGAACATACCATTTTGGGAAATAAAACTTGTATTCCTCCCATCAGTAAATGGACAATGTTTTGGTAGTCACAGAGTGGGAGTGATGTCACCACCCCAACAGCATATCTAGTAATAAATTCTCCTGGGACTATCTTAATATAATTACTATTAACCAGTCATTTGAAATAATTAGGTACACATTTTCCATTTTATTATGTCATACAATTATGCATTCCATTTATAACTCCATAATATTTCTTATGTTCTGAAAGAAGGGCAGCTACAGTGATGGCTACATGTAAGGGCAGCAGCTACAGTGATGGCTACATGTAACGGCAGCAGCTACAGTGATGGTTACATGTAAGGGCAGCAGCTACAGTGATGGCTACATGTAAGGGCAGCAGCTACAGTGATGGCTACATGTAAGTGCAGCAGCTACAGTGATGGCTACATGTAAGGGCAGCAGCTACAGTGATGGCTACATGTAACGGAAGCAGCTACAGTGATGGTTACATGTAACGGCGGCGGCTACAGTGATTGCTACATGTAAGGGCAGCAGCTACAGTGATGGTTACATGTAGGGCAGCAGCTGCAGTGATGGCTACATATAAGGGGAGCAGCTACAGTGATGGCTACATGTAACGGCAGCAGCTACAGTGATGGTTACATGTAAGGGCAGCAGCTACAGTGATGGCTACATATAACGGCAGCAGCTACAGTGATGGTTACATGTAAGGGGAGCAGCTACAGTGATGTTACATGTAAGGACAGCAACTACAGTGATGATTACATGTAAGGGCAGCAGCCACAGTGATGGCTACATGTAACGGCAGCAGCTACAGTGATGGTTATATGTAAGGGCAACAGCTACAGTGATGGCTACATGTAACGGCGGCAGCTACAGTGATGGCTATGGGCAGCAGCTACAGTACATGCAAGTAAGGGCAGCAGCTACAGTGATGGCTACATGTACAGGGAAGGGGGAGCAACAGTGATACATGTGATGGATACATGTAAGGGCAGCAGCCACAGTGATGGCTACATGTAACGGCAGCAGCTACAGTGATGGTTATATGTAAGGGCAACAGCTACAGTGATGGCTACATGTAAGGGCAGCAGCTACAGTGATGGTTACATGTACGGACATCAGCTACAGTGATGGCTACATGCAAGGGCAGCAGCTACAGTGATGGCTACATGCAAGGACAGCAGCTACAGGGATGCTACATGTAAGGGCAGCAGCGACAGTGATGGCTACATGAAAGGGCAACAGCTACAGTGATGACTACACATGTAAGGACAGCAGCTATAGTAATGGCTACATGTTACATATGGCTACAGAGGAGCAGCTACCAGTGATGGCTACATGTAATGGACATGTAAGCAGCTATATCAAGGGCAGTGATGGCTACATGCAAGGACAGCAGCTACAGTGATGGTTACATGTAAAGACAGCAGCTACAGTGGCTACATGTAACGACAGCAGCTACAGTGATGGTTACATGCAAGGGAGCAGCTATATTGATGGCTACATGTAAGGGCAGCAGCTACAGTGATGGTTACATGTAAGGACAGCAGCTACAGTGATGCTACATGTAAGGGCAGCAGCTACAGTGATGGCTACATGCAAGAACAGCAGCTACAGTGATGGCTACATGCAAGGGCAGCAGCTACAGTGATGGCTACATGCAAGGACAGCAGCTATAGTGATGCTACATGTAAGGACAGCAGCTACAGTGATGGCTACATGAAAGGGCAGCAGCTACAGTGATGACTACATGCAAGGGGAGCAGCTACAGTGATGGTTTCATGCAAGGACCGCAGCTATAGTGATGCTACATGTAAAGGCAACAGCTACAGTGATGGCTACATGCAAGGGGAGCAGCTACATTGATGGTTACATGTAAGGGCAACAGCTACAGTGATGGCTACATGTAAGGGCAGCAAATACAGTGATGGCTACATGCAAGAACAGCAGCCACAGTGATGGCTACGTGTAAGGGCAGCAGCTACGGTGATGGCTACATGTAAGAACAGCAGATAAAGTGATGGTTACATACCAGGGGAGCAGCTACAGTGATGGCTACATGTAAGGACAGCAGCTAAAGATATGACATGATGAGCAGCTGATGGCTACATACAAGGGGAGCAGCTACAGTGATGGCTACATGTAAGGACAGCAGCTACAGTGATGGCTACATATAAGGACAACTGCTACTGTGGTGGCTACATGTAAGGGCAACAACTTCAATGATGGCTACATGTAAGGAGAGCAGCTACAGTGATGGCTACATGTAAGAGGAGCAGCTACAGTGATAGCTACATGTAACGACAACAGCTACAGTGATGGCTACATGTAAGGGCAGCAGCAAAGTCAGTTTCAGCGATAATATCAGAAATCATCATATCTCTTTTAGCTGCCGACAGAGCACACGGCTAAAGCTCTAGCTGGTTCCCTAGCAGGAAGACGGCACCAAGCAATCACGTGGTGAATTCTATAGCAGTGAGGCTGTCAGCCGCCTGCACATTCTCATATTATTTGCCTCTTGCGGCTTATCTGAGATAGCAGTGGTTGAATTATTAACTTGTCTCCTGGCAGACCCCTCGAGAAATAATATTAACAATGGACGTCACAATTAGGAGTTGTGTCGTGACAGCGGCTTTTTTCATAGAAGATGGAAGACTTGACTGAGAAATTAAAACAAGGTGTCGGAAAGCCAGTGCGGTGATGTACCAAATGTCAGCTATATTCAAACTTCAGAAGATCACTATGGAAACTAAACGACAGTTGATACAGAGTATGTTCTTACCAACTCTTTGCTACCATCGTCAAGCATGGACCCTGACCAAAGCACAGTCAGGGAAAATCCCATCATGGGATCGAGATGTTTAATAAGAACCATTAATGTTGACAGGAGAGACAGGCCGAGAAATGATAACATCGGAGAAATTGTATGATCCACATCCTCCATCAAGTATATAGAGAGACAGAAAACTAAGTGGTTTGTTCATCTCATGGAAATGAAGCTTGATAAGTTACCACTACGCGCTTACAACAAGAACAAATCTGGTTTCAGAGCACGGGGAAGAACAAGAGACAGGTGGACAGACAACGTCATATAAATCCTACAACAACACAAGGTCACAACAGCCAAGGCGGAACACTTGGCCTAAGAACGCAAAGGTCAGCTTCCCACTACGCTTCACGACAAAAGCTGACCTTAACAAAGTCAACAAGTGTACTGATGATGACAAGATGGTCTTGGTAAGAATTTGAAGGGACTGCAGTCATGTTATTTATAACATTGGGATAAACGAGACAGTTATGTCCCCTGATAACAGCTTCATAGTGGTAACGATAACCGAATTATTCTTACGTTCCAGCAAGAAGACTCTTCTGTTGTTATATTTTCAATCTCATTATCATCAGATGATGATCACAACGGCGTTGATGATGATGCTGATGATGCAGATTTTGACTTTATAAATGATGAGGACGGATAAGGCTGACTATTATTTATTTCGTTACGTGTTTCCTACGTTTCTTTCTAGCACGTCACTTTCAACCATTTACCATATACATAGAGCTGTTGGTTATATCAGAACACGTTTCATTAGTGTGATATTTTCTTTATTGTGAATATTCTATGCTCTGTGTTGTATTATTCTTCTCGGTTGTGTTTTTACATTTTAGTTTGAACTATAACTAAGTAAGTAAGTAAGTAAGTTTGAACTATAACTAAGTAAGTAAGTAAGTAAGTTTGAACTATAACTTAAATGTAAAAACAACAGTCTGTTGTGCTGTTCAGAAGCTTGGCTGTGTCTTTACTGGCATGTATTTGATATTGGTTGGAGATTTATTTATGATAACAACAACAACCATAACATGAATATAAATGACAATAAAAGTTAAAAAGTTAACACGAAGATGTTAGCTGTTATCAGCGCTCACGTTAAGACAATGATAAAGGTTAAAAAGAACAATGCAGACATAAATAAATACTGCGGATAAGAAACCATGATTACTCTAATCTATACTTAAGTATCTACTCCTCGGCCAATCAAAAAGCATCATTTCCCCCACGTGTTAACTCAAGATATTGTCAAGCTGTCTTACCTGCTGGTAGTTGTGGATACTGAGGCATGGCTGGGGGGTCTGGAAAGAAAGGGGGAAAAAAAACCTAGATAATTCGATCAACTATTCATTCATAATTTTTTGTTGTGCCCCTTATTTAGAATAGAGCCACTACTGCAACCGGCCCCCTTGACGGAAGCCGGAACAAACATTCACGCAACCGGCCCCCTTGACGGAAGCCGGCACCAAACATTCACGCAACCGGCCCCCTTCACGGAAGCCGGCACCAAACATTCACGCAACCGGCCCCCTTGACGAAAGCCGGCACCAAACATTCACGCAACCGGCCCCCTTGACGGAAGCCGGCACCAAACATTCACGCAACCGGCTCCCTTGACGGAAGCCGGCACCAAACATTCATGCAACCGGCCATCTTGACGGAAGCCGGCACCAAACATTCACGCAACCACCCCCCTTGACGGAAGCCGACACCAAACATTCACGCAACCGGCCACCTTGACGGAAGCCGACACCAAACATTCAAGCAACCGGCCACCTTGACGGAAGCCGGCACCAAACATTCACGCAACCGGCCACTTTGACGGAAGCTGACACCAAACATTCACGCAACCGGCCACCTTAACGGAAGCCGGCACCAAACATTCACGCAACCGGCCCCCTTGACGGAAGCCGGCACCAAACATTCACGCAACCGATCACCTTGACGGAAGCCGACACCAAACATTCACGCAACCGGCCACCTTGACGGAAGCCGGCACCAAACATTCACGCAACCGGCCCCCTTGACGGAAGCCGGCACCAAACATTCACGCAACCGACCACCTTGACGGAAGCCGGCACCAAACATTCACGCAACCGGCCCCCTTGACGGAAGCCGGCACCAAACATTCACGCAACCGATCACCTTGACGGAAGCCGGCACCAAACATTCACGCAACCGGCCCCCTTGACGGAAGCCGGCACCAAACATTCACGCAACCGGCCACCTTGACGGAAGCCGGCACCAAACATTCACGCAACCGGCCCCCTTGACGGAAGCCGGCACCAAACATTCACGCAACCGGCCCCCTTGACGGAAGCCGGCACCAAACATTCACGCAACCGGCCATCTTGACGGAAGCCGGCACCAAACATTCACGCAACCGGCCACTTTGACGGAAGCCGACACCAAACATTCACGCAACCGGCCACCTTGACGGAAGCCGGCACCAAACATTCACGCAACCGGCCACCTTGACGGAAGCCGGCACCAAACATTCACGCAACCGGCCCCCTTGACGGAAGCCGGCACCAAACATTCACGCAACCGACCACCTTGACGGAAGCCGACACCAAACATTCACGCAACCGGCCCCCTTGACGGAAGCCGGCACCAAACATTCACGCAACCGATCACCTTGACGGAAGCCGGCACCAAACATTCACGCAACCGGCCCCCTTGACGGAAGCCGGCACCAAACATTCACGCAACCGGCCACCTTGACGGAAGCCGGCACCAAACATTCACGCAACCGGCCCGATTGACGGAAGCCGGCACCAAACATTGACGCTCGTGTAGCAGAGGTTTATGTAGCAATTTGTTTGACATGATGAGGTTGCCAGCCTGATGCCCAACCTCATGTAAGCCGTCTCGTACGACATGCCTGAGGGTGTAGCAGTCCTATTTGTTGCTTTGTCCTACTTCAGAGACCCCCACCCGGGGACTACACTGGGATAGGTCAACTATTTGGCGCTATAAAATGTGGAATGGTTAATAAATATGTTGATTAGTTAATGAGTATAGTAGCAGAGAAACGTAAATGTGACATACGGGTCACAAACATGACCCAAACAAAACACAATAAACAAACAAACAGAAACAGATATGACAGGGGGAAACAAGAACTAATCAGGTTACAAATACATAGGCCTATATTGTGTGTAAAACTCATTGCACCTTTGCTTGATTTCATTAATTTATGTCATTGTAACTCAAGGTTGTTGAAAAAACGTTGGGAAATTATTTATTAAGTGAGCATGGTTTCCTTCCCCCCCCCCCCCCCCCTTTTTTTCCTCTCCCCCCCCCCCTCCCCCCGGTGCTGTTCCTGGGGGTTTCTGAAGAGACAAGGCAAAAATAGGACTACTATTTCCTGGGGCATGTAGAAGGTAAAAGGTCAAGTATCCCGTTACACGCCCATTGAGGCATATTGGGAACATAGTGTTAGGCCCATATTTTCTTGACCATCGGCACACTAGAAGGTGATGTGGTCAGCATCACGCCGGCCGCCTTAAGCCTCCCAGAGTTACCCTGGTCCCCAATTCAGGAGGCTGGGTCGACCTCGGAGCCGTTTGCGGTCTAAATAATCCAAAATCAACTGAGGATCGAACCATGGACCACCGAGCTAGGAAGCCAGTGCACTAACCACTGTGCTACCATGGCTCATGTAGTAGGAGGTGACTAATATAAGGTTGTGCATATTGTACAAGGCAACTAATGTAAGGTTGTGCACGGTACCGGCAACTTCATCAAGTCAAACTAATTGTTACATAAACCGCTGGGGCAGGGGCACGTGACTACTTTTTTATGCAGACGTCATGCAGAGAAAGGCTGCAGCAGTTGTGGCTCCATGCTCCGTGTGGGAGCGAAGATAGAAATGATGATGATGATAGTTGCCTTATTTTATAATAAAATGTCTTCTTCCTACTCCTTTTACGCTCCATCCGGAGCAAGGGGTCACTACTGAAGTTGGTCCTATCGCAGGAAGCCTTCGTCAAGACACTTCATGGCTTCTTGCAGCATTGATTTCTGACGCAATTCAAATCACATGATGAGACGACCAGCCTTGTAAATAATCTCACATTGGCTCTCTCTTCCGACATACTTGAGTCAGCGCTGGTCACACTGTTTTCTTCTCCCCAAAGAAAATTCCCGGGAATTGCAGCACCCCCGGGCCGACTGATTGTTTCTCTCCTAAAATATCCCCTGGACATGAGGTAAACATGGTCCTACTGCTATCTCCTGTCCTAAAATATCCCCTGGACATGTAGTAAACATGGTCTTACTGCTATCTCCTGTCCTAAAATATCCCTGGACATGTGGTAAACATGGTCTTACTGCTATCTCCTGTCCTAAAATATCCCCTGGACATGTAGTAAACATGGTCTTACTGCTATCTCCTGTCCTAAAATATCCCTGGACATGTAGTAAACATGGTCTTACTGCTATCTCCTGTCCTAAAATATCCCTGGACATGTGGTAAACATGGTCTTACTGCTATCTCCTGTCCTAAAATATCCCCTGGACATGAGGTAAACATGGTCTTACTGCTATCTCCTGTCCTAAAATATCCCCTAGACATGAGGTAAACATGGTCTTACTGCTATCTCCTGTCCTAAAATATCCCCTGGACATGTAGTAAACATGGTCTTACTGCTATCTCCTGTCCTAAAATATCCTCTGGACATGTAGTAAACATGGTCTTACTGCTATCGCCTGTCCTAAAATATCCCCTAGACATGTAGTAAACATGGTCTTACTGCTATCTCCTGTCCTAAAATATCCCCTGGACATGAGGTAAACATGGTCTTACTGCTATCTCCTGTCCTAAAATATCCCCTGGACATGTAGTAAACATGGTCTTACTGCTATCTCCTGTCCTAAAATATCCCCTGGACATGTAGTAAACATGTTCTTACTGCTATCTCCTGTCCTAAAATATCCCTGGACATGTAGTAAACATGGTCTTACTGCTATCTCCTGTCCTAAATATCCCTGGACATGTGGTAAACATGGTCTTACTGCTATCTCCTGTCCTAAAATATCCCCTGGACATGAGGTAAACATGGTCTTACTGCTATCTCCTGTCCTAAAATATCACCTAGACATGAGGTAAACATGGTCTTACTGCTATCTCCTGTCCTAAAATATCCCCTGGACATGTAGTAAACATGGTCTTACTGCTATCTCCTGTCCTAAAATATCCCCTGGACATGTAGTAAACATGGTCTTACTGCTATCGCCTGTCCTAAAATATCCCCTAGACATGTAGTAAACATGGTCTTACTGCTATCTCCTGTCCTAAAATATCCCCTGGACATGAGGTAAACATGGTCTTACTGCTATCTCCTGTCCTAAAATATCCCCTGGACATGTAGTAAACATGGTCTTACTGCTATCTCCTGTCCTAAAATATCCCCTGGACATGTAGCAAACATGGTCTTACTGCTATCTCCTGTCCTAAAATATCCCCTAGACATGAGGTAAACATGGTCTTACTGCTATCTCCTGTCCTAAAATATCCCCTGGACATGAGGTAAACATGGTCTTACTGCTATCTCCTGTCCTAAAATATCCCTGGACATGTGGTAAACATGGTCTTACTGCTATCTCCTGTCCTAAAATATCCCCTAGACATGAGGTAAACATGGTCTTACTGCTATCTCCTGTCCTAAAATATCCCCTGGACATGTAGTAAACATGGTCTTACTGCTATCTCCTGTCCTAAAATATCCCCTGGACATGAGGTAAACATTGTCTTACTGCTATCTCCTGTCCTAAAATATCCCCTAGACATGAGGTAAACATGGTCTTACTGCTATCTCCTGTCCTAAAATATCCCCTGGACATGAGGTAAACATTGTCTTACTGCTATCTCCTGTCCCAAAATATCCCCTAGACATGAGGTAAACATTGTCTTACTGCTATCTCCTGTCCTAAAATATCCTCTGGACATGAGGTAAACATTGTCTTACTGCAATCTCCTGTCCTAAAATATCCCCTAGACATGAGGTAAACATGGTCTTACTGCTATCTCCTGTCCTAAAATATCCCCTAGACATGAGGTAAACAGGGTCTTACTGCTATCTCCTGTCCTAAAATATCAACTGGACATGTAGTAAACATGGTCTTACTGCTATCTCCTGTCCTAAAATATCCCTGGACATGTAGTAAACATGGTCTTACTGCTATCTCCTGTCCTAAAATATCCCTGGACATGTGGTAAACATGGTCGTACTGCTATCTCCTGTCCTAAAATATCCCCTGGACATGTGGTAAACATGGTCTTACTGCTATCTCCTGTCCTAAAATATCCCCTGGACATGAGGTAAACATGGTCTTACTGCTATCTCCTGTCCTAAAATATCCCCTGGACATGTGGTAAACATGGTCTTACTGCTATCTCCTGTCCTAAAATATCCCCTGGACATGTGGTAAACATAGTCTTACTGCTATCTCCTGTCCTAAAATATCCCTGGACATGTGGTAAACATGGTCTTACTGCTATCTCCTGTCCTAAAATATCCCCTGGACATGTGGTAAACATGGTCTTACTGCTATCTCCTGTCCTAAAATATCCCCTGGACATGTAGTAAACATGGTCTTACTGCTATCTCCTGTCCTAAAATATCCCCTGGACATGAGGTAAACATGGTCTTACTGCTATCTCCTGTCCTAAAATATCCCCTGGACATGTAGTAAACATGGTCTTACTGCTATCTCCTGTCCTAAAATATCCCTGGACATGTAGTAAACATGGTCTTACTGCTATCTCCTGTCCTAAAATATCCCTGGACATGTGGTAAACATGGTCTTACTGCTATCTCCTGTCCTAAAATATCAACTGGACATGTGGTAAACATGGTCTTACTGCTATCTCCTGTCCTAACATATCCCCTGGACATGAGGTAAACATGGTCTTACTGCTATCTCCTGTCCTAAAATATCCCTGGACATGTGGTAAACATGGTCTTACTGCTATCTCCTGTCCTAAAATATCAACTGGACATGTGGTAAACATGGTCTTACTGCTATCTCCTGTCCTAAAATATCTCCTGGACATGTGGTAAACATGGTCTTACTGCTATCTCCTGTCCTAAAATATCCCCTGGACATGTGGTAAACATGGTCTTACTGCTATCTCCTGTCCTAAAATATCCTCTGGACATGTAGTAAACATGGTCTTACTGCTATCTCCTGTCCTAAAATATCCCCTGGACATGAGGTAAACATGGTCTTACTGCTATCTCATGTCCTAAAAGATGACCGGGACTGGGGGGGGGGGGGGCAACAATTACCCTAGTGTTTTCTTCTGTCTTATTCCCGGGATTGAGACAGCAGTGGTTCTACTGTTTGCTCCTCTCCAAGAAATTTTCCCGGGACTTGGGGCAGCAATAGTGTTAGTGTTAGTGATAGTGTTACTGTTAGTGTTACTGTTAGTGATAGTGTTACTGTTAGTGTTAGTGATAGTGTTACTGTTAGTGTTAGTGATAGTGTTACTGTTAGTGTTAGTGTTACTGTTAGTGTTACTGTTAGTGTTACTGTTAGTGTTAGTGATAGTGTTAGTCATAGTGTTACTGTTAGTGTTACTGTTAGTGTTACTGTTAGTGTTAGTGATAGTGTTACTGTTAGTGTTAGTGATAGTGTTACTGTCAGTGTTAGTGTTACTGTTAGTGTTAATGTTACTGTTAGTGTTAGTGTTACTGTTAGTGTTACTGTTAGTGTTAGTGTTACTGTTAGTGTTAGTGTTAATGTATTCTCCTATTATAAAAGAAATTCCAGGGATTGAGACATCAGTGGTACATAAAAAACCCCACAACGACAAAATGTCTTCATCATCATCAGTTGCCATCTCCACAACGGAGGTTGGCTGTAATGGATCTCCAACGTCTTCTGTCTCTTGTCTTGGTGGTACACTCTGATAGACTCTTTCCCGTCCATCTCTTGATGTTATCTTCCCACTTATAGCGCTGTCTTCCCCTTGCACGTTTACCTTCAACTCTCCCTTCTGTTATGGTCTTCTGCAAGGTGTTATGCCTTTTTATGTGGCCAAAGTATTTTAGCTGCCGAACTTTGACCTCTCTCATTAGTTCTCTTTTCATACCTAGATTTTCTAGGACCTCCTTATTTGTTTTCATCTCTTTCCATGAGATACGCCCCATTCTTCTATATATCCACATTTCAAGAGCCTCAATTCTTTCTTCCAAATGCTTATTCATCGTCCATGTTTCTGCACCATACAGAAATGCAGAATATATATAACACTTTATGATTCTCATTTTTAATTTATGAGATAACTGTTTGGATGTCAGTATATGTTTCATGTTGTTGAATGTAGCTTTGGCCATTCCTATTCTCTTCTTGATTTCTGTTTCACATCTGCCATCTTCTGTTATTATATGACCAAGATATACGTAGCTCTTGACTTGTTCCAGGATTTTCCCATTTACGCTTATCTTTAATGTGGGTTTATCGTCTGTTTTGCTAATTATCATAGTTTTAGTTTTCTCAATATTAATGTCGAGTCCATATTCATGACTTACACTGTTCACTTGCTTCACTAGTTCTTGTAACTCCTGTTCGCTTTCAGCTAACAACACGGTATCATCTGCATATCTAAGGTTGTTTATTGATCTTCCACTGATGTTCAGTCCTGGTATTTCCTGTATCTGTTTGAAAATTTTTTCGGTGTATAAATTAAATAGGCAGGGGGACAGCACACAACCTTGTCTGACACCTCTTTTTATGTCTATGTATGGTGAATAATTCCTTCCCGATCTTACTGTGGCAGTTTGCTCCCAATAAAGGTTACTGAGTATTCTTATATCTTTTCCATCAATACCTATGTCTTTGAGGCATTCAATTATTTTCTCATGATGGATTCTGTCAAAAGCCTTCTTATAGTCAATGAAGCACATATACATACTTTTTTGGACCTCTGTATATTTTTCTGCTAATCTTCTTAGGCAAAATATTGCCTCTCTTGTTCCACTGTTCCGTCTAAAACCAAACTGTTCTTCTTGGATTTCGCTGTCTACTTTACTTTTTATTCTTTCCTGTATGATTTTGAGCAGTATCTTAATTGCATGACTCATCAGGCTGATTGTTCTGAAGTCTGAACATTCTGTTGCATTTGGTTTTTTGGGCAATGTTATAAAAAACTGATGTCTTCATGTCGTGTGGTAAATATCCTGTATTGTATATATCATTGCATATTTCTGTGATTGTATCTATACCAAAGCTCTCCAGAGCTTCTATCATTTCAATGTTTATGTTATCCATGCCTGCTGATCTTCCTTTTTGTATCATATGAATGGCATTCTCTACTTCTGATCTGAGAATGTGTGGGCCTTCATTAGAATCTGGTGATGGTTTTTTACCTCTGTTTTCCTCGAATAGTTCTTTTACGTATTCTGCCCATCTGTTTGATATGTCTTTCTCATCAAGTAATATTACACCATTTTTGTTCTTGATACAGCTTCCTCCTTGTGCAAACCGCGACCGATTTGATAATTTCTTTATTTCTTCATGCATATCTCTTGTCATGTGCTTCGCTTCCAAGTCTTCTATTTCCTTACATTTTGTTTCTATCCACCGTTCTTTTGCTTCTCTACACATAGTACGTATGTCATTGTCTATTGTTTTATATTCTGGAGTATTTTTTGCTTTCTTTCTTTCTGCCATTTTATTCAAGATGTCATCTGTCATCCAAATTTGATTTTTCTTAGACTCCTTTTTAGGTAAATTTGCATTTGCTGATTGTATGCTTGTTTTTAAGCATTCCCATTTTGCGGTTGATTTTTCTTCTGGGTTTTCTCTTCTATACTGCTCCATGCTTTCTGTCAATAACTGTTGGTATTTATTTTTGACTTCGATTAAATATTTCTGTTTTATATCTGGTTGTTTCAGCGCTGATATTTCTATCTGGGGTTCCTCCTGTCTTCTGTTTCCTGCTCTTTTCAGCTTTATATTTACTTTGATGACAACTGGATTGTGATCTGAATTTATGTCGGCGCCAGGATGTGTCTTTGCACTTGTGACACTGTTCTTAAATCTATGTTTTATCATGATATAGTCGATTTGATTACGTGTTACATCTCCTGGGCTTTTCCATGTGTATAATTTCCTTGGGTGATGTTCAAAAAAGGTGTTACATATGACCAGCTGGTTTTCTTCACAGAACTGGATAAGTCTGTCTCCTCTATCATTTCTTGTCCCTAATCCATACTGTCCTACTATTTTCTTGTATTTTCCTTTTACTATTTTTGCATTCATATCACCCATTACTATCAACACATCTGTAGATTTGACTGGTTTAAGTGTGTGTTGTAGCTCTTCATAGTATTCTTCTATTTCTTCCTCGCTGTAATCTTTAGTTGGTGCATAAGTTTGTAAGATTGATATGTCGAATGGCTTTGCTCTCATCTTTAGTAACATCATTCTGTCATTGTGTGTCCAGTATCCACATACGTATTTTTCTAACTCCTTCTTTATCAACATTCCTACCCCTCTTTCGTGTTTTTCTCCTCCTGAGTGTATAAGCGTGTACTGGTCTCTTGTTATGTAGCCTGAATCCAAAAGTCTTGCCTCTGCAACTCCCAGTATATCGAGTTTCATGTCGGCTGCCTCTAATATAAGATTGTCCAGCTTTCCTTCTCCGTTTAAAGTTCTAACATTCCATGTTCCTATTTTTAGGCTTCTCCTACTAGTTTTTAGGTGGTCTTTCTCAGAATGCTCCCTTTCAACAGAATTTAAGGAACACTCGTCATTATGTACTTCCTTACTCATTAGAGGAGTTGCCTCTTCCCTGTTAATTTGTACAGTAGATTCTTCCCCAGGGGACAGAGAGTTCTCTACATATCGGTTCTTATCTTGTTGTTGTGATTCCATTACTTTCTGTAGGAAGTACGTGGTAAGGCCCCAATCTCTTCCACGGTGGCTAGCCATTGTCTTTTTCTATGTCCGACATGCCTCTAGTGCGCCACACACTTTGCTGTTTCGCTTTGTGAGCCGTTGATCTTCTCAGATTCCTCCGCCTCACTCACCGTCTCAGGCTTTGTGTACTAGGGATGGACATTCCCTTGAGTAAGATTGCTCCTACTCCACCCATGTAGTTTAGCCAGTCAGCCAAGACTGTTGCCCGGGATGTGGCCACCGCCGTACACAAGCGGTATTCTAGGAGCCATACATGAGCTAGACAAAGAGAGGAGAACCTAATAGGATCCTGACTATCCTAAAAAGGACAAAATGTCTTACGAATCTCAAAATATGTTTCTG
This sequence comes from Oreohelix idahoensis, assembly GCA_024509875.1. Lineage (NCBI taxonomy): Eukaryota > Metazoa > Mollusca > Gastropoda > Stylommatophora > Oreohelicidae > Oreohelix > Oreohelix idahoensis. Next base: position 49,269 of record JAMPIV010008170.1, on the reverse strand, counting down.
AAGGGACAATAATATTTCTATTCATTTATTTATTGATTCATTCATTAACTTTCAGCGCCCTGAGGAGTATAGGTCTACAACAAATACCAGACAAGTCGTCTAGTGCTGTGCCATCTTTCACTGTACTTCCATATATTCTTTGTCCGTCATATTTACTTGCACCATCAACAAGTAGGATTCAGACAACACAGATCCACTGAAGATCAAATCACATATACAAGTATAGCTCAGGAAATCGAAGATGCCTTCCACGAAAAAAAAAAAAACACACGCTAGTGGTTTGGGTAGATTTAGAAAAAGCTTTCGATAGAGTATGGAAAGAGGGATTGAAAGTCAAACTGCAGAGAAGTGGTGTATGTGGGCGAATGTACAAATGGATTGGTCACTACCTGGAAAATAGAACCGCCAGAGTACAGCTGCAAGGACAGACTAGTAAAAAGTTTATATTAGAGCAGGGTGTCCCACAAGGGGGAGTCCTGTCACCTACACTGTTCCTTGCATACACAAATGACATAACTGACAATATTCAACAAATAGTACATAATGCTTCCTTTGCAGATGACTTAGCGTTGTGGATCTCTGAAGAACGTATCACTACTGCAAACATTCTGATGCAGCAAGCACTAACATCACTGGAAGAGTGGGCCAAAACATGGCTCATGAAGATTAATGAAGAGAAAACAACGTACACTGTATTTTCCCTCTCAACTAGACCTCAGAGCTTCAAACTAGTACTAAACGGAGTAAATCTTCATTTAAATGAAAATCCGAACTACCTAGGCATTATTTTTGATCGCCGTCTGACTTGGAAAAAACAGGTTGACAGAAATCGAATGAGAGCAAGACAAAGAATGGCAATTATGAAAAAACTTGCTGGAACAACTTGGGGTGCAGATGAGAAAGTGCTTAAGACGGTGTACACAGGGCGAGTGAGGCCAGTTCTTGAATATGGCATGGCAGCATGGGCAACAGCAGCTAAGACAAACTTCGATAAAATTAGCAGACTCCAAAATCAAGCAATGAGAATTATAACGGGAGGCATGAAGTCAACACCTATAAAAGAACTCGAAAAGATTACATGCCTCCAGCCAATGACAGATAGAAGAGACTGCAGGGCTCAACAACAGGCCGAAAAATTCAAAAGACTAACAGACCACCCAATGTGCCATAGAATAAATGCTCTTAGAAGGCAAAGACTCAAACGAAGTAATTTTGTAGAATCAACCAAACCACAAATGAGAGCAGTATCCATAGATGAAATATCCACTGTTAAACCCATCTACACTGCACACACGCTTCCAGTTTGGAAACAAAATCGTTTCCGTAAAATGATAGAAAACATTCCTGGAATTGAAAGTAAAAAGAGCCAAACTGCAACAGATAGAAAATCCATAGCAAAATACATAGAGAAACATTATCCACGCAACATCTGGACCCATGCATACACAGATGGATCAGCAACAAATGCAACAGAAAATGGAGGTGGGGGTGTCCTTCTGACCTTAAGCACTGGAGCAGAAAAAAGGCTGTCAGTGGCGACAGGACGATTCTCCAGCAACTTCAGAGCAGAGGCAGAGGCCTTGAAAACTGCAGCAAAGGTTATATTGACAGAAGAAACGGCAGAGAGACAAGTTGCTTTCTTCACTGATGCACAGTCAGTAATTGCAACGTTGAAAAGACAAAATAATACAGACCTGGATGATCTCAGAGTAGTGCTTCACAAACTTTGTCAACGATTCAAAAGTGTTGTGATCCAGTGGATCCCATCTCATTGTAACATCGCCGGCAATGAAGAGGCTGACAGAATGGCAAAAGAAGGTTCACATCTACCTCAGCCTGATGCAAGCATAACTTCTGAGGAGGCAAAGAGTTTTATCAGAATCAGTTACAGAAACAAATGGAATGTAGAACATCCAGGGCACACACAGAATGATGCTTACTACCAGCTCAACAGAAGAGAACAAGTGGTAATCTTCAGACTTCGCACTGGCCACAACAGATTGAGATACCATCTATTCAACAAGCTAAAGATAGGAACTACCGATCAGTGTAACTGTGGCACTGATAAAATGACTGCTGAACATCTGCTTCAAAGTTGCCCCTTATATGCGGTACAGAGAAAGCGCATATGGCCGACGCCAGCTCCTTTCGTGGAAAAGCTTTACGGGGATTCAAATAGCCTCAAACTGACTACTGCTTTCTTTGAGAACATTCAAGTAGACGTCTGAGAGTGTACGAAGAAGAAGAAGAAGAAATCTAAGAGTCTTTTCCTTACGTCTTGTCCCAATGGTATTTATCTTCGCTTTTTTCCCCCATCAGTTTCACATTCGGGACCTTGTACCATTTCAATTTTGTTTCAATCCTTCTATTTAGTCAACACACACATTTATAAAAGTCTGGAATTTTTTGGTTGTAGTTTTTGTTTTCTCCTTGGTTCAAAACCATACACGAAGACTGACTTGACATTAGAGTTAGGATTCTTATTTTTATGCTGGGTTTGATTTCTTGTTGTTGTCAAACAATACGCCAGACCACAAGGTCTTTTAATATTTGGACATGCCAACTAATATAACCGATGGACCTTGTGTCTAAGTTCAAAGGGATGCGCCTCGCCAAAACTTCAACAACGAAATGTCTCGAATTATTTCCAAAACATTCTTATTCTGATATCATTGTCTGTTACTCCAACGTTGTCTGTATGGCTGCCAAGACATGTTTATAACTCCACATCCTGTGAATTTTACTGAACTACTGGAGACAATAATGAGAAGAAGACGCTAGCGATGGATAAAACACACACTGCAGAAACCTGGTGATAGTATTACAGGGCAGTCCTTGTTCTGGAAACCTCAAGGTAAGAGAGATAGTGTCATACCGTTTCAGTCCTTCTATTCTACGCAAGCACCCGTTTATAAAAGTCTGTAGCTAGGACTGACTTCACATTTGAGTTGAAGATTCTTATTTTCATGTTGGACTTGATTTCTCTTGTTCTCCATATGTTTCCCAATGCAATGAAAGCTCCTCTTGCTTTTTGTATTCTTATTCTGATATCACTGTCTGTCCCTCCAACTTTGTCTATATTACTTCCAAGATATGTGTACGATTCTACATCTTTTAGTGGTGTTTCTTCAAGTTCAACCTTGTTATCATTTCTTGCATTTATTCTCATAATTTGTGTCTTTTCCCTGTGTATTTTCAGGCCTACTTGTTGTGACCTCTCATCGAGAATTGTCATGTTCTCTTGCATCTGATTATGGTTATGGGACAGAAGAGCCAAGTCATCTGCAAAATCCAGATCATCAAGCTGTTTAGTCAGATTCCACTGGATTCCATTTCTGTTGTGTGATGTCGATGTTTTCATAACCCAACCTATTGCTAGTAAGAAAAGAAATGGAGACAAGAGGCATCCCTGTCTCACTCTCGTTCTAATCCTAAACGGTTTTTTAAGTTGTCCTTCATGAAGAACTCTGCATGTCATGTCTTCATAGGTCTTCTTTATTAAGTTAATGATCTTCATGGGAACTCCATAATGCCTCAACAATTTCCAAAGCGATTCTCTGTCTACACTGTCAAATGCCTTTTCGTAGTCCACAAATCCGACGTATAATGGTGAATTCCATTTCAGACTTTGTTCAACTATTATTTTCAATGTGGCTATCTGGTCTGTACAGGATCTGTTTTGTCGAAAACCTGCTTGTTCATCTCTCAGTTGCTTGTCTATGGACTCTATTAATCTCTCAAGGATGATTCTGTTTAATACTTTTCCTGGCACTGAAAGTAACATTATTCCTCTATAATGTGTGCACTCTTGTAAATTTCCCTTCTTAGGCAACTTGACCAGATAACCTTCCTTCCATTCCGCTGGTATTTCCTCTCTCTCCCAGACTTTGCCAAGTAGTGTGTATAATATCTCTGTAGAGGTATCAATATATGTTTTGATGGCCTCTGCTGGAATGCAATCTGGACCAGTTGCTTTTCCATCTTTCAGAAGCTTTATGGCTTTCTTTATTTCTTCTCTACTTGGTCGTTCACAGCTGATTTGTAGCTCCTCTTCTGCTGGCTGGATGTCTGTGGGATTAGTTGGAGATGGTCTATTGAGAAGTTCCTCAAAATGCTCTGTCCATCTCTTCATTTGTTTTTCTATATTACTAAGCAATTTTCCATTCTTATCTTTTATGAGGCCATTTGCTTGCTTATATTTCCCTGTTAGCTTCTCTGTGTTGTTGTACAGGTCCCTCATATTTCCTTTGGCTGCAGCTTCCTCTGCTTCCCTTGCCAAATCATCAATATATTTCATCTTGTCTCTTTTGATGTTTCTTCTTACTTCTTTGTTTGCTTCTATGTACACTTCATGAGCCTTGGCTTTGGAGCTTCTGGTTTTGCTTCTGTTTAAATCTGCTTTCTTGTTTTTCCTGTCTTCTATCTTACTAATGGTTTCTGTTGTTATCGATGCTTTGTGCTGATGTTCTCTTTTTCTCAGTACTTCTTCACATGTCTCGTTCCATATATTTTTTACTTGTTACCAGTGGTCTTCCGTATCTGTTTCATCTTCCAGCTGTTGGAGTACTTGGTATTTGTTGGATAATGTAATTGAAAATTTTTCTCTTATTTCCTGATTTCTTAGATGTCCCACATTATACTGTTGTCTATAGCTATATGCTGTTGTAAATTTCTTTAGTTTTAATTTTGTTTTAGCTAACAGAAGATGGTGATCTGATACAACATCTGCTCCTATACATATTTTCACATCATGCCATGATGACCTAAACTTCTTACTTATGCATATGTGATCAATCTGATTCTCAGTTCTGTGGTCTGGTGATATCCATGTCGCTTTATGTATTCTTTTATGTGGAAATATGCTTCCTCCTATAGCTAGTTGATTTGAAGCATAGAAGTTAGCTAACAGTTCCCCATTCTCGTTCATCATACCTAATCCATGCTTTCCCATGATTTCTTCAAAGCCGGTGTTGTCTGTTCCTATTTTCGCATTTAGGTCCCCCATCACAATTGTGACGTTCTTTCTTTTCTTTTTGTCCAAGACATTTTGTAGTCTGGTGTAAAAGTCTTCTTTCTCAGATTCTTCTTTATCGTATGTTGGTGCATAACACTGGATGATGTTTATATTTACTTCCTTTTTTGGCTGATTTAAACCTTGCTGTTATAATTCGGGGTCCCATTGCTTCCCATTCTATAAGTGCCTTCTGTGCTTTCTTGGACAGCATTAGAGCCACCCCTTCACTGTGGTGGGCTCTTTCCTCCTCATGTCCTGAGGACAACACCATTTCTTATGTGATGAATCTCCTCTTCTCTATGCCTTTCCACCGTGTCTCGCAGAGACCCAGGATATTAATCCTGTAATTTTCATTTCTGCTGCTACCTGTGCAGTTTTCCCCTGTTAACACAGAACAATCCTGGACATTTTCCTAGACGAAAAAAGGTTAGTCGGCAAACCAGACTCCTTTCGGCTTTCTCTAGGTTGCTTCATGCGCCTCATTTCCAGAGGACCTGTTTTCTGTCTTGGGCGACTGAGTTGATTTATATTCTGTATTTGACTTATCCATGTTTGTTGAAGTTTTTGTTGTAATACGTTTTTTACGGGATGGGGTAACCAGCCCCATGCCCAACCCTCCTTAGTCGCTTTTTACAACATGCTTGGTAGGGTACAGTGTTACCATTCGTTGCTCCCCTTTCAGGCCCCGGTAACACACGGGTGGAGGACGTCTGCCGCGCCAACAATAATGTCTACGGAGCCATGTGTGTTCTAAAAGATAAAGTAAGGTGGGGAAGTAAATCAAATACGTGTTTAAAGTTACATTTAGGTACAAGCCGTCAATAAGAAAAATTATTGAAAAAATTATGAAAGAGCAAAACGGGAGCCAAATAAAATAAGTACGGTGATGAAAAAGGTCCGCCGCGATAAAGATAGGCGCACTCATTCACAGATCCCAAGGCATCATTTGGTAGTTCTCTAGCTGACGGAGTGGGAAAACACGAATTTTTAACCTTGATAAATTTGGGACTAGCTCTCTCCCACTGGCACTTAATAGCACGATGTCCCCAGGTTTAAAGATACTATCACTGCATTCCCAGTGAAGACCCACAAGCTAGCTAACTAAAACTCATTGTATTCGTGAACTTGATCAGATAGAAAGCCATGTTTTTTTTTTAAAGTAAAGTTTAACTTTCTGTAAAATATTTAGGTTTGAGTTTTCCACCGCTCTGATGATGAGACTGCAAAAAGTATATTGTGCAGCAGAGATAAAAGTTAAATAAAAAGTGGATTTATTCCAGACACTCTGACACCTTAAAACAGGGAATGATTTAATCATGATAGTTTTTTTTACAGAGCTCAGCGCTTTTAAAGCAGATCTCTACAGCCCCTGTGTTACCTACTTCTACAGTAGAAAAAATGAATGGGGAAGGAAAGGCCGCAGAGGTCTCGTGAGCAGAGTGAAACAGCGGGCACAAAATAGAAAATGGTTATCAGCAACTTTTACAGCCTTACTCTCCTCCTCCTCCTCATCATCATCATCATCACCACCACTTCCCTTGTTTGCACCGTATGGAGCATAGAATCCCCACTTAAGTTAGTCCCCTTGCCGGAAGTGTGCATGAAAAAAATATATGTGCTCATGTAACAGTGATTTCTGTAACAATATTTGTATATAAGGAGGTTGCCATCTTAGTGGTCTCTTACGACATGCATCAGGGAGCAATAATCCTGTTATGTCTTTGTCTGATAAGATACTCCGGGCACTACAGGTTATTTCCCTTATTGAATGATGATAGTGCTTGGTACTACAGGAGGTTATTTCCCTTATTGAATGATGATAGTGCTTGGCACTATCAGCATTTAAAATGGAACATCTCACAGAATTAACATTAGAAACCAACTAATTCCGAACTTTATGTTTCTTTCCCCACCTTTAAGGGATTGCAGTTGTAGCGCCCCACGGTCTGGTCCTTCAGGGCGACTTGCCACAGTTGTGTTTGCTACCGCAGGGTTGACAGCCCGAGTAACTGTTACCTTCGTTTTCCCTAAATCTTGTATTTCAGGATCTGGTGTCTGAGGATCTTTAGATGTAGAACCTTGTTGTCTGGAATCTGTTACTGTAGTACTTGTTGCCTCAGGATATGTTATTGTAGTCACTGGTGACTCAGGATGTGTTATTGTAGTAACTGGTGACTCAGGATATGTTACTGTAGTCACTGGTGACTCAGGATGTGTTATTGTAGTAACTGATGACTCAGGATGTGTTATTGTAGTAACTGGTGACTCATGATGTGTTACTGTAGTACTTAGTGTCTCATGATATATTTTTGTACAACTTGTTACCTCAGGATATGTTATTGTAGTAACTGGTGACTCAGGAAGTGTTATTGTAGTAACTGGTGACTCGGGATGTGTTATTGTAATAACTGGTGACTCAGGACGTGTTATTGTAGTAACTGGTGACTCAGGATGTGTTATTGTAGTACCTGGTGACTCAGGATGTGTTATTGTCGTGACTGGTGACTCAGGATATGTTATTGTAGTGACTGGTGACTTAGGATGTGTTATTGTAGTGACTGGTGACTCAGGATATGTTATTGTAGTAACTGGTGACGCAGGAAATGTTATTGTAGTAACTGGTAACTCAAGATATGTTATTGTAGTAACTGGTGACTCAGGATGTGTTATTGTAGTGACTGGTGACTCAGGATGTGTTATTGTAGTGACTGTTGACTCAGGATATGTTATTGTCACTAGTGACTCTGGATATGTTACTGTAGTAACTGGTGACTCAGGACATGCTACGGTAGAACTTAGTGTCTCGTTATATATTTTTGTAGAACTTGTTGCCTCATGATATGTTATTGTAGTAACTGGTGACTCAGGATATGTTACTGTAGTAACTGGTGACTCAGGATATGTTATTGTAGTAGCTGGTGACTCGGGATACATTACTGTAGTAACTGGTGACACAGGATACGTTACTGTAGTACTTGGTGTCTCAGGATATGTTATTGTAATACTTGGTGTCTCTGGATATGTTATTGTAGGTATCTCAGGATGTATTATTGTAGTACTTGGTGTCTCCGTGTAAATTATTGTAGTACTTTGTATCTCAGGATGTGTTATTGTAGTACTTGGTGTCTCAGGATACGTTATTGAAGCACTTGGTATCCCAGGATAAGTTACTGAAGTACTTAGTATCTCAGGATATGTTATTGTAATACTTGGTGTCTTGGGATACGTTATTGTAGTACTTTGTGTCTCAGGATATGCTTTTGTAGTACTTGGTGTCTCAGGATATGTTATTGTAGTACTTGGTGTCTCAGGAAAAGTTATTATAGTACTTGGTGTCTCAGGATATGTTATTGTAGTACTTGGTGTCTCAGGACAAGTTATTGTAGTACTTGGTGTCTCAGGATATGTTATTGTAGTAACTTGTGACTCAGGATGTGTTATTGTAGTAACTGGTGACTCAGGATGTGTTATTGTAGTAACTGGTGACTCAGGATGTGTTATTGTAGTAACTGGTGACTCAGGACGTGTTATTGTAGTAACTGGTGACTCAGGATGTGTTATTGTAGTAACTGGTGACTCAGGATGTGTTATTGTCGTGACTGGTGACTCAGGATATGTTATTGTAGTGACTAGTGACTTAGGATGTGTTATTGTAGTAACTGGTGACTCAGGATGTGTTATTGTAGTGACTGGTGACTCAGGATGTGTTATTGTAGTGACTGTTGACTCAGGATATGTTATTGTCACTAGTAACTCTGGATATGTTACTGTAGTAACTGGTGACTCAGGATATGCTACGGTAGAACTTAGTGTCTCGTTATATATTTTTGTAGAACTTGTTGCCTCATGATATGTCATTGTAGTAACTGGTGACTCAGGATATGTTACTGTAGTAACTGGTGACTCAGGATATGTTATTGTAGCGACTGGTGACTCAGGATGCATTATTGTAGTAACTGGTGACTCAGGATATGTTATTGTAGTAGCTGGTGACTCAGGATACATTACTGTAGTAACTGGTGACACAGGATACGTTACTGTAGTACTTGGTGTCTCAGGATATGTTATTGTAATACTTGGTATCTCAGGATGTATTATTGTAGTACTTGGTGTCTCCGTGTAAATTATTGTAGTACTTTGTATCTCAGGATGTGTTATTGTAGTACTTGGTGTCTCAGGATAAGTTATTGAAGCACTTGGTATCCCAGGATAAGTTACTGAAGTACTTAGTATCTCAGGATATGTTATTGTAATACTTGGTGTCTCGGGATACGTTATTGTAGTACTTGGTGTCTCAGGATATGCTTTTGTAGTACTTGGTGTCTCAGGATATGTTATTGTAGTACTTGGTGTCTCAGGATATGTTTTTGTAGTTCTTGGGGTCTCAGGATATGTTTTTGTAGAACTTGGTGTCTCAGAAAAAGTTATTGTAGTACTTGGTGTCTCAGGATATGTTATTGTAGTACTTGGTGTCTCATGACAAGTTATTGTAGTACTTGGTGTCTCAGGATAAGTTATTGTAGTACTTGGTGTCTCAGGATATGTTATTGTAGTACTTGGTGTCTCAGGATAAGTTATTGTAGTACTTGGTGTCTCAGGATAAGTTATTGTAGTACTTGGTGTCTCAGGATAAGTTATTGTAGTACTTGGTGTCTCAGGATAAGTTATTGTAGTACTTGGTGTCTCAGGATAAGTTATTGTAGTACTTGGTGTCTCATGACAAGTTATTGTAGTACTTGGTGTCTCAGGATATGTTATTGTAGTACTTGGTGTCTCAGGATAAGTTATTGTAGTACTTGGTGTCTCAGGATAAGTTATTGTAGTACTTGGTGTCTCAGGATATGTTATTGTAGTACTTGGTGTCTCAGGATAAGTTATTGTAGTACTTGGTGTCTCAGGATATGTTATTGTAGTACTTGGTGTCTCAGGATAAGTTATTGTAGTACTTGGTGTCTCAGGATAAGTTATTGTAGTACTTGGTGTCTCATGATATGTTGTTGTAGTACTTTCTGCTACAGGGTTTGTTATTTTATTACTTTGTGTTTCAAGATCTGCATCTGTAGTATTTGATGCCTCAAGTTCTGAGATTGTAGTATTTGGTGCCTCAAGATCTGCATCTGTAGTATTTGATGCCTGGAGACCTGTGATTGTAGTATTTGGTACCTCAAGATCTGAGATTGTAGTATTCGACTCCTCAAGATCTGAGATTGTAGTATTCGACTCCTCAAGATCTGAGATTGTCGTATTTGGCTCCTCAAGATCTGAGATTGTCGTATTTGACAGCTCAAGATCTGAGATTGTAGGATTTGATTCCTCAAGACCTGTAATTGCCGTATTTGGCTGCTCAAGATCTGAGATTGTCGTATGTGGCGCCTCAAGATCTGCGATTGTAGTATTTGGTACCCGAGGATCTGAAACTTCAGGATTTTGCGCTTGAGAATCTGTTAGTGTAATGTGTGGTGTCACGATATATGAAATTTCAGGTTTTTCCCCTTCGAGGATTGCGGAAGTCTGATTTTGACAGTGAATTCCTGAAACATTTGAGTTTGCACTATAATTGTCGTTATTTGTCCAGAGCTAAGATCTTACGACAGGCAGGCAGACCAATACAAAGACACACAGATAGACAGACAGACAGACAGACATAAATATGGGAGGACAAATTGGACAGACATGCTGACGGACGGATGGGGGATAGGCAGACACAGAGACAGATAGGTAGGGAGGCACTTATTCAGCCAGACAGACAGACAATTAGACAGACACACAATTAGATAGACAGATAGACAGACAATTAGATAGACAGACAGACAATTAGATAGACAGACCGCCAATTAGATAGACAGACCGACATTTAGATAGACAGACAATAAGACAGACAATTAGACAGACAAACAATTAGACAGACAGACAGACAGACAGACAGACAGATAGACAGATAGATAGATAGATAGATAGATAGATAGATAGATAGATAGATAGATAGATAGATAGATAGATAGATAGATAGATAGATAGATAGATAGATAGATAGATAGATAGATAGATAGATTTGCCTCTGCGCATCCACCTACTCAGCAGATAGCATCCCTTGTTTGACCTAATGTTCAGTTATAAATATAGTATTCGGTACAGCTATAGTATGATCTCATCTTACGCGGTCGTTAGGTTCTGAGGACACCGCGTAAAGTAAAAAAACCGCTTATAGTCAAAATAGTGACTTCCTGAGTTTTTTAAAATAAAAGCTATCTAACATTAACATTTCACTAAATATATAGTAAATTATATTATAAATAGGAAATACAGCTAAAAAAAAAAAAACAAGAAAAACTGTACTAAAAAAAAAAAATATCAATTTTCGGTTATTGAAAACGCATAAAGTAATACGATGGTAAACGGTTGCTACTATCCTAAAATGAACGGCACAGGCCGGTTAGTATTATATTTACATAACTATATTTTAAAGCAGACCTTATGCTACATTCATTGTTATCGTATTTACGTGCTAGTAACGCCAAGAACGTTTCAGATTTTAGAAGGTCTTCTTCTTCTTCTTCTTCTTTCTCTTCTTCTTCTTCGTACACTCTCAGACGTCCACTCTCAGACGTCCACTCTCAGACGTCCACTCTCAGACGTCCACTTGAATGTTCTCAAAGAAAGCAGTAGTCAGTTTGAGGCTATATGAATCCCCGTAAAGTTGTTCCACGAAAGGAACTGGCGTCGGCCATATGCGCTTTCTCTGGATCACATCTAAGGGGCAACTTTGAAGCAGATGTTCAGCAGTCATTTTATCAGTGCCACAGTTACACTGATCGGTAGTTCCTTTCTTTAGCTTGTTGAAAAGATGGTATCTCAATCTCTTGTGGCCAGTGCGGAATCTGAAGATTACCACTTGTTCTCTTCTGTTGAGTTGGTAGTAAGCATCATTCTGTGTATGACCAGGATGTTCTACATTCCATTTGTTACTGTATCTGATTCTGATAAAACTCTTTGCCTCGTCGAAAGTTATGCTTGCATCAGGCTCAGGTAGATGTGAACCTTCTTTTGCCATTCTGTCAACCTCTTCATTAGAAGGTCTAACACAGCAATCTTTTCTCTTAAAGTTGAAACTTAACGCTGTTTTTTTTTTTAAATTTTAATTCAGCATCTTTGATGATTCCTCCTTTTCTTTTAGAAATCATTGTTAACAATAATAGGATTCATTTTAAATCACAGTGTAATACAGAAAAGTGTCAATAGCGCAGTGAATACACGCTAACTGAAGTTGTAAGTGTTGCAGCGCAGTGAATACACGCTAACTGAAGTTGTAAGAGTTGCAGCGCAGTGAATACACGCTAACTGAAGTTGTAAGAGTTGCAGCGCAGTGAATACACGCTAACTGAAGTTGTAAGAGTTGCAGCGCAGTGAATACACGCTAACTGAAGTTGTAAGAGTTGCAAGTGTGGATTACTTCGTTGACAAGGAACATATTATAACCTTGTGTACTCGAAAAGGAGCCACGGTAGCGCAGTGGTTAGTGCACTGACGTCCTTGATCGGTGGTGCATGGTTCGATTCCCAGTTGAGGTGGGATTTTTTTAGACCGCAAACGGCTCCGGGGTCTACCCAACTTCATGAATTGGGTACCAGGGCAATTCTGGGAAAGTTAAGGCGGCCGGCGTGATGCTGACCACACCACCCCTAGTGTGCCGATGGTCAAGAAAATATGGGTCTAACACCATATTCCCAATATGCCTCAATGGACGTGTAACGAGATCCTTTTATACTAGACAAAGAACCGGAAAGAAAAATGATAAAACACAAAAACTAAGATGTACTAATTATATTTTTTTTTAGAACAATGATACCAGGAAACGCCCACATTTGACTTTCCTGAAGCGTCAGAGAATATAGTGTCATTGTCTCACCACCAGCTCAACAATGTCACACCATAAGACAACTTCCCATGTGCCAAGCTACCAAGGACATACTGTGTTTTATCTTCATCAAATCTTAATAAATAATCCTTAATGTATTTATATTTTTAAAATTCCTGTAAATAATTAGAATAATTTAAAATGAAATCGGTTTAAACCCTTGGCCAACTAACCGCGTATAGCTGAATCCGCGTGCGTTAAGTCCGCGTAAGATGTGATCGAACTTTTTGTTTTATTTACAAGATAGCGTTCTTGTTTGTCACATTTAGCTACTAATACAACATTGGAGCACGGGATCTACATTGTTGTTGGCTGACGCATTGATTGAATCGGCACATCACAGTTCACAATCCGACACCCACCATTTTCATTTCTCAGTTAATTACTTCCCTTACTTTAATGACGGTATTTCCGCTTTATTTAATACTATATATATTTGTATAAAATCAGGTGCGTCAGTATCAAATTAAGGCACAATAGCATGACAGGGAGATGCATGCATAGATTCACATCTCTACTATTAATGGAAAAGACATTTTTTGAGCTTTAAAGGATTGAAACAACACAAGTATATAAACCTCATAGCGTGTTAAATAATAGTGGGTACAAATATTAATAGCCCGCAAATAGCAAACAATACTCACCATTGCCCGCCCAAACCCTGCGTTGGGTGGTAAAACTATCATATTATCATCATCATCATCATATAGTGAGTGACTTGTCAAGAAACGGAGGCAATCACACGTGTCCACAGATTTCGGTCCGTGAAATTCTCCATCAAGTCTTTTGTTGACTTATCCCATAGTATTCTGTCACTTCGTTCATTATTCCTTCTCTCTAACTTCCTCTATTTCTCGTCTCCCCCATTTACTGTTTAGTTAAGCTGTTTTTTAGAGCCTCTTTTCTGTACAGTGACGGTTGGCCACTATTGTGCTATCTTTGTAATGAAACTCCTTTGTTCACTGGATCATCTCAAAGTCTCCATTACTTGTGTGAGCTGAGATTATCAATAATCAACATTCTTGTGAGAAACCAGTCTCTGTTGCCTATGACGACTGTCACCTACATAGCCTGACTTCCATACAATAAGACAGACTTGGTATTGTGGCCGTTACAGCGGATGATGTTAGAGCTGATGATACTTGTCGTATAGTGGGACTCGTCTCACTACCCGACAGTAGGCAGCTAGGTGTTGATGATGCTATGTTAAAACCAATCTTGACGATAAAACATCACACGACATACAGATGATGGGGTGGAGAACATCTGGCGAAAAGTACTGACCTCAAACAGCGGTGAACAACAAAGATGTTTATTTACAGCTAGTCATCAAATCCGCTGAAATCATAATGCATGCCCAACCTTCCACCGAGGCCGGCCATCTCATAATACATAAAATGTTCATAGGCAACTTTTGAAATAAATCTTCTCTCACTCCATCATTTTTCTCTTATATATAGTCTGACGCTGTCTCTACGATTTCTAGCTCATCTACTGTTCCGTTTTCTTCTGGATTCCTAACCCTTGATAAGGCCCGTAGGACTGGTGAAACCAATCGATGTATCTTTAATATAAGACTGGTTTATTCTTGATCGCTCACCAAAAACCTTTCAAGGGACGTAATTTAAAGTCATCTCCCTTTGCTGATTAAACTCAAAACCCATACAATCTTCTTTAATCTCACTACCAAAACATTACCATGCAAATCAGTCACACCATATTTTGGAACTCACATGATATACTAAAGTCAAAACACCAAGCTACAACTCCCAAAAGGGTACCCACAGAGTTATCTCCCTTTCCTCAAAACACTCTTCTGTTCATTTTACCTCCCCTTAACAAAGACATATAGTCTATTAACATATCTATTTAACTTTCTTAAACCATTTTTCCACACTCTCTTTCACTCTCAAAGCCCCAAGCCACCGGTCACAGTATAATGGTGTCGTTAGATTTATTTATGATCTTTGTTAAGTGGGAGTCAGTTTCTGGCACTTTTAATTCCCATGGTGGGATCTTTGCTTTATACAGAGCACTACTGTTTATCGCATTAAACAGGTCTGGGTATTGATCCACTTCATCCATTGTTTTCCACCCTGACGGGTATCTATTATGGTTTAATGGAATTAATATCAGCAAAAAGTAAAACACTAGAGTACATAGAACGGTATATAAATAATAGCCTAACTATATATACAGATGGGTCAAAAGATGAAGAAGGACAATTAGGAGCAGGAATAGCAATACCAAAATTAAAAATTTATAAAAGATACAAAGTAACAGGTAATACATCCATCTTTACAGCAGAATTAGTGGCAATCCTAAAAGCTTTAGAAATAGCTGCAGAAAATCCACCAAAAAAAGTAACCATTCTCACAGATTCCCTATCATCAGTATTAGCTATCAGAAACAGAAATGAATGTAGCAGGCCAGATATTATAGAGGAAATACTACAGGTTAATACATATCTACAAACTATAGGATGCAGTGCAACACTAACATGGATACCATCACATGTGGGGATAGCAGGAAATGAGCTTGCAGACAAAGAAGCCAAAGGGGGGAGAGCTAGCCATAACAAAATTGAAGTAGGCTTAGGGAAGTTTGAAATTAAGAGCTTAATTGCTCAAGCAATAACTAAAGAGTGGATAACAGCATGGGACCAAAGTAAAAAAGCAAGACACTCATATAAAATCCTTAAAAAACCAAGCAAAAAATGTCAAATAAAAGATGAACTAAAAATACCAATTAATAAAAAAATTGCTGAGGCTCAAGCTTGGAACTGGATATTTCATGATTGAGGAACCCACATGTGAAGAGTGTCAAGAACCAAACACAATTAGACACTTTCTGGTGGACTGCAAGAAATATGACCAACAGAGGCAAAACATTAAGACATACTGTAGTAACCACAATGTAGAAATGAGGGTAGAAAATCTCATAGGCACAAAGACCCCTTCAGAAATGCAAAAGTTAATAAAACACTATATTACAAAAACTAAAGCTAACATATAAAAAACAAATAAGGATTTGAGTCAGTAGTCCAAACTCGTGAAAGACTCGCCCCAGATACATACAGACTAACCAAAGAAACCATCCAGTGAAAATTAAAAACACACTAACTTAGAAAATAGCATATTTTGGAATTTCTTTTAAAAACCATGTTGAACTATAACCACAAAAGGAAAAATACCGACGAGATAATATAGTATAAAATAAATACAAACAAAAACATATTACAATAAAGGAAACACGTCCTGATATAACCAGCAACTCCATGTACATGGTAGATGGTTGAAAGGGGCGTGCTACAAAGAAAAGTAGCAAACACATTAAATAAAAAATAAAAAAACAGTATAATGGTCCATAAATCTTGCACTTGTATTCAGCAGCAAGGAACGTTTTCGTAGAAATTGTTTCATATTGTGGTCCTTGTGGATCACTTACAAAAGTGTTCATTCACGCACTGTTCTTTAACTCCCCACGGAGCATAGGCTTTCAACACATTTATGTCAAGTCCTCTTGTCATGGAGGGCTTTACCCGTTTAATTATTGTCTCCAGTTGTCTTCTCCTTGGGGGTTACTTTTTTGTCTCCCTTTAACTGTCGTACCGCAGTAATGTCAGAACAAAGACTGCCTTATAATGCTATCAAAAGGTTTCATTAACGCATGTCCACGCCAGCGCCATCTTCACATCTCCTGTTCCTCTGGCACCTGTCTGGTACTTGTTCATCAGTTCCACATGAGTGATTTTGTCATACAGTTTCAATCCGTTTATTCCACACAAGCCCTTATTTATCAAGTATATAACTTCTTGGTTGTGGTTCTCCAAGTTCCAGAGCCACACAACAGGACTGACTTGACATTTAAGTTCCAGATTATTTATGTTGGACTTGATTTCTACATATTTCCACAATAGGACTGACTTGACATTTAAGTTCCAGATTATTTATGTTGGACTTGATTTCTACATATTTCCACAATAGGACTGACTTGACATTTAAGTTCCAGATTATTTATGTTGGACTTGATTTCTACATATTTCCCCGATACACTCAAAGCTCTTTTTTGCCTTCTTTCTTCCGATTTCGATGATCTTTCCTCAATTAATATCTATCTTGCTGCCAAACTATATGTATGATTCTACATCTTTTAGTGGTGTTTCTATCTTGCTGCCAAAATATATGTATGATTCTACATCTTTTAGTGGTGTTTCTATCTTGCTGCCAAAATATATGTATGATTCTACATCTTTTAGTGGTGTTTCTATCTTGCTGCCAAAATATATGTATGATTCTACATCTTTTAGTGGTGTTTCTATCTTGCTGCCTAAATATATGTATGATTCTACATCTTTTAGTGGTGTTTCTATCTTGCTGCCAAAATATATGTATGATTCTACATCTTTTAGTGGTGTTTCTATCTTGCTGCCAAAATATATGTATGATTCTACATCTTTTAGTGGTGTTTCTATCTTGCTGCCAAAATATATGTATGATTCTACATCTTTTAGTGGTGTTTCTATCTTGCTGCCTAAATATATGTATGATTCTACAACTTGTAGTGGTGGTTCTATCTCGCTGCCTAAATATATGTATGGTTCTACATCTTTTAGTGGTGTTTCTATCTTGCTGCCAAAATATATGTATGATTCTACATCTTTTAGTGGTGTTTCTATCTTGCTGCCAAAATATATGTATGATTCTACATCTTTTAGTGGTGTTTCTATCTTGCTGCCAAAATATTTGTATGATTCTACATCTTTTAGTGGTGTTTCTATCTTGCTGCCAAACTATATGTATGATTCTACATCTTTTAGTGGTGTTTCTTCACGTGCAATATTCATCTTCATCATCATTTGACTTTTCGCGCCCTGTGGAGTATGGCAACAACCTTGGAGCTGTGCCCCCGCTCCAGGAAGCTAGCACAAAACATTCACGCGCTAATGCAGCAGACGTTTTTTGTTTGACATGATGAGGTTGTCAGCCCCATTCACAATCTCATATTAGTCGCCTTGTGCGACATGAATGAGTGTGCAGTCGTCCTTTTTTTTAATATCATATCCCCCTGGGAACTAACTGCACGGGGTGGTAAAGCTATACCCACCCAGAAACAACAAACAGGGCAAACTTCACCCACCTGCCAACTGTAACGCCAGATTACTGATCACAAAAATTACAACTAGCTCCATTTTACTGCAGACATCTTTTCAGTAACAATAATGCGTCATTTCCGGTATAAACAGTTGATTTGAAGATTACGTAGATATGTAATTTTATTGGTCCTTTTTTAGCCTATCATATTTCGTCTTCTTCTTCGTACACTCTCAGACGTCCACTTGAATGTTCTCAAAGAAAGCAGAGTCAGTTTGAGGCTATTTGAACCCCCGTAAAGCTTTTCCACGAAAGGAACTGGCGTCGGCCATATGCGCTTTCTCTGTACCACATATAAGGTGCAACTTTGAAGCAGATGTTCAGCAGTCATTTTATCAGTGCCACAGTTACACTGATCGGTAGTTCCTATCTTTTGCTTGTTGAATAGATGGTATCTCAATCTGTTGTGGCTAGCACGGAGTCTGAAGATTACCGCTTGTTCTCTTCTGTTGAGCTGGTAGTATGCATTATTTTGTGTATGACTTGGATGCTCTACATCCCATTAGTTTCTGTATCTGATATAAACAGCTAAACCGGCTTAAGGTTTCTTCTTCTTCTTCGATCCTTAACCACTGACCGTCACAGCAGTCAGTGGCCATCACGCCTAGTGGCGTCTTGTAGGGCAACAACAAATTGATTCCACTTTGCACGGTCGGTGGCCATCCTTCGTACAGTGCCCCAACTCTGGTTCATTCTTTGCATCTCAGCCTCCACAGTCCTCCGCCAAGTTGTCTTTGGTCGGTCTCTCTTTCGCTTTCCTTCAGGGGTCCAAAGCATAGCTGTTCTTGTGATGGCATCGGGGTCTCTTCTGAGGACATGACCAACCCAGCTCCAGCGTCTGCCAGCTATGATGGTGTGCATGTCCTCTTGCTTGCTACGAGTAAGCAGATCTTGGTTGGTGATGGTATTCGGCCAAAAGATTCGGTGAATTTTTCTTAGGCATGTTGTGTGAAAAGAGGACAATTTGACATTTCCTTCTCTGTGACTCTCCAGCATTCCGCACCATAGAGAAGCACAGAAAGCACGCAACTCTGGTATAATCTTAATTTTGTGCTTGTGCTGTATTGGGAGGACTTCCAGATGTTATTTAGGCTAAAGAAGGCTGTTCTTGCCTTATTCATTCTGATGTTGATGTCTTTGCCTGCCCCACCGTCTGGTGTTACTATGCTTCCTAGGTATGTGAAGGTATCTGTCTGTACCAGTTGCTGATTCCTTACTGATATGGGCTCAGGGTTGCTCACATTGAGCGTCATGACCTCAGACTTCTTTAAATTGATGTTCAAGCCCACCTGGCTAAATTTATTAAGTCTGTCCGTTTTTTCCTGGATGTGTTGATGTGAATGTGCCAGCAGTGCAATGTCATCTGCATATTCCAGATCTTCCAATGTAGAAAATGTAGTCCATCTTATTCCTCTTGGACTGCCCTCTGTTGTCTGGCGCATCACCCAGTCTATGACTGTTAAAAAATAGAGTGGTTGATAAGGGGCATCCCTGTCGTACTCCTGTCTTCACCTCGAAGGTTAGGTTGCTCTGCCCAACACTACACTTAAAGTTGGCATAGAGGCTTTTTATGATTGACACTATGCAGCTTGGAATTCCATAAGCCCTCAGTATTTTCCATAAACTGTCCCTATGTATACTGTCAAAAGCCTTTTCAAAATCAACAAAATTTATGTAAAGCTGTCTTTGCCATTCTGAGCACTGCTCTATAATGTTCCTGAGAGTGAATATATGGTCTACACATCTTCTGTTCTTTCTAAATCCTGCTTGTTCTTTCCTCAGTTTGTAGTCTACTGCCTTTGAAATTCTCTGTATAATTATCCTGCCTAGTATTTTGCTGGGAACTGAGAGAAGAGTGATTCCTCTCCAATTATTACAGTCTGAAAGATCTCCCTTCTTGGGCAATTTGACAATTATTCCTTTGTTCCACTCTGATGGTGTTGTCCCCGTTTCCCACACTTGTGCAAAGAGTGGTTCTAATAGTTCTGCTGCTAGCTCAGGGTCTGTCTTAAATAGCTCTGCATTTAAGTTATCATGGCCCGGAGCTTTACCGTTCTTTAACCCTTTGATTGCTGTGATGATTTCTTCTTTTCGTGGAATGTCTGTATTTACATCTAGATCGTTTTCAGCCTCAGGAACATTCAATTGTGTCTCTGGTATTTCCTTGTTCAGAGTTTCTCTGAAGTGCTCTGCCCATCTTGTTTCCTGTCCCTCTGCTGTCTTGATGAGATTTCCTTGCTTATCTCTTACTAATGTAATATTGTTTGCACCTTGTTTTCCGCTGATGAATTTAGTTATTTTGTATACTGTGCTTTGTTCATTTCTCAGTGCTGCCTCTTCTGCCTGTTTTGCAAGATCATCTAGGAAATTCCTTTTGTTGGCTCGGGTTTGGCGTTTAACTTCCCTGTCCAGTTGACTGTACTGTTCGCTATATAGTTGCTTTAACCTGGGGGACTTCGCTTCTGTTTTCTTTCTTTTCATTTCCTTTCTCATCTTTATGGTGTTTAGTGTTTCTGGTGTTATCCAGTCTTGCTTCTTCCTTTCCTGGAATCCTAAGCATGATTTGCTACTTTCCTTATATATTGTTGAAATGGTGTTGAAATTCTGGTCTATATCATCAGTCAATGTCTTTTCCTGGCTTTTGGCAAATTGATATCGTTTCTTAATGTCGGCCGCAAAAGCTTTTCTGGTAAGGGGGTCCTTCAATTTGCTGATGTCAAACCTTTTCTGTGTAGTTACAGTTGGTCCAGCCGTTCTGAGTTTCGCTTTCAGTTTTGCTACTACTAAATGGTGATCACTTCCCACATCCGCACCTCTTCTTACCTTCACATCTTGTAATGCATGTCTCCGTCTATCATAATCATGATGTGGTCTATCTGGTTTCTGTCCCAACCATTTGGTGATTCCCATGTTAACTTGTGAATTTCCTTATGTGGGAAAAGTGTTCCTCCAATGACCAGGTTGTTAATGCTACACAAACTTATTCGCTTATCCCCATTTTCTTTTGCTATTCCGCTGCCACATTTCCCCATTGTTCTTTCATTATATGTATTGTGTGTACCAACTTTCGCGTTGAGGTCTCCCATTACTATAACAAGATCATATCTAGGTGTGTCCTCCATTTCTTTCTGCAGTTGTTGATAGAATTCATCCTTGACCTCCTCATCGCTATCATTCGTTGGTGCGTAGCATTGTATTATTGTAGTGTTGGTGAATCTCCCTCTCAATCTCAATCGTATCAGTCTGTTGTTGATGGGTTTCCATTCCAGTAATGTCCTTTCTATCCCTTTCTGTAGAATAATGGCTACGCCTTCACTGTGCTGTCCATCCTCTCTTCCAGAGTAAAGTACTGTTTCTCCTGTTGCTGTTTTAACTTTTCCTGCCCCTGTCCATCTGCTCTCGCTTATCCCCAGGATGTGTAACCTATAGTTTCTCATTTCTGCCGTGACCTGTCTTAGTTTACCTGTCTCGTACATTGTCCTGACATTCCAAAATCCTATTCTTGTATCCTGTTTTGCGGTCAGGACATCCGTTTCATGTCAGTGGCTTCCTTTCGGCTTTCACCACTGACAGTCATACGAGCCACAGACTCCGAATGTCCATCCCGCAGCAAAGTTTGTTCATTTGATGTTGTTTCCGTAACTTCATTATTTTTTTTTACATAGACAGGGGTGTCAGCCCTATGCTAAAACCCCCAACCTGGAGGACCAGGGTACCAGCTTTTGTCTGACCCCTACCCACACAGACCAGTCCAGCTTGGTTGAAGCTTAAGGTTTGTCCTGCTCCTAAACACACGCACACTTGAGATACTGCGCATTGAAATCGTTAAACTATCAACGTGTTCAACTGTTAGCACATTTTCTCAATTTTAATCTGGAAGCATTTGTGAAAAAAAAAATAAATGCAAGAATGTAATCAGCTGACGTAAACGTTGTGCGTAAGCAGGAGCTTCACCCGACGTCTGATAACCAGAGTAAACACTTGCTCACGATCTAGCAAGTTCCAGAAACAGGCAGGGGCGTGTTTACAGGAATTTCACAGTGTGCTCTACAATAAAGTCTCGAGCTCGAGGTGGAAAAACGTGAAAGCGGCTTCCCCCCCCCCCTCCCCCCCCCCCCCCCCCCCCCCCGCCCCCCCTCTCCCCCGGGGGTTTTACATTTTTGTGACGAGGCACATTCTTTCAAACCTAGAATTTGTTTGAAATCAGTCAATTATATAAGAGCGCTTATTGCCATTCAAAAATAAGTGTTAACGAAAGTATAATGTTGATCCTATACCTTTGAAAGTATAGCCTTGAAAGTGACAACTAGCTTCTATCAGCTAGCATGAAGTAGCCCTGAAAAGGGCGAGTCCTGGAAATAATTGCTAGCTCGTTCAAATACTAAGTCCTGAAAAGAACTATTATTATCATCTATCAGTTAGCATAGGGTGGCGGTCTGTCCTCTTTTCCCCGTACGTGGCCTCTTTTACCTGTACTTGTCCTCTTTTTCACCTTCAGATCCGGCGTCCGGGCGGCTTGCTTTTTTTTTCAAAAGTGAAATTTGTCCGGAGTTTTCCCCCCGAAGACTGAACATGACTACGAACAAATCTACCTTAAGGAAGTCTATTCTGTAAAGATAAATTGTTCAAGTAAATAGTCTGTGATAGACATTCTTAAGCACCGCTTGTATCAAGAGTCTGTGCCCTTGAAGATTCTGAATATGCTTGTTGAAAAACAAAGAGGTGGACTTGTTAGTTTGTGTGACAAGTTTCACGAGGATAATAAATGCATGTATGGCCTACACCAATAGTTTAGAAGACTTAGAAATATCGATGAAACTATTAGAAGATTTCACATATTTGTTCACGGATGACCTTATATGAAGTATCAACATGTGTAGATGTGTGAGCTTCTGGGCAATATTTAATTGATAAAGACGCTGCATTTGACGATGTAAGCTCTTTGATCAACTTAACAACCTGATACTATTTGTTGAAAGTAACATCAGTTATGACGGATTCAGGCAGTTTCTGGCACATGAGATATAGAAGAATCAATAAATGTTTAAATTTCATTCTGAACTTTAATGATCACACAATATTTGTTTGCGGTGCCTGGTCACAATATAAACGTTGACAGGCTCTAGTTCATGGAAGGAATGTCACTGGACACAAGACAGATACATGTTCATTGTGGATTCCATCAACGGAGTTTAAGCTTCTGTCATATAATTTAAAACAAGTGTCGTACGGTCAAATCCATGAATATTTAATAGAAAATAGACTAATGAATTGTTAAAGAACATAATATCCACACAAAAAACAAATAACAAAATAAATAATAATAATAATGTTATCAATACTGATTAATATGTGGAAAGCAAATTTTTCATGTTAAAATAATTTTAAAACAAACATTTTAAAGAATATGAAAGTTTATTTCAACTTTTTTTTTGGTTCTAACTTTTATAAAACTAGAACGCTAGTCATCGCAATCATGAATGAATAGATTGAAATTAGCGCACTTTTTTTGTCCTAATTTTTTTGCCCTGTATTGTCCTCTTTTTTACGCAAAGCCCTCGTTTTCAAATGAGATTTCCTGAAAAACGATATGGTCTCCACAAGTCAGCGCGATGAAGCCCGGGAGAGAACCTGTCCTGAATAAGACTCTGTTGTACGGGCTCGAGTAGATGAGGTTTTAAATTAAATTGGTCTATATTATTCCGCATAGCCATGATGGTTCTCTAGTCTTAGAAGTTATATCCAACATAAGTTAGTGTGCGATTGGCAGTGTGGTTAGAGTGCTTGCAGCTCCCGGCAAAGATACCGGGTTCCGAGATCGAACCCCTGTAGAGTCCGGTTTCAGTCTACCCAGCTGTAAATGCGTATCTGACTGCTATTGAGTTAGGGACGGCATAGGCAACGAGGAAGGAAACCAGTCACCCCATATAATGATAAAGCCGGACCTAATATAGTGAAGTCTGCAACATTTCACTCCCCTACGACTTTATCTTTTTGTAATGGAAGTTAGTTGTTCTTTCTTTTGTAAGGCAGGTTAAGGACCCAGATATATGTAACTAAATAGCAGTGTTGTCGACTCGAGTCAATCAACTCAGACTTGAGTCGCACTTAAGTCACCATAGCGACTCGACTCCAGATGAATTGCGATATGGGCATTACTGGCTCGTCTCGACTTGAGACTTGGCAATTTTAGTGAACTGACTCGCCGTCCTCATTCATAATGCACTCTTTTTACAAAGGAACAAAAAAAAAAGCTTTTCTATTAAGCGATATCACCCAAACATAACAACGCGTACAAAAATTCCATTGTGCAAATACGTTTTACTTCTGATTATCCGACATAATTGGACACTGTTAGACAAACATCTATGTGGGGTATAATATATTGTGCGCCAGACCAAGAAATATGTAACGGTGGAAAAAAACAAAACTTGCATGTAAATTCACTTACGCGTAAGAATAGTGCTGAATAAGTGTATTGTTCCATTCATTCAGTTGCAGGCTGAGGGAGGGGGAAAAAGGGGTGGGGGTGGGGGGGGGGGGGGGGGCATTTTGCTTGAAAAGATATATTTCAAAAATATAATACTGAAAAATAACTTTGCTCGAATAAAAAGTCAGTACGGTACTGTAAAATAATCAAAGTACTAAAAATTTATATATTATTATTTTTCATTATTATTTGTAGTGATCTATGCGACTGTTCGATAAAATGCGATTGTGGCTACACACATTAATAATAATAATAATAATAAATTCTTTAAGCGCCATACATGGCGCATAAGGCAGAAACCAGTGCTCTCCAGGTTGTTCGTTGTGACGCCACTCCTCTTAACTCTTGCACATTATTTAGGCCCAACGTTGTTAGATCAAAAATGAGGCTCGACTCGGGACTCGACTTGAAGCCAGTGTTATGGACTTGCGACTCGACTTCAGATTTGTACTAAGAGATTTGTCACTCGACTTGAGACTCGTTAGGAAGACTTAACGACAACTCTGCAAAATAGGACCCTCAACACTATAATCCGCCGCTGGAAACAGATAAGGCTTGTTTAAGAGAGATGCTTCAATTTCCCCCCGAACTTTATCTCGGCTGTATTTTTATCCCAGTTTTAGTTCTAGTCCGAGACAACGATACGATCTCCGCAGAAAACAGGCTGGCCTTGTCCTAAAATCCTCACAAACAAAATTGTTTTAATTTTACTTCCTGCAGCGCGTGAATACTTACTTTGTGCAGCTTTGTGTGTGTGTGTGTGTGTGTGTGTGTGTGTGTGTGCGTGCGTGCGTGTGTGTGTGTGTGTGTGTGTGTGTGTGCGCGTAATTTGCTGTGCGTCATTGCTTGTTTTGCTGGCCTCCCTTGACCTGGACGAAATAAAGACAACTTTGTTTTCTTATCAATTTAAACTTTCGAATAAGCTTCTTATTTCTAACAGAAAAGCTTGTTTTTCTTCCCAGTTTGATTGCTATCAAAAACATGCTTTCGTCATCAGTTTAATCGGCAGAACAAGTGTGTTCCTTACTAGTCTGATCTACAGCAAGGATCGGCAACCGTTCGAACGTGTTCTACAGGTAAATACCATGGAATAATTTGGTCGACCTCTAGGTTGTGGACAAGGGAAAAAACTATTTTTTATTTCCAAGTAAAGTGCGGACTAACTCTCTCCTTCCGGCGCTTACAAGTGATGTGTCCCAAAGTTTCAAGGTATTTCACAACGTCCCGAGTGAAAACTCGCAAGATATATAACTAAGACCCACTTTATTCGTGAACTGTATGAGATAGGAAGTCTGTCACAGATTGCCTCCCCTGCTTTGCAGTAGTGGTCCAACAGGGGCCAAAACTCAAAAGTTTCTAAACTGCGTCGTCAAATGTGTCTACCTTCGCACAAGATTACTTTTGGCAGAGATATAGACAGAAGGTCAATGACGCTTCTACCTTTGGGGGGGGGGGGGGGGGGTGTTCACAAGATAATTCAGAAGTCAAGAACAATGCTGCTTAGCGCTGAACATTTATTAACTTATATCTGTCCTATCTTGGTCTGGAAATTTATAATCTGCGGGTGAATCGGCGAAACACTTGGTCTGGGAAAGTTTCTCTTATAATCCAATTCCTTAGGGTTCCAGTCTTCGTATTTTAAGTCCTGGTCCCTTAAGTTTTTCAGTCTCTGTATTTATAAAGGCGGGCTTACTTTAAGGTTGTAAGTTTCCCAAATACTTCGATCTGTCCCTTATAATATAGAAATTCTATGTCTGATGTCTCACTGGCTTCTGGGAGTTTCTCATATGACGTGCGTTGCAGTCTCTCTGTGTTCTGTGTCTCTGATTTCACTACATTATTTGTGCAGTTCTCAGTTCACATCACAGATGGTAATTCCGTTGGATGTTCCAATAGAATCCACAGTTTATTCCGGCTTCTTACTTTAATCCAATCGTAAGCTCTTTAGCACTGGGTTGGGGTGTCTAACTTCAAAATATCCCCACACGTGTTTTAAAATATTATATTTAATATTCCAACGCATGACCTCTGGCTAATAATTCGTAAGACTTCCGATTGCACACAAACAAATCTGTGACTAATTTCCTGCCCAGATGCTGCCTATCGCCAATATTGTCTCTCCAGACAGATTCTCGGTAATAATCTTACACCGGGATGGTCCCGTGAAACGATTATCTCATTATCGCCCGTGTTTTCGTGCCTTCTTCAGACAGTCAAACAAAAGGGTCGCCGGCAGCTCAGACAAACAATATGGTTGTCAAACGAGGATCATCTGTTATCAAAGGTTGGCCAGGCGACCCGAAGAGATAAACGTATTACCGCTGATAGGTTCAATAAACGTGGAATTATCACGAGTCCTGGTGTAACGTAAGCAGTCTGTGAGTGGTGACATAAAGAATGTAGGGTGTAAAATAGGCCAAATGATAGGATGATTAATGAGAAAAATCAAGAAATGAAGAGATATTGCCGCAATGAATGAGAGTTATAAAAAAGCACGACTGATTTCGTCACTTCGCCATCTTTTTTTTTTTTTGAAGTGGAGTTAACATTCGGTAAATGATAGTTTCAGTTTGTTCTACTGACCCAGTTTGTTTTCTCTAAAACAACAGTTTCATTAACAGGTGATTCCTTACCAGTTAGATTTACGGAATAAAAGTGTTTTCCTTAAAATGGTTTCATGAGAAGAAAAAAGTGTTTTCCTTAAGTTTCACGAGCAGAAGAAGTATTTTCTTTGCGAGTTTGACCTACAAATTATTTGCTTTCCTAATTAGTTGACGTTTTATAAACAAATAACTGGCTTCCTAGCTCGGTGTCCATGCTTCGATCCCCAGGTGAGGTGGGAATCTTTAGTCCGCAAACGGCTCCGGGGTCGACCCAGCCTCATGAATTGGGTATCAGAGCAACTATGGGAAGGCTAAAGGCGGCCGGTTGTGATGCTGACCACATCACCCCCAGTGTGCCGTATGGTCAAGAAAATATGGGCCTAACATCATTTTCCTAATATGCCTCAAAGGGCGTGTAACAGGGTCCTTACTCTCCTTCCTTTATAAACAAATACAATTACAGAACGGATTATTTGTTTTCGTTATTTTGGTTTATAAGATAACCCTGTTTCAAGATGTTGTTGTTGTTGTTGTTGTTGTTGTTTAACTAGGGCTGCTGTGGTTCTCGATCTTTAGCAGCCAATACCAAGTTGAAGACTCTTTGGTATTATCTACACTGTAGATCTAGGCTTTTTCCGTGGCTTTTCTGCCATTCCAAAACGTGGTGAGTTCAAGTCATGAGCTCCAGTTTCTTCAGCTTGGCTTGCATTTAAAGGATCGTCACATCTGGTTCTAAGCTAGGAGTAAGAAGCGCGTGCATACTGTGAATTCCCCGCCATCCAAGGGGGTTCTCCAAACATACAGAGCTAAAATACTATGCTCTGGTCCTGCGCTCTCCCAAGGAATTGTCACGTTCTGCACAGAGCCACTTCTCAGTATCCTCTGCCTATCACTTGGTCCATAGTGAGATCCTTCTGCGTGCAGTCAACCAGGTCAAAGCCAAAAAATCACGTGTGGGGCTCAAGTGACTTAGTTTGCAATGCTGGGTTCTCATTATGTTTCACTACAGGGGGAAGTCAATCAGAGTTAATATTGCAGTTGAAATAATTGATACCGCCATGTTTGTGAAGACTGTTACTGGTGCTTCCCTGCTCCAAAAACTAAATGTGTAATATAATAAAAACAATAATAATATTAATAATAATAATAGCCCCTTCAGTGATAGCTGACAATGGGAATGCTCCCCTGAGCTGACAGCCTTGAGCTGCTTATTTTCCTGGTGTTCTGTAGCGAAATGGTTTTTGTTTAGAGGGGAGAAAGTGTAAGTATGACAGACTTGATGGAAGAATAAAAGATAATCTCTAGAGAAAACTCTTCCAGACTGCAAGTTGAATGCACAGTCTCTCCTCGGGAATTAGTCCACTCAAAAAAACTTTCTAAGAGAATTCTGGTGAAACTAAACAGGATATTCTCTAGGCGATAAATTCTTGATCCGATATCCTACAAAGGACTATGTATAGTACATATAGATGGATAAGAGATTTGGTGCCCAGCCACATTAAAAATATCCCGACCCAATAGTGTTATTTAATTTTGGCTCTGCCCCCAGGGTGTAGATTTATGTTACTAAAAACTATACAACCCAATTAAATATTACAAAGAAAATAACAGCAGACTCTGTTATGTAAAGTTTTCAAAAAAAAGAAGATAGAATCTCACAGTATATTCAAATGTACAACTATATGTTCCCTAATCTATGAATGGTTCTGATCCATGTCAGAATTAATTTGTCATCACAGGACAATAGGAATATTCTGTAGTGGTTCTGCTGGCATGTTCAGATACTCATCTCAAATGCTGATGTAGTCTTGTTGCCAGGGGTTCAATATGTCCCAGCACTCCAGGTCCCGCAAGTTCTTTTTAGGGTTTCAGAGGATGGCAAGTTGCTTCTTCTCCGTCTTGACACAGGGCTCAACACCAACTGGGATGGAGTATGTCTGCCCTTGAGAACACTGCATATGCTTTAGTCTTCTGGTATGACAACCTGGTAGGACTGGATTGACAAACAATCGAAGCTCCATTAGTAATCATGCCAGAGAAGTCATTTCCCATATCTGCTGGGCGCTAATCGTCCATCAGAAATCTAACAAACATTCATAGTTAACATAACTAACAAGGTGCTACCTATTATCTATTATAGCATAACTGATGTTATAAGCATACGGGTGGGTCTCAACCTATATCTGGCTTCCAGCTTGTCTACCGCAGTGATTTTCAACGTAAGGGCTGTTAGCTTCACCAACTGTGAAGTTTGGGGCAGTGGTCATCAAAGTTCGAGAACCACTGGTCTACCTTGTGCCCATAGAGCAATAAAATCAATTTGGGGTCACTGTCAACAATGGTTTAAGAACCACTGGGTAATAGTTTTCTATTCTGCTGTACCATGTTGGGGTGTCATTGCTGCTAAGGTTTGAGAACCACTGAATTACAAGTCAGTCAACATATTCATTTATAAAATTGGCTACAGTGCTGTTGCCCATTCATTACATACTTCTGCGTTTATGTGATAGGCATTCATATACCTTGATAATACCATCATAACATAGGAACATGCACATTAACACATTAAAATATAATAAGGATATTTGCAGAAATCAGTTCAGGATTAAAATATGACAAGAATAATCATCCCTTCAGGCGATCATTGTCCTCTCAAGGCTGTGTGTGGCCCCGGTTGCCGGGTCCTCCCAGCGCAGCGGAGGCAGCAAATGGGTGCTGTGCCTGTACCAGATTGCTCTTTTTCGCGGACCTTCGGTCCCGAGAAAATTTTGGCTGGAGACGTCTTGGCAGTGAGGTGGTTTTATAGCGGCAGTACACACGAGGGCAAGTTCGGGGCACAGCGGATTGATCAACCGCTTGCTTGTCACATTGATTACGGAAACAACAATCAATATTCTGTTGTACCAATAAACGCCTTTAGGCGTAACGGAACAACGGATAATTTCTTGTTGCCCTAGGACGCCGCAAGGCGTAATGGCCACTGACTGCTTGGTCGGTCTTTGGCTAAGGACGGAAGAAGAAGAAGAAGAATCGTGGCTGAAATCATATAGTAGAATTTAGTAGAAATCATTCAGTATAAAACAGGACAAGGGTAGTTCATACATGAAACTTTCAGATACATAATATTGTTGTCTCCTGTACAAAATCAAGGATATTAATTTCTGTCACAGAGAAAAACAAAAGATACTGACATGATATGTTGTAGATAAACATATGATTATTATTCATGTATTCAAATAAACAATATTAGATCACTTACTCGCTCAGGCAAGCACCCTTGCTGTGTTAAAATTGGACCGTTCCCCTCTGCAATTTCATAGACAGGACCATCTTGTCCAGGCTGGTCGGTCCGCCGCTAGTGAGAGAATACCTTCGAGAATATGCCTGCGCTTTGAGAATCGCGCCAAAATTCCGGTTCTGTTTGGTGGCTTTACTTTGCATACGTGAGGGGTGGGGTGCCTGACCTATTTTTGACATTACGTTCCATCCCCCCAAACTGGCCATACTCCATGGTGGTTGCTAAGGTCAAAGGTCAACCGACAATATACTGCTGCCTATCCATTGGCTAAACTGTAATTATTCAGGGCGCGGAAGTTCACAGCGGTAAAAGGTCACAGTGGTTTCCTGGTAACCTCGATTAAAGAAAAAGGAATTTCAGAAGGAAATGGGAGATCTCCTGATGTGTTCTGACGAGTGGTAGATATTCTAGAGAATTAGAGAAAAGGAATGTTTTGGTATGAAAAAAAGATTGACAGAGAGAAAAGAAGGCGAATACACTTCGTGACATAGGCCCCCTTTTAAAAGTTATGCCTACGGCTAACTTAAGTTGAGCCGACTCTTCTCTTCTGTCTGCTAATACCATCCTGTTTCATATCTCTTGTTAATTCAATCCCATTGTTTCCTCTTTTTTCCTCAGTCGAACGGAATGCCTGTAATCAACACATGCCTATCCGTTTCCTCATTGTCAAGGAGTTGAGGTATGTTAAGCAATCCTGCTCGTATGATCTTCCCTCTCTTATGTTCCTCCTTGTGGACCTTACATTGTAGCTTGCCTCCTGGCAAAGAGCTTGCATTAAAGCCTACACTCTGCTTGCAATGCGGTCTATAGCAAATAGTTTTGCATGATGAGGTTGCCAACCTCATACACAACCTTATTTTAGTCATATTACTTGACCTGCCTAAGGACACATACCTATCTCCCCAGGTATGAGAGCGTGTATGTTCTTCTATCCCTGTTTCTCCAGTGACAGAGAAAGATATGTCTATCATTTGTTCCTGCTCACCAGGTACCAAGGAAATTTGGACCTGCTTCACTTTCTGATCCCAGAGAGTGGGTGAGGTTATCGGAACTGACTGAAGACTAAGTGCTTGAGGGTCATGTTCCTCTTTAGCCGTTTCTTCCGTGTTAACGGAAGATATTCCTGAAACATGTTTCATCCCACCAGGTACCAAGGAAATTTGGACCTGCTTCATTTTTTGATCCCAGAGAGTGGGTGAGGTTATCGGAACTGAGTGAAGTCTTAGTGCTTGAGGGTCCTGTTCCTCTACAGCCGCTTCTCCCATGTTAACGGAAGATATTTCTGAAACATGTTTCATCCCACCAGGTACCAAGAAACTCTGGCCCGGCTTCACTTTCTGCACGCAGATAGTGGGTGAGACTATCAAAACTTGTTCAGAATTAAGTGCACTTGGGTGGTCAATCCCTTTGCACTCTTCCAACTTTTCAGTGAAAATGTTGGAAGATGAGTTAGGCATTGGAGTCTCCATAGCCTGTTCAGTCACGCCATCTCTGGGTCGTGCTGAGTCTCCTAAGATGATATATTTTCCTCCTTGAGGTATGGGGTAAATTCGTTCATCTAATATTGCGGCCTTTACTTTGCCGTTTACAAAGTTCGACCTAACTTCTACACAAGCTAAAGGCAAAATCATCCTTCTGATGTTTATCATGGGTGCTGTTACCTCAACATCCTCTTCGGTGACTTGATCAGGGTCGACAACCGAGGCTGAGACCAGGGCATCACACCCAAGACCTTGATAATACAAACAGGTGATTTGTTCTCCATTTACTGTGGCAGTCTCCAAATTTTGAGAATCCCTGTATCCACTCCGGGCCTTCGTCAAGTTCCCATCCATGGTAGGGATCTTAGCTTTGTATGAAGTCTGTGGGTTTTGGTCTCGGCGCCTACAGTCTAACTGATGTAGGGTGGCCGACAGGTGATGTTCAAGAACATCCCTTCCCTTCCCATAGGTTTGCGTACTCCTTTTCCATTGAGTGATCCTATTTGGTTGAGCGATCCTATTTACCAGGTTGTTGGTGCGGTTGTTTTCAGTATGCCTGTTGTGAGTTTTTGCTGAGGATGAGGAAGGTCTCTTCAGATTATTTGCACAGCTGTGCTTAATCTTGTTTTCAGAATAGTCTAGATGTCTCTGTTTAGATATCCTAGCCTCTGCTCTGTCTGAGCCTGAATTCTGAGACATAGACTTGGCTTCATGTGGTGCAGTTATATTTACCGCTGAGGGTGGTGATGCAACTAGCAAAGGAGTGGCATGATAAGGATTCCTAGATTCCAGTTTATCCCTGGATTCCATTTTTGTAGGTTGAAACTGAGTTTCCATTTCTTGCAGTTCTTCCTTACACTGGAGGGATTTTTCTTGTCTTTGTCTCTCATGTTCCACATTCTCTTCCTTGCATTTTGCTCTCCATTCGTTCTGTTGCCCCATTATGCTCATGAAACATTCTACCTGTTCCGAGACATAATTTTCCAGCAAACTTCCCGAGAAGCCAGATAATTTTCCAATCTTATATGATTGCGCTGTCCATTTCTTCAGTCCTTCTATCTCATCCATTTTAACAGCAGTGGTTTTGCTGAGCGTAACCAATAACCAGCAGTACCACCAAGAATAGTTTTCATAACATAACTTAAAATCTGTTTTTCTTGTAAAAATGTATGTGTAATTTAGTCTAGGGTAATTTATATGTCCCCTCTTTAATCTAATCCTAGACTTGGACACCAATAAGTGACAAGTACCTACAGCAGTAGTGGTCTAGGAAAGATAAGAGTTTTCATATCTCAGACAAGTGTCTAAATATGAAAAAAGTAAATCCCAGACGAGCCCCCAGTGTAGCGAAATGGTTTTTGTTTAGAGGGGAGAAAGTGTAAGTATGACAGACTTGATGGAAGAATAAAAGATAATCTCTAGAGGAAACTCTTCCAGACTGCAAGTTGAATGCACAGTCTCTCCTCGGGAATTAGTCCACTCAAAAAAACTTTCTAAGAGAATTCTGGTGAAACTAAACAGGATATTCTCTAGGCGATAAATTCTTGATCCGATATCCTACAAAGGACTATGTATAGTACATATAGATGGATAAGAGATTTGGTGCCCAGCCACATTAAAAATATCCCGACCCAATAGTGTTATTTAATTTTGGCTCTGCCCCCAGGGTGTAGATTTATGTTACTAAAAACTATACAACCCAATTAAATATTACAAAGAAAATAACAACAGACTCTGTTATGTAAAGTTTTCAAAAAAAGAAGATAGAATCTCACAGTATATTCAAATGTACAACTATATGTTCCCTAATCTATGAATGGTTCTGAACCATGTCAGAATTAATTTGTCATCACAGGACAATAGGAATATTCTGTAGTGGTTCTGCTGGCATGTTCAGATACTCATCTCAAATGCTGATGTAGTCTTGTTGCCAGGGGTTCAATATGTCCCAGCACTCCAGGTCCCGCAAGTTCTTTTTAGGGTTTCAGAGGATGGCAAGTTGCTTCTTCTCCGTCTTGACACAGGGCTCATCACCAACTGGGATGGAGTATGTCTGCCCTTGAGAACACTGCATATGCTTTAGTCTTCTGGTATGACAACCTGGTAGAACTGGATT
Source organism: Oreohelix idahoensis (assembly GCA_024509875.1). Classification (NCBI taxonomy): domain Eukaryota; kingdom Metazoa; phylum Mollusca; class Gastropoda; order Stylommatophora; family Oreohelicidae; genus Oreohelix; species Oreohelix idahoensis. The sequence continues at coordinate 15,199 of JAMPIV010008170.1, read as the reverse complement.
GACAAACAATCGAAGCTCCATTAGTAATCATTCCAGAGAAATCATTTCCCATATCTGCTGGGCGCTAATCGTCCATCAGAAATCTAACAAACATTCATAGTTAACATAACTAACAAGGTGCTACCTATTATCTATTATAGCATAACTGATGTTATAAGCATACGGGTGGGTCTCAACCTATATCTGGCTTCCAGCTTGTCTACCGCAGTGATTTTCAACGTAAGGGCTGTTAGCTTCACCAACTGTGAAGTTTGGGGCAGTGGTCATCAAAGTTCGAGAACCACTGGTCTACCTTGTGCCCATAGAGCAATAAAATCAATTTGGGGTCACTGTCAACAATGGTTTAAGAACCACTGGGTAATAGTTTTCTATTCTGCTGTACCATGTTGGGGTGTCATTGCTGCTAAGGTTTGAGAACCACTGAATTACAAGTCAGTCAACACATTCATTTATAAAATTGGCTACAGTGCTGTTGCCCATTCATTACATACTTCTGTGTTTATGTGATAGGCATTCATATACCTTGATAATACCACCATAACATAGGAACATGCACATTAACACATTAAAATATAATAAGGATATTTGCAGAAATCAGTTCAGGATTAAAATATGACAAGAATAATCATGGCTGAAATCATACAGTAGAATTTAGTAGAAATCATTCAGTATAAAACAGGACAAGGGTAGTTCATACATGAAACTTTCAGATACATAATATTGTTGTCTCCTGTACAAAATCAAGGATATTAATTTCTGTCACAGAGAAAAACAAAAGATACTGACATGATATGTTGTAGATAAACATATGATTATTATTCATGTATTCAAATAAACAATATTAGATCACTTACTCGCTCAGGCAAGCACCCTTGCTGTGTTAAAATTGGTCCGTTCCCCTCTGCAATTTCATAGACAGGACCATCTTGTCCAGGCTGGTCGGTCCGCCGCTAGTGAGAGAATACCTTCGAGAATATGCCTGCGCTTTGAGAATCGCGCCAAAATTCCGGTTCTGTTTGGTGGCTTTACTTTGCATACGTGAGGGGTGGGGTGCCTGACCTATTTTTGACATTACGTTCCATCCCCCCAAACTGGCCATACTCCATGGTGGTTGCTGTGACGCTACACTGTAATTCTGACTTTTAACAGGCCCGATTCTGTGGTTCTATTTTGTATTTTCACCAGTTTTATTTTCTTCTGATCACGCGATTTTCCGTTGTTTACGGAAATCGCTATTTTCGGGCCCGCTTTTCCACCATTTTTTTTCTTCTCATTTGAATATATATCGTGGTTGGTATTTTTTTTTTGAGTAGATAAATTAAATGGGTTCGTTTATGATGGTAGGTTTATTTTATTCTAGCATCAGTGTTACTTTCTTCTCATTTTTCGCGATTCCCGTAAAGTTCGTTGTTTACGGAAATAATCGCCATTTCCGGCACGCGATATGACGAGGCCGGAAGCACGCGGCCGAAAGCACGCGGGGTTTGCGTGGGTTGATAGTACTAATTTTTCTAGCGCTCCCATTGGTCCGGGATTTGCGTAGGAAGGGAAATCCGCGTGGGCGGTTGCTCTTGTATATATGGGACAGAAAACGGGGATTCGGTCTCTATGAAAAAATAAGTGCCAGCCGTCAGACTACGTAATTTATCGTTCTCCACTGTGGGAAAAACCAGCGATGAATTGGTATGTAAGATTTTATCGTATTATCGTTTTATTCATTAGAGGGTTCTTTGAGAAATTCGCCCTTAGGTAAAGATTAACTTTTTAGTTTTAAAATAAACGATAGCGCCATTAATTACTATTTTTTTGAAGAACGACGTAATGCAACAGTGTGCTTATTCTTTCTATGATTTTGGCAATAGATAGGAGTGTGTGAAGTTGTGAGAAACACGTGTGCCATATTTGTAGGATGTTATGTAAAACCACCATTTATTCCTGTATATTTTCTAATGTAAATTTATGGGGAAATCCCTGGTGTGTTCGTTAATTTTTTCTGAGCCTTAAAAATGTGAGAAATATTGTCAGAGGGTTCAGATTTACGTTGTAAATGAATTATACTGCTTAGGGGAGGAAACTATTCCTATAGCGAGATTTAATTTAATAAGAGTAAGCCGGGGAAACTCCTGTGTTAATGGGTAAAAGGATTTCCCTAATTTTGTCAAGTTTGAACACGTGATCGGCCATGCGTAACGGCCATGTAACATGTCAGACGGGTCTGGGCTATTGTTTGTTTTACCTGGCAGATTTTAGTAGAAGGAGGGGGGATGAAGAGGCCACGTGGGATAGTGGTATCTTATGTATTGTGAAGAACGAGAGAAGGAGTGTGATTTTAGTGCCACGTGGGATAGTATTATGTATTGATGTGAAGAACGAGAGAAGGGGAATAGAAGAAGGAGTGAGATTGACGAGACACGTGTATAGAATTATTTTAGGTATCGTATATGTTAGAGATAAGCGATTTTAGAGTGGGTGTACATGAGTCGCTGTTTCTTTTAATTTCAGCGAGTCACGGCGGAAACAGTGGGGAGCATAATTTTGTCAAATAAAATTATCCACGGCAAAAGACATATCTCAGGGTCAGAGTACTCGAGTATCGTCAGGAGCAAAAGAAAATTACCCTATGGTCTCTGGCAGTGAAGTCCCTATGCTTCAGCTGGACCGAGGTTTATTTATCATACAGCCGAGAGCATCGCTATTATAGTCTCTAGCAACGGCAGGTGGCCGGGAGACTAGTTTCATTTTGTACAGCCTGAAATCAAGGCTGTGTTTTTTCCTCTAACTCCGGAGCGGGTTAAAAGAGGGAAGCTATTCAGCAGCAGAAAAGTTTTGTCTACAGTTAATCAAGTCCCTCATGCTTGATATCCGAACATCGTCATCACCAAAATCAGGAACAGGTGACAGGGTTACCATACCTAGGTCCTGATAGAAATCAAGAGACGAGCGTAACGGAGACGCCGCATCATCAGCCCTCGAGTGTTAGAGAGACACTGAGATCAAGAGAGAAAGATAGAGAAGGAGGGAGAAAATAGACAGGACCAGTAGGGTCTGTTCAGTATCCATTGGACGGATAGACACTGAGTCTGCGTTCGAAAAACCAAGTCTATTATATTTAGCATTTCGTGTGGTGTAGTTATCGGCGCCTATCGCCTAACTAGTAGAAAGCTGTGTAGCCGTTCGTTGAGGAAGAGTCACCAGGACTAAGACAGAAATTTATTAGTGTTAGAGAGTGGAGGCTAAAAGTTGACAGCCCCACCAAAGTAGATTTGGTTTAAATCACTAACCATTTTTATTGTTCCTCAGCAGGGTGACAGGAAGAGTGAATGTGATTTGGGGTTTTTTGTTGAGTGTCTCTCAATTTAATTGTTACCTTGATTTTTCCAGGCCGTGCAACAGTGCACGCTATTGACTGACTTGATGACGTATGATGCCATTTTATGTTTTCTTGTATGTAAATAAATATATATACATATATTATTTACTGGATCAGCTTCTATTCTTTACTATACTTACTCTATGTTGTCTGTATAGTGGTGTTTGTGGTCGTAATTATACACCTTATCTCCTTGTGTTTCAAGGCAGTCAGAGGTGGGGAGACTATAGCCATTTTTTTTTTAGTCACGAAGCGGCAGGGGGAGATTCAAATCCTGGGTCTATCTCTTGAGCCAATAGTCTCACCTGTCCACAGGCATGTTATTTTCCATCTAAATTCTATCTTCTCAGACTTTCTCATACTAGGGTCTTGCTTTCATTCAGGCACACTCTATAAAAACTTAAAACCACTTCGTGACAAAGTGGGCGGCAATCGTCCGGTGGATCATTCTGTTGAGATCAATTCTGTGATCTACATTCATAGATTGTCTCTAGAAAGTTTTCTGAGAATAGAATTTCTTTAAATATCCCCTAGACTTGAGCTACTAGAACTGATCCAGTATAAGTTTTTCCACAGGTTGCAGTCTAGTAGATTTTTGTGGTATTTTTGATTTATATGACTAAGAGGTAATTGATGGCATACCGACATATTTTTCTTTAACAGGAAGGTAATTTAGTTTTTGGTAGCTTCTTAACTAAATTTTTTTCTCAGGTTATTGTTCAGACTTGACGCTAGTCTGAGTTCGGGTTTTGGAACAGCGGTTAAAGAGGGAGTATTATATATTACGTAACAGGTAGTTCCTTCCTTTTGTTCTCCTTTCTGTCATTTTCTGTTAGTTGTGAACTTACAGCAGTTTACAGGTAAGATGGCGGATATGGCCAAGTTACGAGCTGCCTGGCGTGAATCTGCTCAGGATATGGGAATGGATAAGGAGGAGACTAAGGCCTACCTGATAAGGGAAACTGATAGGCATATTCAGCGAGAGAAAGAGAAGGAGGACAGGGCAGCCGCCGCAGAAATTGAGGAAAGGCAAAGGGCAGCCGCCGCAGAAGCAGCAAAAGAGGAAAGGATAGCCGCCGCAGAAGCAGCAAAAGAGGAAAGGATAGCCGCCGCAAAAGCAGCGGAGAGACAGGCCGAGATGGAACTTCGGAAATTGGAAGCCCAGGAGAAGGCAGCAGAGAGAAGAGCGGCAGAGAAGGCAGCGGAGAGACAGCATGAACTTGCCCTGCGTTCTCTGGAACTGCAGTACCGAGCTTCGGGAGGCAGTTCGGCTAATGGAGATTCACCCGGAGCAGGAGCGACAGACACCTCAGGAAACGGAGGACCCCGGATGGCCGCCATGAGCTTCCCATTTGACTCGTTCCCTAATGGGAATGAAAAGATTGACGTGTTTTTTAGAAAAATTTCAACGGATGGCAAAGGCATACGGGTTGGATGAGAGTCTTTGGTGCCTGAAATTATCGCAATCTTTGAAAGGTCATGCGTATGAAGTCTACAGCAAGATGCTCCTAGATGACCAGAACAACTTTGAGGCACTGCGAAACGCTTTATTGCAAAGATTTCAGTGGACTCCACGTAAATGCCAAACCATGTTCAGGGAGAGCAGGCCGGAGAAGGGAGAGAGTTTCGCACAGTTTGCAGAGCGGGTGAGAAATTACCTAACCCGGTGGAGGGAACTGTCAGGACTGGCGAAGACTTTTGAAGGGTTGGAGGAGTTAGTTCTGTGTGAACAAGTTAAGGCAAACATGTCCCCCGACTTGAGGCGATATCTGGCAGAGCAGGGTGCCCAGCAACTTGATCAGATTATCGTGTTCGCCGAAAGGTACCAGACAGCACAGGCCGAAGTACTGGGACAGAAACGGAAAAAAACTCAGACCTGCCAGCCCCAGACAAAGGAGCTTCATCATCGCAGCCGGCTACTTCCCCAGCTCATCAGCAACCAGGGCCTTCTCGCAAGGAGCCTCATTCTGGTTATAACTTGCGCCCCCAGCAGCATAACAGAGCACCGACAACAACCTCTCAGGAACCCGCTAGGAACAGGGGAGATAATGAGAGGTATTGTCAGAATTGTAGAACCACTTCCCACTGGACATCCCGGTGCATGAACAAACCCCCAGCTCATCATGCAGCTTGTTTAAGACCGGTGAGATGGACTAAAGGGAATAAATGGGAACCAGTCCAGGCAGAGAAGTTGTTCTCTAACAGTGGACCAGCCGTAGTGAATGGGACAGCCACTACGTGTTTGTTTGACAGCGGGCTTACTTACCCCAGTATCATCGCTCGTCATTTGGTGAAACCAGGGCAGTGGACAGGAGAATTAGTTGAGATTGGTGGAATTTTGAGAAGAGGGATCTCACAGCGTCTGCCTGTAGCCAATATTGAGGTGAAATGTCAGTTTGTGTCTGGCACCATTAAGGCAGCTGTAATGGCACAGCCAGCACATGATTTCATCCTGGGAAGCCCATACATAGTTTTGGGAAACCCAACCACACCGATTCTTGCTAATGCAAGGGGGCCTACTGCAGGCCAGAGAAGTGAAAGGGGAAAGCCCCAAATTCACGGAGCCCCACGGGAGCTCAAACATCCTCGTCTTGCAATGAGGAGGAGAGACGCCTCTAAAGACAGTGGAATGTTATTTACAGAGGCGTATTCGCCTGTCAGCCCTGTTCAGCCTAAAGGTCAAACAGTGGTGACGCCTCTTACTTCAGAAGTATCTTCTTTGTCGTCGGGAATTAGGCCCCCGATGGTATTACATCTCTCAAGGGAGGGAAATACTGACAAGAAGAAACATGTGCACGGTTCTTCAGTCAACTGTAAACAGTTACGCCCTGTTACGGCGATGTCTGGCCAAGCCAGTCAGACTGTTTCAAAACACTGGGAGGTTGCACCAGCTGGTAATCATTTTTTTACCACGCGCCGCCAGGAAAATTCGTGGGCGAAGGAAACACATGAAAGGGAGGAGGAAGGGCGACCAGTCAGGCTGCAGTCGCCAGGAGGAAATCCCATGGCGTGACCCTCACGATCCAGGGCTTGCCAAGATTCTCAAGGATATGGAGATGGGCCTGTATGATAATGCTAATTATGACAGTGATTAGATCGAGAGGTAGATCTAGATACGGGCCAGTATGAAACCCAGAGATTTCAGTGATTTAGCACGGTTCCCGTACTTGAAAGGGGGGACTTATGTGACGCTACACTGTAATTCTGACTTTTAACAGGCCCGATTCTGTGGTTCTATTTTGTATTTTCACCAGTTTTATTTTCTTCTGATCACGCGATTTTCCGTTGTTTACGGAAATCGCTATTTTCGGGCCCGCTTTTCCACCATTTTTTTTCTTCTCATTTGAATATATATCGTGGTTGGTATTTTTTTTGAGTAGATAAATTAAATGGGTTCGTTTATGATGGTAGGTTTATTTTATTCTAGCATCAGTGTTACTTTCTTCTCATTTTTCGCGATTCCCGTAAAGTTCGTTGTTTACGGAAATAATCGCCATTTCCGGCACGCGATATGACGAGGCCGGAAGCACGCGGGGTTTGCGTGGGTTGATAGTACTAATTTTTCTAGCGCTCCCATTGGTCCGGGATTTGCGTAGGAAGGGAAATCCGCGTGGGCGGTTGCTCTTGTATATATGGGACAGAAAACGGGGATTCGGTCTCTATGAAAAAATAAGTGCCAGCCGTCAGACTACGTAATTTATCGTTCTCCACTGTGGGAAAAACCAGCGATGAATTGGTATGTAAGATTTTATCGTATTATCGTTTTATTCATTAGAGGGTTCTTTGAGAAATTCGCCCTTAGGTAAAGATTAACTTTTTAGTTTTAAAATAAACGATAGCGCCATTAATTACTATTTTTGAAGAACGACGTAATGCAACAGTGTGCTTATTCTTTCTATGATTTTGGCAATAGATAGGAGTGTGTGAAGTTGTGAGAAACACGTGTGCCATATTTGTAGGATGTTATGTAAAACCACCATTTATTCCTGTATATTTTCTAATGTAAATTTATGGGGAAATCCCTGGTGTGTTCGTTAATGTTTCTGAGCCTTAAAAATGTGAGAAATATTGTCAGAGGGTTCAGATTTACGTTGTAAATGAATTATACTGCTTAGGGGAGGAAACTATTCCTATAGCGAGATTTAATTTAATAAGAGTAAGCCGGGGAAACTCCTGTGTTAATGGGTAAAAGGATTTCCCTAATTTTGTCAAGTTTGAACACGTGATCGGCCATGCGTAACGGCCATGTAACATGTCAGACGGGTCTGGGCTATTGTTTGTTTTACCTGGCAGATTTTAGTAGAAGGAGGGGGGATGAAGAGGCCACGTGGGATAGTGGTATCTTATGTATTGTGAGAAGAACGAGAGAAGGAGTGTGATTTTAGTGCCACGTGGGATAGTATTATGTATTGATGTGAAGAACGAGAGAAGGGGAATAGAAGAAGGAGTGAGATTGACGAGACACGTGTATAGAATTATTTTAGGTATCGTATATGTTAGAGATAAGCGATTTTAGAGTGGGTGTACATGAGTCGCTGTTTCTTTTAATTTCAGCGAGTCACGGCGGAAACAGTGGGGAGCATAATTTTGTCAAATAAAATTATCCACGGCAAAAGACATATCTCAGGGTCAGAGTACTCGAGTATCGTCAGGAGCAAAAGAAAATTACCCTATGGTCTCTGGCAGTGAAGTCCCTATGCTTCAGCTGGACCGAGGTTTATTTATCAGACAGCCGAGAGCATCGCTATTATAGTCTCTAGCAACGGCAGGTGGCCGGGAGACTAGTTTCATTTTGTACAGCCTGAAATCAAGGCTGTGTTTTTTCCTCTAACTCCGGAGCGGGTTAAAAGAGGGAAGCTATTCAGCAGCAGAAAAGTTTTGTCTACAGTTAATCAAGTCCCTCATGCTTGATATCCGAACATCGTCATCACCAAAATCAGGAACAGGTGACAGGGTTACCATACCTAGGTCCTGATAGAAATCAAGAGAAGAGCGTAACGGAGACGCCGCATCATCAGCCCTCGAGTGTTAGAGAGACACTGAGATCAAGAGAGAAAGATAGAGAAGGAGGGAGAAAATAGACAGGACCAGTAGGGTCTGTTCAGTATCCATTGGACGGATAGACACTGAGTCTGCGTTCGAAAAACCAAGTCTATTATATTTAGCATTTCGTGTGGTGTAGTTATCGGCGCCTATCGCCTAACTAGTAGAAAGCTGTGTAGCCGTTCGTTGAGGAAGAGTCACCAGGACTAAGACAGAAATTTATTAGTGTTAGAGAGTGGAGGCTAAAAGTTGACAGCCCCACCAAAGTAGATTTGGTTTAAATCACTAACCATTTTTATTGTTCCTCAGCAGGGTGACAGGAAGAGTGAATGTGATTTGGGGTTTTTTTGTTGGGTGTCTCTCAATTTAATTGTTACCTTGATTTTTCCAGGTCGTGCAACAGTGCACGCTATTGACTGACTTGATGACGTATGATGCCATTTTATGTTTTTTTTTCCTTGTATGTAAATAAATATATACATATATTATTTACTGGATCAGCTTCTATTCTTTACTATACTTACTCTATGTTGTCTGTATAGTGGTGTTTGTGGTCGTAATTATACACCTTATCTCCTTGTGTTTCAAGGCAGTCAGAGGTGGGGAGACTATAGCCATTTTTTTTAGTCACGAAGCGGCAGGGGGAGATTCAAATCCTGGGTCTATCTCTTGAGCCAATAGTCTCACCTGTCCACAGGCATGTTATTTTCCATCTAAATTCTATCTTCTCAGACTTTCTCATACTAGGGTCTTGCTTTCATTCAGGCACACTCTATAAACTTAAAACCACTTCGTGACAGTTGGGCGCGGAAGTTCACAGCGGTAAAAGGTCACAGTGGTTTGCTGGTAACCTCGATTAAAGAAAAAGGAATTTCAGAAGGAAATGGGAGATCTCCTGATGTGTTCTGACGAGTGGTAGATATTCTAGAGAATTAGAGAAAAGGAATGTTTTGGTATGAAAAAAAGATTGACAGAGAGAAAAGAAGGCGAATACACTTCGTGACATGTTCCTTTCAACGTTTTCTCCTCTTTGCTTGCTGTGAGAGCTTCTTTTCGTCCAATCTGAGGTGGCGCGGTAGATAGCATCGCCACTTGGTGCGATCGGCAGCTTCATTCTCCCAGGTTGCCGGAGATTTATAGAAATATTAGCAATATCTGATCAAGGGGAGTCAGCTAAGCTGGTACTGGTAAATATATTTTGCACTTAACTGGTAAAGCGGAATGATGATATTAACCAACTAAAGTGATGACTTGATATGTGCTAAGATGATATTAACCAACTAAAGTGATGACTTGATATGTGCTAAGATGATATTATCCAACTAAAGTGATGACTTGATATGTGCTAAGATGATATTAACCAACTAAAGTGATGACTTGATATGTGCTAAGATGACATTAACCAACTAAACTGATGACTTGATATGTGCTAAGATGATATTAACCAACTAAAGTGATGACTTGAAATGTGCTAAGATGATATTAACCAACTAAAGTGATGACCTGAAATGTGCTAAGATGATATTAACCAACTAAAGTGATGACTTGAAATGTGCTAAGATGATATTAACCAACTAAAGTGATGACTTGATATGGCATGCTAAGATGATATTAACCAACTAAAGTGATGACTTGAAATGTGCTAAGATGATATTAACCAACTAAACTGATGACTTGAAATGTCTAAGATGATATTAACCAACTAAAGTGATGACTTGAAATGTGCTAAGATGATATTAACCAACTAAAGTGATGACTTGAAATGTGCTAAGATGATATTAACCAACTAAAGTGATGACTTGAAATGTGCTAAGATGATATTAACCAACTAAAGTGATGACTTGATATGGCGTGCTAAGATGATATTAACCAACTAAAGTGATGACTTGAAATGTCTTCTTCTTCTTTGATCCATAACCGCCAACCGTCAAAGCAGTCAGCGGCCATCACGCCTGGTGGCGTCTTGTAGGGCAGCAACAAATTGATTCCACTTTGCTCGGTCGGCGGCCATCCTTCGTACAGTGCCCCAACTGTGGTTCATTCTTTGCATCTCAGCTTCCACAGTTCTCCGCCAAGTTGTTTTTGGTCGGCCTCTCTTTCGCTTTCCCTCGGGGGTCCATAGCATAGCTGTTCTTGCGATGGTATCAGGGTCCCTTCTGAGGACATGGCCAACCCAACTCCAGCGTCTGCCAGCTATGATGGTGTGCATGTCCTCCTGGTTACTCCGAATAAGTAGTTCTTGGTTGCTGATGGTGTTTGGCCAAAAGATTCGGAGAATTTTCCTTAGGCAGATTGTGTGGAAGGAGGACAGTTTCGACATTTCCTTCTCTGTTACTCTCCAACATTCCGCACCATAGAGAAGCACAGAAAGTACGCAGCTCTCATACAGTCTTAATTTGGTGTTTGTGCTGTACTGGGAAGACTTCCAAATGTTGTTGAGAATAGCAAAGACTGTTCTCGCTTTATTCATTCTGTTGTTAATGTCCTTGCTTGTTCCGCCGTCAGGTGTTACTATGCTTCCTAGGTAAGTAAATGTGTCTGTCTGTTCTAACTTCTGGTTCCTTACTGTTATTGGCTCAGGATTGCCCACATTTAGTGTCATGACCTCTGTCTTCTTCAGATTGATGTCCAGGCCAACCTGCTGGCCATACTTATTCAGTCTATCAGTTTTGTCTTGAATGTGTTGGTGTGAATGCGCGAGCAGTGCAATGTCATCTGCATATTCCAAATCTTCCAGTGTAGAAAACGTTGTCCATCTAATTCCCCTTGGACTGCCCTCTGTTGTCTGGCGCATCACCCAATCTATGACTGTCAAAAATAATGTTGTTGATAAGGGGCATCCCTGTCGTACTCCTGTTTTCACTTCGAAAGTTACATTACTCGATCCAACACTGCACGTAAAGTTAGAATAGAGGCTTTTTATAATGGAAACAATGCGGCTGGGAATTCCATAAGCCCTCAGAATTTTCCATAGGCTGTCCCTGTGTATGCTGTCGAAAGCCTTTTCAAAATCAACAAAGTTTCTGCCATCAATGGTACCTATACCTTGTAGCGGTATGGCAGCTTGTGTACCCTGACAATCCCCAGAGCTATGCCAGTGGGAGTTTTACTCCTGGACTGGTCTGCGTGGGTAGGGGTCAGACAAAAGCTGGTACCCTGGTCCTCCAGGTTGGGGGTTTTAGCACAGGGCCGACACCCCTGTCTGTGTAAAAAAATCACACACGTTACGGAAACAGCAATAAATGGAAATACTTTGATGCGGGACGGACATCCGGAGTCTCAGGCTCGTATGACTGACAGTGGTGAAAGCCGAAAGGAAGCCACTGGCATGAAAACGGATGCCCAGACCGCAAAACACGAAACCAGAATTGGTTTTTGGAATGTCAGAACTATGAACGAGGCAGGAAAGCTGAGACAGATTACAGCAGAGATGAGGAACTACAAACTACATATCCTGGGAATAAGCGAGAGCAGATGGACAGGGATGGGGAGAATAAAGACAGCTACAGGGGAAACAGTACTTTATTCTGGCAGAGAGGACGGTCAGCACAACGAAGGTGTAGCCATTATCCTTAAGAAAGGAATGGAAAGATCTCTACTGGAATGGAAACCCATTAACAACAGACTAATAAGAGCAAGACTGTAGAGAGGGAGATTCACCAACACCACAATTATACAATGTTATGCACCAACAAATGACAGCGACGAAGAGATTAAGGACGAGTTCTATCAACAGGTACAAAAGGAAATGGAAACTGTACCCAGGTACGATCTTATTATAGTAATGGGAGACCTAAATGCGAAAGTTGGAACACACAATAATTATAACGAAAGAGTAATGGGGAAATGCGGCAGTGGAACAGTAAATGAGAATGGGGACAAATTAATAAGCTTCTGCAGTATTAACAACCTGGTCATCGGAGGAACACTTTTTCAACACAAAGAAGTGCACAAGTTAACATGGGAATCACCAAACGGACGAGACAAAAACCAGATAGATCACATAATGATCAATGGCAGATGGAGACATGCACTACAAGACGTGAAAGTAAGAAGAGGCGCAGATGTGGGAAGTGATCATCACCTAGTAGTAGCAAGACTGAAGGTGAAACTCAGAGCTGCTGGACCAGTTGCAGTCAAACAGAAAAGATACAACATCACGAAACTTAAGGACCCCCTCACCAGAAAAGCGTTTGTGGTCGACGTAAAGAGACGATATCTGATTACCAAAAGCCAGGAAAGAACAGAGACCGATGATGTGGACCAGAAATTCAACATCATCTCAACAATATATAAAGAAAGCAGCAAGTCATGCTTGGGATTCCAGGAAAGAAAGAGCCAAGACTGGATAACACCAGAAACGCTAAACACCATAGCGAAGAGAAAGGAAATGAAAAGGAAGAAAACAGAAGCTAAGTCTCCCAGGTTAAAGGCAATATATAGTGAACAGTACAGTCAGCTGGACAAGGAAGTAAAACGTCAAACCCGTGCTAACAAAAGGACATTTCTGGATGACCTTGCAAGACAGGCAGAAGAGGCAGCACTGAGAAATGAACAAAGCACAGTTTATAAAATAACTAAAGCTATCAGTGGAAAACGAGGTGCAAACAACATAACGTTAGTAAGAGACAAGCAAGGAAATCTCATCACCACAGCACAGGGGCAGGAAACAAGGTGGGCAGAGCACTTCAGAGAAACACTGAATAAAGAACCACCAGAGACTCAGCTGAATGTTCCTGAGGCTGAAAGTGACTTAGACGTAAATACAGACATTCCACGAAAAGAAGAAATTATCACAGCTATCAAAGGGCTAAAAAATGGAAAAGCGCCTGGTCACGACAATCTGAATGCTGAGCTATTCAAGACAGACCCTGAACTAGCAGCAGAACTATTAGAACCACTATTTGCACAAGTCTGGGAAACTGAGACAACACCAACAGAGTGGAGTAAAGGAACAATTGTCAAATTGCCCAAGAAGGGCGACCTTGCAGACTGCAACAACTGGAGAGGAATTACCCTCCTCTCAGTTCCCAGCAAAATACTAGGCAGGATAATCATCCAGAGAATTTCAAAAAGCAGTTGACCATAAACTGAGGAAAGAACAAGCGGGCTTCAGAAAGAACAGAAGATGTGCAGATCATATATTTGCCCTCAGGAACATTATAGAGCAGTGCTCAGAATGGCAGAGACAGCTGTACATTAACTTTGTTGATTTTGAAAAGGCTTTCGACAGCATACACAGGGACAGCCTATGGAAAATTCTGAGGGCTTATGGAATTCCCAGCCGCATTGTTTCCATTAAAAAAACTTGAAATGTGTTAAGATGATATTAACCAACTAAACTGATGACTTGAAATGTGCTAAGATGATATTAACTTCTTCTTCTTCCTCGTTCGTCCTGAAAAGGACGTTGGTTGCGTTGTGTATGTTTACACCTGAGCTGCGATATTTACTCCTTTCGGCCGACACATCCGACTTCAGCACGGCATTTTTTGGGACCGGGTTTGCCTTCCCTCTTCGATCCCTACTCTGTCAGCCAGACTGCAGTGATGCAGACTGTTTCCAGGACCACCACGTGGAGGTGGAGTAGGGTCTTGGTCAGCTCTGGGTCGCTGACCCTGACGCAAGCAGTCAAGCTATGGGTCGCTGACTGCATTCTCTATTGCTGCGTCTTTGGGTCCTAGATGATATTAATAAATACGTAACTGTTTTGCAACTTAGCTGATGAAGTGAAGTGAGATAAGATGGTATTAACAAGTAAGTTTTATACTTAACTGATGAAGTCAAGTGAGCTATGATGCTATTGACAAATACTGTTTACTCAATTTATCTTGCTTCTCTCCTTCAGTTATTGTGAACTAGCTTATGTCACGATGACTTTACATTCTCCATAGACACCGGAAATGGGTGAGAGGAGATTTTCTGGGGTACATGAGGATAGGAAGTACTGCTCGCTAAAACATGTCGTAAGTGGCAAGTAAACTGAGGTTGTGCAATGGGACTGGCAGCGTCGTGGCATAAAACAAACTGCTACACAAACAATCACTTCAGTGGTACATGAAGTGATGTAGTGATGGCTTACTGCAAGAAGATCAACTGCCGTGTTGGTGCCATGCTCTTGAGGGAGCGTGAAAGGAGAATAAATGAATAAACACATCACACATAAACTGCTGATTGTTAAATGTGCGCACATAATCCAGTTACATGAACTATATGATATAGTGTTTCGCCATAACTTGTACATTGGCATGTGCGATATATTTCTTCTTCTCTCATTGCTGTCATATAACCACACCCATTTCTCTCATAAAGTTGGCGATCTGTCTCAGGCTTGAGTCATCGCTGTCATATAGCCACATCTATTTCTCTCATAAAGTTGACGGTCTGTCTCAGTCTTCTCTCATCGATGTCCTATAACCACACCTATTTCTCTCATTAAGTTGGCGATCTGTCTCAGCTTCTGTCATCGCTCAATAAAAAATGTGGTCTACACGTCTTTTTCAGTCTACCAACTGCCCATGACTCACTACAACCGTCAACAACCACAAATACAGATACAACAACACCTGCAAATATGACCACAAACACAACATTGAAATTATGTTTCTTCCTACATCTGGTAAATGTCGGTTATGATTGGATCTCTCGTCAGCAAAAGACCAACACATTTTTTATTAGTACGTGTGGCACAGATACCACCGAGACTTTAACGGACCCGCTCCGTTCTGATCACGTGCTTGTAAATACCAGGCACAAACACTTTTTAAAGAACATGTGCAGGTTTTC
>JAMPIV010008169.1:0-92077 GCA_024509875.1 Oreohelix idahoensis | reverse complement strand
GGGTCGTTTCGGCACCTTGACCATCTGAATCTCAACATACTTCTGATACTAGAACAGATGTTACGCATCTTGTCCTTCTTTACCAACAGATCAGAAATCTGATTCAATCGCACTTGTCCTTCTATTCAGAATCTTACTTTGATAACTAGCCGAGCAGCGGGCGCCGGGTAGTGTACAAATACTTACCAACTGTCAGTAACACGCCGGGTACTTTCAAAAAATTTCATCAAAGGTGATGAGTAGACAGTAATCTTGTAGTATCGGATGAAGATACTGGTTTGTTGCGTCCCTAGAAGCTGGAACCAGATTAAACCAACCTTCTGGCCACCATGAAATGATAGGGCACGTTGCAAATCAATTTTTGTAGCCACTAATGATCAGACGGGTTGAGATACTCATAAACATCAACAGTTCAACGTTTGTAGCCATTCAGAAATAAAATATTGCGGTGCCAACTGATATTCCATGTAGATCCACTCCTCATCAGTCAAAGAGTAAACAATACTTCAGTGTACTCCGGTATCAAAAAGTTCATAAATATAAATTCTGCAACAGTGTCAAGCTGCAGAGCATCAAGGTTCATAACCATAATAAATGAATACTCCCCTCCTGCTGCTAGCATGATCAGATGTATACCAATAAGTCCATCATCCGCACCGTGAATAGCAACATGGAGTACAGGTCAACCTGACCTTTTTAAACATTGCCTAAGTCTAACGCTTCGACAAAAAGATGTGATCGCTGACCCTAGCGAATATTCATAGGACGTAGAACTGTTTCCTCGGGGCTTAGGATAATCCGTTGAATACATATAAATCACAGGTATGAAATACCTGGGTTGTGATATCTATTAGAAGAACCTTCTTTTCCTCGGTTGGAAAATGGGGGGGGGGGCGTGAGCATAGAGGGGGGGGGGGGGGGGGGTCTCAAGATCGAACATTGTCAAACATAAGTAAAATAGTACAGATTGTGGTGTAAATGAGGCATTACCAAATTACGATTCCGAAATCCACACCACAGGAAAACATGGGCCTCCACCAGGGCGTTTTATGAATACTTCAGAGGTGGGAAGGACGCTGTTTGTAAGCTAACTATCTCTACAATAAGGCTCCTAATCACCCTAACAAAATCCCAGGGTTAGTGACGTCAAAACGCACCCAATTTGCTTCACAGTCTTTACTTCGTCACCACAGAAGGCGGAAAGAATGCTTCCCAAAGGACGCCCTCGCGTCCGGACCTAGCAGAACCTATACACTAGAAATAGCGATCAAACAAAGACGATCTAAGAACATTCGAGATACAGATGTATACAAGATCAAGCCCTATATGGACATGTGGAACAGAGACCTAAACACAGGTTTCAGACATTCCGACAGCAGTGACAGTTGACCGATATTACCAAATATGGTGCGGGGAATGGTGATCACACTTCGTTTTAAATAAAAATGTGGTGACCGACCGTGTCTCGACACAAGAGGAGGTAACATCATATTGAATGATACTCCTCCATATCCTGAGTTATATGTAGCTTTATATTTTACCGAAAAATTAAAGTGTACTTACAGTCAATCTAATAATACAATAATCTTTATCAAAAATGATCATTACAATGTCTTGATAAAAAAAAAAAGATCATATAATGACTTTAGAAAAAATGAAGATCTGTGCGTAACAATGTGTAATATTCCAACTCCGTACAGGCCACAGCAGATTGGGATATCAACCTATTCAACAAGCTAAAGATAGGAAACAACTGATGAGTGTACCTGTGGGCCCTGATAAAATCACTTGGTGAACATCTGCTTCAGATATGCCCAAACATATGAGCAACAGAGTAAGCACATATGGCCGTCACCAGTGCCACTCCTGGAAAGAACTTTAATGGAGATACAAATAACCTCAAGCTGACCACTGCTGTCGTTGAAAATATTACAAGGTCGACGTCTGAGAGTATAGGAATAATAATAATAGTAATAATAAAATAATAATCCCCATCGAGGCCAGCTCTTTGACGTGGGAGATGGGGCTCAAGTACAGCCATCAGCTGCCGAAAAAGACCAAGAACTGGCCAGGCCCTCCTACACTCGAGCAAGACCAGTCTGTGCCCTAGCAAATATTTGCTGAAGACAGAGGTAAACCAGCCAAGAGGCTGCCACGCAACACACGCGCACACAGGATATCTACAACACGTTATGGCACTCGCCCTGTGACGGTACACGCAGCAAGGCGCAGTGTCGGGCCCTCTGCCTCAAAAGGGCCCCAAACCCCAACCATTACTACTGGGGGGGTCCTTACACAATTGCCCCGTGTAGCCAGCAGGCATGAGAATAGAGCTACTGGCATAGCAAAGCAAAGATCACTTAAAATAATGCACTGGGAATGCTGAAGGCGTCAACAGTAAAAAAAGACGGCTACAGCAAAACAATTAGAGCTCGAGAAAATATTTCTTGAATGAAGAGCAAGTAAATGTATGCTACTTGCAAGAAAAACCCACCTCAACAAGGACATACCCTTCAAAATCAGAGGCTACCAGTGCATTACCGAACCGACCGAATAGACAGGCGATAGGGTGGAATACTGACACTTGTGAGGAATAACATCAGTGCATGTCAGCTTGAAAACATATATGGAGTCAACCTACGGGCGGCGATTACCAGATGCTTCATCTCAGGATAGAAAGTATAGAATTCCACCTGACTCTCAACTACTACTGTCCGAGCGACCGCCCAACTGGCACTAGACACAATCCCAGCAAAAGAAAGACTGATTGTATGCGGAGACTTCAACAGCCACTCACAGAGCTGGGGCTATGATCACATGGACAGGAGAGGCGAGGAGCTTGAAAACTGGCAGGATGACAATGGGCTTATCCTGATTAACCAGCCAATTGACCCACCAACTTTCTACTCAAGATCATGGTTTACACCACCTCTACTACACCATACCTGGCATTCCACCTACTCACCAGGCCTCGAGTGGAACACCACACGTGTTGTAGGAGAAACAACTTGTGAGGCAGCGACCACCGCGCCAGTCCCCTTCCTAATTGTGGAAAAAGGAACTTGTACAAGCGAGAGTAAGCACTCTCTCTAGGTGGAACTACAAGAAGGCAGACTGACAATGTACCAGCATCGTACTAGTATAAACATGGCTTGAGATCAGACTGTAGACAAAAGACATCAATAAGTTAGTCGATGAATTCAGCCAGATGCATATTACAGGCTGTCTACGTTGAAACAATACCTAGAGGGAGGCTCGTAAACACTACAAACCATATAGGAATAGTGAACTCGAGCAACTGCACAACGACGTTATTATTTTTCCTTTTCGCTCAGTATAAAGCTCATGTACCCAAACCCACCTTAAGAAGTCTGCACCAAACATTCACATACGCGTATGTAGAGCATATAACCAATCATTGTCCATGGAGCAGTTTAACACGGAGAATACTCCCACTGTTTATAAACCACAGCAGTGTGGAATTATCATAACATTTATAATAAGGCTCGTTCATCTAAGAGTATAACCACACACCAATGGCTGACAATAGAAATAACCACCTTTAAACAGGAACTTCCCTTTAATAATATGCACACTACAATAAGGCCGTAACACGGCCAATAACACATCAAATACAATAATGAAAATTCACTGCAAAACTTGCCTTAGCAGCTTAATCTATCAGCCGCATCATACACAACAGTACGCCATACACTGAAAATCACTGCAATGAATATCGCTCACTCGAGCGGCAAAACTATGAAAATGACACCCTGCAAAAAAAAATATATCTTCTATCAAACTACGGGCCTGTAGAAATTTCAACGTAGAGCCTACACTGCTCACGAATTACACAACCAATGTTACGCACAGATATTTTTCATAAAGACATTGTATATCATTTTTCTAAAGACAATGTATAAAAAAAAATAGCTTTGTCTGAAAATTTAAATTCTTTGCGGTCAAAGCTAGATAACTCTAGTTTGGACTGAACTTACCATATATCAATGGACGGTTACCTTCCCTTGTGACGGGGACACGTCGGTCCATATTTTTTTTTAACGATGTGTGGACCATTCTCCTGTATATGGTGTAGTTATCGGTCAACTGTTTCTTGGTATTATTGAAACAAGTGTTGAGGTCTTCGATTTCGGTCCCATATAAGGCTCGATTATTTATTACAAAACTTGATCTGGAATGTTCTTACTTCGTCCCGTTTTGAATTCTTGCTCAGTTGTATGCATTCCTGCGCATGTCCGGACGTCAAGTGCGTCTGGGAAGCTTCTTGTCTGGGAGTTGATAGAAAGTTGTGAAGCAGGTAAGACGCTTTTGCGTCTCTGTGATTCTTGTTTAGGGAATTTAGGAGCCTTATTGTGAGTTAGTTAGCTTATAGCTTACAATGTCCTTACCCTCGATTATTCTAAACGTCAGGAGGCGTTATGTTGTGTTTTTGTGGTGTTTGGTGATTTCGAAACAAGGTAATACCTCAATTACGTATCAAAATTCTGTAATCTAACTTTATCTGTTTGACAATGGTCCGAATTCCCTGCTTACTTCTGTACTTATGCATTACAGTAATCGAGAGTCTTCGACTAGAAGTCACGCCCCCAGGTATCTTCATATTTGAGATTTACATGTATAACGGGTCATACCTAGCCCGAAGAACAGTTCTATGTTCTAACGAACTGTCGGCTGTGTCAGCGGATTGCACCTACGTCGAGGTTAGACTTAGGAATGTTAGAATGGTCAGCTTGACCTGTACTCCAAGTATGCCTTCTCGTTGTGAACAGTAATGGGACCTCATTTTGTACATCCGATCTTCCAGTATATCAGACAGGAGTAGTATTGAAATTTATGAATATAATATGAGATGAAGCTGAGGCTATCGTCAGCTAGGATTATCTGTATCAACTTGGGAGAATGTATGGAGATCCATTGAATTCAACTTAGTACGCTGAATATATTTGAACTATTGATGTAATGACCTTGTAACGTACCTGTCATTTTGTGGCGTCCAAATAAATGATGAAACGTCCCACAGTTCACCTTTTGTTATGACTTTTCACATGTCCATACGTCATATGCTGTAACTCTGAACTACCTCACTAATATATATCCACAGCAACAACAACAACAAAAAAAAAAAAAACCCCAGATAAGACACCCCTACATCTTCAACTATAATATACCTGGGTGTCGATAGGGGTGGATATTGTGACAGAGCTAGATCTTCAACGTACTTGGACTTATACTTGCACACGTCCATAGTAAGCCAGTGAGACAGTTTCTGGTCCTATCATCATGAAGTAAACAGCACCTAATCCACCCTTATCACATAACCTATCCACCAGACCGAAAATATGGCAAGCACTCAATTAATAATCCACAATATGAACCACACAGCAAATCTTGCTGTGCAAAGGGAAAAATATCATTCCTATCTGGACCAAGGCTAGTATATCTCACCTGCCAAACTCTTGCGCCTTTCTCACCCCCGACTTCCGGTGATCACATGACACACCAGTTCGGCTCGCCCGGCTTGTGACATTTTATTCGCCCTTAAGAAAGAAAACGAAGTTTTCTATCCATCCGGAACATGTGCCACTACCAGGCATATCCTCATAATGAACGGCGAGTGAAGCCATAGTATCTCCCCTACCATTGTCAATCACTGCATTCTCCAACCATCCACACAAAAACACCATGCGTATGAATGTAGGTTATCCAAAGTTCCTACTGGCAGTCGTGAAAAATTGACAACAAACTGTCAAATATCAACACAGACAGTGCGATGTACACTAATAGCAACACTTGCAAAGGCAAAACATTGGAATTGATATCCAACTATGCATAAACAGTCTTTCGTCACAATGTTTTAATATGTATTTAAAATTGCCCTTTATGGGCGCCAAAAATACAATGAAATTCATAAGTATAGCATTTTGCACAGATTATGATATGAATAAACATCAAGACAGTGGTATTTCAACTACATGCTACCCACTATCACCTATAAACATCTCAAACCGGATACTCTGTCCTTACCATAATAATATAAACCTGGACAGATCGTCCGCAACTACATTATGTACTCACTGAATTGGATAAAGCATAGTTGAAATGAAACCGATCAGCAGCAATAATGCCCATCGCTAGTCAACAAACTTTGCACTGGTTTCATTAGTCGAACTGCAGAAAATAGCAATGGTTTGTAAATCTGTTTGGAGTTAAAAAATTAGCTCCCAACAGGTATCTTAGCCAGGCTTAGAAACAGCCCACACAATAGCAAGGCATTTCCTCTCAATAGTGGAGTAGTACCTTGTTTCTGGCTGGCAACAACTACTTCCGACTGACGTACAGCACCGGATGGAGTGACCCACCATGGTCCTGGCATGAGACAGGCCCCAATTGCCTACCGATCGAAGCATCGGTGTGTAAAATCAGTGGTCTGCCTAGATATGGTAACCTTAAGATTGGTTTCTCGGGAAAACACTTGATTTAACCTACCCAGTACCTCTTCACATTCCGGGGGACCATTTTTACTTTATTTGGCTGCCCTTTTTTGGTGAGTGCAGTAAGATGGCTCAGCCATAGTGGAAAAATCTGGGATAAAAACTTATTATAAAATTAATAAGTACCTAGCAAACTCTTCACCTGCCTCTTCGTTCTTTGGCACCTGCAACTCCAAGATCTTCGTTACTGTTCTATCTTCTGGTTTAATTACGTTGTGGCCATCAATGTGGCCTTAGGAAGCCCAGCCCTGCGTAACCAATGGACACTTTGCTCGGGTGAGCATTGAGCCATGTGTCTTCAGACACTTTAACACGATGAAAAGCCCCTTCATACGCTGCTCTTTGTATCGTGGAACACGCAGATATCATCGATGTAAGTAATTACATCGTCTCTGTGACCTAGTAGCTTCCTCATCATCCCCACGAAGGTGGCGGGCGGGTGCATTGACTAGCCCGAACCACATATAGTTAAATTGGAAAAGCCCTCTTGGTTTTGCAAATGCAGTGAGGGGTTTTGCAGCTTCGGATAATGGCACATGCCAATACCCCCTTGATAGGTCTAACTTACTAAAAAATCAAGCATGCGAGAGTTTGGTCAGAAGCTCCTCATGGTTAGACAAAGGCTCTGCGTCGACTACCGTGATACTATTAAGCTTACGGAAATCAATGCATACGCGAAGGGATCCGTTCTTCTTCTTGACCACAACCAATGGGAAAGAATATGCAGATTCAGATGGAGCGATGATGTCCATCCGTACCATATCATCAATTTCTTTCTCGATCGCTGCTTTACAGTGTAACGGTAACGGATATAGCTTCACTCTGATCGGCTGGTGATCGGTCAGAATTATGTCGTGGACAATCAAATCCCTCAGGATTGCCTCTACATGAGCTTTCTGCCTGTCAGTCCAAGGTCTGCACAGACCGTCACATTGCTCCACGATTCGGAATGGGTCAGCGACAACGAGAGACAGCTGCAAGTCCCATCTCACAGCTGTGTCCGCTAAAGTCAACTTACTGCTGCCGCTGCAATCTCTGAACGTCGTGTCTCTACGGCTTTGACCACCGATGTTAACTCAGCCGGGCGTTCCACGTACGGCTTCAGCATGTTCACGTGGAAAACCTTCTCTTTGTTCCTAACTCTAATAAGATAATCGACATCCGTTACCTTCTTAATGACCTGAAATGGAACTTGCCAGGAGATGCTTAATCTGTCTTCCTTCATAGGCAGGAGCAGCCACGCTTCATCACCTGGCCGAAGTGATATTAATCTCATACCCCGGTTCGCGTACCGGCGGTCCTGAATACCCGCCTGAGTTAAGTGTTCCCGCGCTATCACGCACGACCAAATTATCCGCTCGCGCAAATGTACGTAATCATACGCCGACCCTGCAGCTTTTTCGTTGTGCTTCCATACTAACCAATTCTTCAGGAAATGCATCGGACGCCTGGGGTTTGCTCCGTACAGCAGCTCAAACGGTGAGAAACCCGTACTCGGATGCGGAGCTTCCCTGTACGCGAACAGTACTGCCGGCAGATATCAGTCCCAATCCTGCGGGAATTCGACAGTCACTTTCGCCAACATGTTCTTAACTGCGCCGTTTAGGCGTTCGCAAACCCCGTTTGCCTGCAGGTGGTAGGGACAAGTAAACGTCTGGGAGATCACCAACAACTGTGAGACCTCCGACATCTCCCTCGAAATAAACTGAGTTCCCCTATCAGAAGAGCACACATTTCTGGGAACCCGAAATAGCTGTAACGCTTCGGCCACTGCCTGTGAGGTAATCGAACGCATAGACACCGCCTCCGGCCACCTCGTGCCCAAGTCTATCTTTGTGAGGATGAAACGAAATCCCCTATCTGACGCGATGGACAACGGGCCTATTATGTCGACCGCGACCTTCTGAACTGGGCGCAGGGACAAGTCCACTGTCTGAGCTTTGGCGATCTGCCCCTGTGAGCCATCTGTTGGCACACAACACAAGATCGGCAATACACTTTGATGTCCGTATTGCAGGCAGGCCAATAAAATTGAGAGCGAACCCTGTGTAGAGACCTAGCCACTCCCATATGACCAGCGAAGGGGGAGTCATGAGCTAGCTTCAATACCTTTGCTCCCCATTGGCTTGGTACCACAACCTGCCACAGGAGCGGCTGTTGTCTCTTAAGCAGCGGGTCAAGATCGGGTTCTTAAATTCAAATCAGCAACGGGATGTTTTGGTATGCCTTGCATCACCCGTATTAGCAAGATCAAACAGTCTCCGCAGCGTACTATCTGCTCTCTGTCCCTCAGAGAAGTCACCAACTGAGACGTCCTGATCGCCAAGGACCCCATCTACTGTAGATGGCGTGCATGTGATTTCTAGGGTCTCCTGCTCCTTCTCTGAACTTGCTTGTGCCCTGGTGAGCACCACGTTAGCAAACTAGGTGTGTACTTCTCTTTTTGCCATTCGTGGATTTCCGCCTGTGCGCAGCCCCGCACCCCTTGGACGTTACCGACAATCAAACTTCGTTATTGACTGTGCCCAACACGAACGTCACATTAGCATTCTCTGCGTTATTGACGCACATCCTCGCTATATAGCCTCTGCCACCGCACTCGTTGCAAATAATATCTGTCTTCTCCTTCTTAGGACTCTGGTTGGGTGATAAGCGCGCCTCAGAGTCAGACCCTCGACCATCTGACACTCCACCTCTGTGTTTAGAACCTTTACCTTTATAAAAGCCTTTACCTTTTCTCGTGAGAACCCTGGAAAGCGCACCTGTTTCCGGCCTTGGGCTCCTCCTCCGTTGGTGTCGCGACCCGACTGTCGGTTATTCCACCTGGGCTGGAAATTCCGCTGTGGTCTAAGGCTCTCATAGCTACCCCTTCCTGACTGATATGGACGGGGCGACCTACCTAACCTCTGTCGCGGTGACTTATCGGCACTTCCTTCGCGACTATGCCACGTTTAGAGCTGTAGCTTGCCCACGCCTACAACTAAGGCGTCTGACAGGCAAGAACGATGGATGGGCAAGGAAAATGGTGGCCCAACTGTGACATGGAATCAATTGTCCTCTGGCTGGCGCTCTTGAAAAAATGCTACCAACTCAGAAGAACAAGATTACAACACTTTGTCCCAAAGCATTAGATCAACCAAGCCATCAAAGTCCTTAGTAATTCTTTCCAACTCAATCCATCTATTAAGCAGGAGCTTGATGTTCGAGATGAAGTCCTCGAAGTCCTGGTCTGCATTTGGCATAGTGTTTCTAAACCGAGTCCAGTACCCATCACCCGTCAGGGGGGGGGGTGGGGGGGGACGGAAACTTCCGAAGCAACCGTTCCTTCATCTTGTCATAATCCGCCCGCTCTTCGAACGGGAGGCTATAAAAAGTCTCAATCGCATGCCCCAATAGCAATGTGGATAACAGAGATGGCCATCGGCCTCGAACCTCTCAAGGAAAAAAAAATCTAAACTATCAATTTTGTTATTAAAATTCGGTAGACGCAGCCTAAAGGGATGATGCGACTCCCTCGGAGTCGAGTTCTGACCACTCGCACCCACTTCTAATTTCATTAACTGCATTTTCTTATCAATCTTCTTCTCCTTCAGAGCTCCTCTCATTCTCGCCTGTTCTAATTCTAACTCTCTATCTTCTTTCATCTTTTTTTTCTTGAAATTCTAACTCTGCTTTCTTGAGTTCTCGTTCCTCGGCACGCAAATATCTCAAGGCATCATGATTCTCTTTTGATTGAAATTCTGCCATGGCATAATCCAACAATTCTTTTCCTGTGTAACCACCTTCCTTGCCTAACCGCACGAAACCATCCAAGTCCATGATGTGCACTCACGATACTCAGTACTATCTATATATTCTGCTCCTTTTACTATAGAATCTAACTGTATGCAAATTTAATTCAGTGCTTCTATGCAACTACTCAATACTATGTACTATACACCACACCTCACCTACATCACCATCTACCTCTCTACTTACAAAGCAGGCAGTGATACTATTTACAAAGCAATACCGCTACTCACAGTACAATTATCTGCATATATATATATATATATATATATATAGATATATATATATAGACGATTATATATATATATATTTATATATATAATATATATATATATATATATATATCATCATGTGACGTATTCTTTCCAGAACGTTGTCTCCATTACAGCTGCTCTGAACGCATCACGATTCTGGGCAAGTCGACCTGCATCAGCCAAAGAGAAGTTCAGACTCTCTGTGATGTCCTGGGTCCACCGTCGTCTAGGTCGACCCCTTCCCCTTTTTCCATGGACCATGCCTTCCATCACTGTTTTTTCCAGGCTATTATGTCTTTTTATATGACCGAAAAATTTCAGCTTCCTTATTGCGATGGTATTTAGGAGCCAATGTTCCTGTACGTTTAGTGAGTGCAATACTTCTCTGTTCGTCTTTTTTTCTGTCCGGGGTATTCTCAACATCCTTCTGTAGCATTTCATTTCGAATGATGTAATCTTTTTTGCAACTGTTTTATTGAGTGTCCAAGTCTCGCAGCCGTATGTTGCCACTGGGAATATACATGCTCTGATCAGTTGTAACTTTGTTTCTTTGCTTGTGCCTTGCCATAGGTTTTTTCATCTGTATTAGTTTATGTGAAGCAATTGCAAGTCTTCTTTTAATTTCTACTGCACAGTCGCCATATATATATATATATATATATATATATATATATATATATATATATAATATATATAAATATATATTAATATATATATATATATATATATTATATATATATATATGTATATGTATATGTATATGTATATATATATATATATATATATATATATATATATATATATATATATATATATATATATATATATATATATATATATATATATATAATTTACTTCACAACTCACTTCACTATGACTGTTCTCTGCCTCCTAGCTAATGTCTATTTAGTCTCTAGGTTTGGTGCTTACGACCACTTAGTCTCTGTGATACAACTGAGAAGACCCTAATATAGTCGATAGCTGTATCTCTTACTTACTTAGTCGTTCCCCTTCTACCGTGAGGTGTAGAGGTTTGGAAGAGAGAGCGCCAGACTATCCTATCGGCTGTCTTCCTCCTGGCCTGGTTCCATTCTAGTCCTCGATCCTTCAAAGATTGTCTAATGTTGTCCTCCCAGCGGACTCTGGGTCGTCCTCGGGGTCTGGATCCTTGGCTCTTTGTTTCCCATGCTTGTCGTGGTATCCGATCTTCTCCCATTCTGCAGACATGGCCAAACCATCTTAATTGGGATTGTTCTACTTGGGTCTGCAGGGCGTAGGATTTAAGGCCTTGACGTATCGTCTGGTTGCGTACCATGTCTCTTCTTGTTACTTCAACAACCTTCCTCAGATACCTCATTTCTGTGGTTTGGATCTGGCTTTTATGGGTTGTAGTCATTGCTCATGACTCGCATTCGTATGTCAAGACTGGGACATAGGTGGAGCGGTATACAGCCATCTTCGTTTTCTTACCAACCTCTCTCTTGCTGAGGAATCCACGATTTATGGCCTGAAAAAGTCTCCCAGCTGCTGCTTTTCGAGTGGCCAACTCTTCTTTGATGCCTCCCTTTCGGTCTATAATAGCTCCGAGGTATTTAAAGTGGTCGACCTGCTCCAGGACCTGTTCTCCCAGCTTAATCTGATGTTTTCTTTCTTCTCGTGATATCACCATGGATTTTGTTTTAGAGCTGCTTATGACCATCCCTCTCTTCTCCAGCTCTTCCTTCCAGACTTGCAGGTTGGATTGGAGATGTGCCTCTGATTTAGCAATCAGGGCAACATCATCAGCAAATGCCAGCTCCGAAATATAGACCTGTCCCTCATCTTCCAGTACCCCACTGAATACTTTCTTGTTCTCTCCTTACATGCCTTGATGACATCGTCCATAAGGAGTATGAAGAGGTAAGGTGATAGGATATCACCTTGTCTTACACCAGTGGTGGTCCTGAACTCTTCCGACGTATGGTTTTAGCTGTATCTCACTAGCTGATAATACCTCTTGGTGCTATACCACCTCACTACTGTAAGGGGCACCGCCACAAAAATTGAACAATAAGTAAGCTTTTACACCACAGTATCTTACTAATACCCACCCTGGTTCTGTACTCTGATAGTATACCGTACTATTTAGTATGTTTACAAATGGCAAAAGGTAAAAATTCCACAGATGATGAGACACACACTAAACACTACGATAACTACCAGTCACGAAGAATTAGATGACAGACCAGATATGAGAAGAAAAAAGAGTGATATATACTGACACCGAACGATAACAAGTGATACCCGTTAACGTATTTACAAGATAGCACGAAGGAACGAGAGATAACACCATTTAAACAAAACAATAAAATTACTGAATGTATAAGACAACGTAAATACAAACTCCACCAGAACGCCTAAAAAAACCTGAGCTTGGAATGTTAAGTAGGGCAGTCGCAGGAACACCCTCTGCCTGACTCCACCACTGAACATACGCAGCCACAACCTAGAAAGGAACAGTCTAATCCAATCTTTTCCCACAAGTAGGAAAAGAAAGAATTAAACTCACCACCCGTCCACCCTTGAACTCACAAATATAATCTTCAACACGGCAGACTAGAACAAGAACTACACTTAACAATGAAGTACTGAGAGCTATCTCCTTAACTAGCCAGTAACTAAATCATACCAATCAAAGCAAACTAAGTAACATTTACGCAATAATAACCCTATATCATATAATAATAATGACACACAGAGACAGGAAATCAGAATGACAGATCATCCCACGTAACTAACTAACACCCTATAAAGGCACAGACTAAATTTCTACAAAGAAAACAAGGAAAAAGAACAAAACAAAAGGAAGGAAAAAACAACAAAAACAAATCTGAATACCTCACGAAACAGATGTTGACCCCGAAAAAGCTTATTGCGTATGCTAACATAACACGACCCCACCAGAAATGTCCCCCTAATCTAAGAGACCAGACTGTTCGATAAATTGTCTCAGATGGATAGACATTAAAAAAATTTGAAGACAAAAAAAAAAAATTAAGGAAGAACAAAAAAGAAAACACAATTATACAAATCATAAACAGATGTTCAAAAAATAAACTTAACTGACGATCCAGCGATGCCCCTCCACGTAGCTCCTCAGACACAGATGATAGTAGATGAAAACAGCACCAACTCGTTTCCACAAACTTGTAAACATCCAAACGAAAACAACAATGTTCTTCATGGTGTTGTATCACAGCACTGCCCAAAAGCAAGCAAGAATAACTACCGTATCCGCAATAAGTGTCCCATGGTGACAAGACTTCTTCACTAGTCTATGTGTCCGATTAATAACGAAAATTTCCTTTGGCACGTTGATGCGTATACTATCGAAATACAGTTCAATATCCTACGTCACTTCGTAGGAGGACCCAGCAGTCTTCACTCTTCAGGACGGTCTATTCCAGATCCAGCTCAGATCAGCAGTCCTTTGTGCAGCTGGCCCTCCCTTCACACGGTACTAGGGCCACGAAAGAGGCATGGGTAGGCTCCAATGGCACGGGACATCGGAAGGGTATGATGAACGATCACAGCTTATGGCAGACAGCACTTGCATAACGCAGAAAATGTGTACTGTTCTCCAGGTAGGTAGAGCAGTACGAGCGATGACACTACTGCAGATTGGCTACCTGTACAACGATGGTTGCGTTGATCTAGACCATATGAACACAAATGAGAGGAGGTACACACACCCTGAGCTGTCACCACCAAATATTGACACTACCAATACCAAACAAATACGGACGATCTAATCTCCTCCGCCAACACAAAAACAGTCAGGCACCAGAGCCCAAATAATACCAACAGCACACTATTGACACTACCAATTCCAACAACTACTTGACGATATAAATATTCTCTGCCGTCACAACACAGTCAGGCACCAGAGCCCAAATCCTACCAACCTCACTCGATATACTGATATCCTTTCTGTCCCCACGTGGACCAACAGTAGACACCTGTCACCACTAATCTCTGCTCCTCCGTCGGATCACCACCTTCCTAGCACTAATCTACAAATTGAGCCTTGTTATATATCAAACTGTGATCCTAGGCGACAGCTGCACTTTACTCTACAAATTGTAACACTTTCTATTAATAACTGAACAACCTCGAATAAACCTGACCTTTCCAAAATCATCATCTAAAACACAAATTGTCAAGTATTAGCTGTATTTACAACGCTAACCTGCCACAGTGCCCTCTTACAAATTATGTCAATTACCGCGACGGGTCACACCTGACCGAAAAACAGTTCACTTCTCCTGTCTAACACCGGAAAACAAACACACTGCCGTGAACACTGGAAACCTGGAGGCGTGAACACACGCTACTGTAAACTTCTAAATATATGTGTGCATATAAACTACTAACATTGTATACCAGCTGTCAAATATTATACTGTAAAATATTGGCCCCACGGCCTCTAAAGAATCGGACAAGAGCTCCCCAAGTGTCATGGAGCAGTTAACATGGGAGAATACTCCACTGGTTACACCACTGCAGTGTGGATTTATTATAACATTTATAATAAGGCTCGTTCATCTAAGAGTATACCACACAACAATGGATGACAATAGAAATGAACACCTTTAACATGAACTTCCCTTTAATAATATGCACACTACAATAAGGCCTCACACGACCAATAAACACATCAAATACAATAATGAAATGCCACTGCAAACTTACCTTAGCAGCATAATCTATCAGCATCATACACGACAGTACGCCATACACTGAAAATCACTGAAATGAAAAATCTCTCACTCGAGCGGCAAAACTATGAAAATGACACCCTACAAAAAAACATTTATCATCTGTCAAACTACGGCCTGTAGAAATTTCACCATAGAGCCTACACTGCCCTCGACTCACAACATACCTCTCCATCAGGACCGAAATATGGCAAGCACTCAATTAATAATCCACAGTATGAACCACACAGCAATCTTGCTGGCAAAGGGAAAGAATATCCGTCCTATCCGGACGAAGGCTAGTATCTGTCTGCCAAACTTTGCGCCTTTCTCCCCCGACATCCGATGGTCACATGACACACCAGTTCGGCTAGCCCCGGCGTCGTCCGGCTGACGTTTCGCCGAGCATAATACATATTATGCACTTCGGAATAGCTCTGTGACAATCATGTACCCACCTTAAGAAGTCTGCACCAAAAATCTACATACTCATTTAGAGCATACAACCATCATGTACCCACCTTAAGAAGTCTGCACCAAACATTCACATACTCGTATAGAGCATGCAGCCATCATGTACCCACCTTAAGAAGTCTGCACCAAACATTCACATACTCGTATAGAGCATGCAGCCATCATGTACCTACCTTAAGAAGTCTGCACCAAACATTCACATACTCGTATAGAGCATGCAACCATCCTGTACCCACCTTAAGAAGTCTGCACCAAACATTCACATACTCGTATAGAGCATGCAGCCATCATGTACCCACCTTAAGAAGTCTGCACCAAACATTCACATACTCGTATAGAGCATGCAGCCATCATGTACCCACCTTAAGAAGTCTGCACCAAACATTCACATATTCGTATAGAGCATGCAGCCATCAAGTACCCACCTTAAGAAGTCTGCACCAAACATTCACATCCTCGTATAGGGCATGCAGCCATCATGTACCCACCTTAAGAAGTCTGCACCAAACATTCACATACTCGTATAAAGCATGCAACCATCCTGTACCACCTTAAGAAGTCTGCACCAAATATTCACATACTCGTATAGAGCATGCAGCCATCATGTACCCACCTTAAGAAGTCTGCACCAAACATTCACATTCTCATACTGTCGCCAGAGGTAAAGATAATAAGATGATGATAGTATCTTGGACAAAAAGATGTATCATATGATACCAGGATAGTGCCAGATAAGAGACTGGTCTTATAAGAAATATCGCATTCTCTGAGAAGAGTAATGGTGTATCGAAGTCAAAGATAGAGTCAAGCAGTATAGATCACTAGGTAAGATGGTAATGGCAATCCTAGTTACCTATGGTGCTCCTCTCCAGACCAACGTAAGACTATAACTCTGCTAAGGGGTAATTAATTAACCAACACGAACTTTGAACCCAACTTTAATAATTCACTGAAGACTGTGGGTACAATTTAAAATGTATTTATCTGCAAGATCTTTTTTCTTTGTACTTCTGTTAAATTTCAAATAAAATCAAATTGATTTCAATATAAAATCTGTTTCACTTTCATTGTATATATATATATATATATATATATATATATATATATATATATATATATATATATATAATATATATATATATATATATATATATATATATATATATATATATATATATAATATATATATATATAATATATATATATATATATATATATATATATATATATATATATATATATATATATATATATATATACACGAGTATATTGTTGCCACTGCCACTTGTTTTAGTGTTTATGGAAAGTTATTATATATGGAG
This sequence comes from Oreohelix idahoensis, assembly GCA_024509875.1. NCBI lineage: Eukaryota > Metazoa > Mollusca > Gastropoda > Stylommatophora > Oreohelicidae > Oreohelix > Oreohelix idahoensis. The sequence goes on along the minus strand of JAMPIV010008169.1, from coordinate 74,990 downwards.
TATCGTGCTATTAGATGTTGGCGAATGGTTTGGGTTGTCAAGAAAGATTTATTGTTCATACATGGACTGTGAACGAATTGTTAATTTGGGTCCACAATTAAAGGCACATTTATTCACGTAAACAGACTTCCAAGTTCATGGCAGTATAATTCAATGCATAATATAAGTACATTTGAAAGCTCCTACAGTCCTTCATAGAACGTCACATATCTGGAATATTTACTAGCGGTGCCATCATGGAATCACCGAAGTATCGAACACCAGACATGGAGTAAATATAATAAAGTTGCTCCTGCAATACTTCTCTGTAAATAAATCTTCGAACTCAAATACTTAGGTTCGGCATCTTCCTTGAAATATGTGGCGACCTTCGTAAAACATATATAGCCACGTAGGATAAATTGATAATCTTCAATTCTTAGGAGCAACAGATTCAACGTCTTCTCTGGACGAAATTTATAACGAAAGGCGCCGGTTAACGGCCTGCATAAATTATCGCAGCACCAAATCTACGTCATCATATCTAAGTGACGTCAAACTAACATCGCGTTCATTTATCATACACGGGGGGGGGGGGGGGGGGAGATGAATCCACAGGCGCCTCAATGGAATCGACCAGACCCGTTACATGGACTTCGAGCTCTGAACAACGGCTGGAATTTCCATGTGTCTGTGGTAGGGAATTCTCTACTCAGAGAGGAATGAAAATCCACAGAACGAAAAAGGGGTGTGGGAGGTCATCAGGGGGAGATCAACAGCGCTCTGTCTCGACGGATAAGACGTTAGAAGAACGCAGCCAGGAGTCAATCCACAGTGCTGAGTACATTCAAGTTGATCTGCCAGATGATGATCTCACACACTTCTTGGACGGGAAAAGAGATGCAATAAAGTTTCCACCTGCCAGTGCAAAAGGGCTTTGGGAACAGCTGGACGAAGCCTTGGAAAGAGTTGGATAACAACCTGAAGCAGCTAACTATGGAGAAGAAGCTGGAAATCTTCGGCGACATAGTATATCTGCACTGTCGCAAAGAGTTCGGTGTGAGGGAGGCAAGTGAAAGTAACCCACCACGGAAAAGTAGAAGACAAATTAAAATAGATGAAATCAGGAAACAGAAGAAGCATGCCCGAAAACTGTTCAAGAACGCAATTGCCACAGAGAAGGAAGGGTTACGGCAAGTTTGGGAGCACCTGAAAGGCCAACATAATGCCCTTTGTAGAGCAGAAAGGTTGTGCAGGAAGAGAAGGAAGACTCGAAGAGATAGGGAAAGATTCTTTAGGGAGCCCTTCAAGTTTGCCAAAGATCTGTTTGAGCAGCCACGGTCGGGTACGCTAAACATCAGGAAAGAAGACCTGGAAGAACACCTTAGAAAGACATATTCAGATGGTCGCAAAGATGAGCCGCTCAGCAGCACGGTAGGCCTTAAATGGCCGGGGAAGCCAGGAGCTGAATTTAACACTAAGCCCCCAACAGTGCAAGAGGTAGAAAGCATTGTCCAGAAAGCTCGGTGCAAGTCAGCTCCAGGTCCTAATGGTGTTCCATATGTGGTGTATAAAAGATGCCCTGAGGTTCTCAAACGACTGCTCCGTTTACTGAAGAATGCGTGGAAAACCCAACTCGTAAGTGTAACTGTCTTTTTTTTCTTGTTGAGAGTTCTTCAATAATGACAGTTCGTAGCGTCGCCCTTGGCGTCTCTGACTAAACGCGTCAGATGCCTTAGTTACCTTGACACACAGGTGCAACTTGGCACTCCCTGCCAATTGCACATAACAGGCTGTAGTATAATAGCCGGAAGCACAGGCCTCGTCCTAACGTCGGCCGTGTACTTCTGTTAAATAGGTTATCATCAACCCTGCAGTAATACTTATTGTAGATAGAAGTTCCGCCAATCTGCGGCTCCCACAATATATCTTCGTCACTGGATTTCTGGACAATATAAGACTAACAGTCTTGGATGGCTACCTCGAGCACAAATATATAAGTTCTGAAATGGCGGATCCGTGAACTGCTGTTCACCCTAGGTAATCCTTTACATGTTCTGCCACCGAAAAGCGTAATAATGCATAAAGGTCGGTATTACCTGGTAAATGAATCCTCAGAATTACACAAGGAATTCTGTCGTCATCCCGACGCACAGAGATTCACTGGGGAAAACTGCCATAGCAGTTACTTCGAAGATTCTCCCCGAAAAACAATGGACTCTTGGTCCCTTCAGAAAAACAGGACCTCCCGGCTTCCCGGAAGTATATCTCACTCCCGCTTAAAAAACCTTCCCATAGGCCTACGCCGAACTGTCAACCTCTGACCCTACAGGTCAAACACAATGAATGAATAAACAAGGGAAGACAACCCCTAATCAACCTGACATCGCAGGTAAAGACACAATTATACTTATGATACAAACATAAGCAAATAACTTGACAGATGACTCCGTCGAAAATGACAGCAACATTACTACCACCCCCCTGTAAAAAAAAAATGCAATTTTTTTTTTTTTAATATGCTCATGAGCAAGATAGCACCAGTATCACTTCTGTGCTCATGCAAACAATGAACCTAATATCAGGTACAATAGAAGAGGGTACAAATCATCTCCCAACATAGGAGAAAATATTTCCTTTAAGCCAAACAAACTAAGGGATACCATTCAAGAAACCTAAGTTGCTGGCAATACCAATCATATATCAAACATTACTAAATAATATAATCATAGCAATATACAAATGTCAATGCTATTTTAGCAACATATCACTGATGGATGGACAAAATGAAATTTGTTAAATTATCTAAACATCATCCAAATACATTTGTATTACAACATATTATGATATTAAGGACAGACCTAAGTCTGAAAGTATATCAGGAAAAACTAGGACACAAGATTTAACTGGAATCATGTGGGCATCTAGACAATATGTCCGCCATCACATTATCCGAACCACGGATAGCTCGCACCGTGAAATGGAAAGGCTGAAGAGCAATAGCATAACGAGTAGATCTCGAGCTCTTCAAATCCTTACTTTGCATAGCCGTAAGAGCTTTTTGGTCGGTTTCCATAAAGAAATGCGCGCCCAGAAGGAACCTTTGTAGCTTAAGAATGGACCAAACCATAGCCAACAATTCACGGTCCAAAACCGAGTAATTCCTTTCTGCCGCATTCAGCTTCCTAGAAATATACATTACAGGATGCAGAGTTCCTGAATATTCCTGCATTAGTGCCGCTCCAATGCCAGTGGAAGAGGCATCACTACGAAGGACAAAAGTCTTATCAATCGTCGGTAGTCTTAAGATAGGATGAGATGAGAACAAATTCTTAACCTGATCCAATGAAGATTGGCATTCTTGGGACCAACGCACCATATTAGGAGAACCTTTTTTCAATAACGTTGAAAGTGGTGCCATAATGGAGGACAGATTCTCAATGAATCTTCCATAGAATTGTATCAATCCCAAGAGACTACGCACTTGCTTTTTTGTCTTCGGAACCGAGATATTTAATATCTTTGAAATGTTTTGGTCCTCTGTCTTCAACAGACCATGACCAACTCGATGACCTAGGAAGGAAATTTCACTAAACCCAACAAAAGCTTTAGAGGGTTTAGCAGTCAAACTATGCTCACGTAGAGTAGATAGCAATTCCTTCAGACCCACATAGTGTTCTTCCCAAGTATCGCTGAAAAGACAGATGTCGTCTAAATATGCAATGACATCTGCACAATCTGATAGAATTCGTCGCATCATGCGTACGAAAGTCGCTGGGGCGTTCATAAGCCCGAAAGGCATAAAATTCCATTGAAACAGACCCCTAGGTGTCGAAAAAGCAGTGAGAGGTTTGGCGTGTTCCGTCAGTGGGACTTGCCAATAACCTTTCGACAAATCTAGTTTAGTAAAGAATTTAGCTTTAGAAAGTCTAATAAGTAGATCATCTAATAACGGCATAGGTTCAGCATCGAACTTCGTAACTTGATTTAATTTGCGATAATCAACGCAAAGACGTATGTTATTGTCTTTCTTTCGAACAATAACTATCGACGAAGAATAAGCTGAAGTGGATGGTTCAATTATTTGTAGTTGAATCATTTCATCCAATTCTTTCTCGACTTGTGCTTGAAAATGAATAGGTATTGGGTATGGTCTTACTCTGATCGGATTACGATCAGTAAGTATGATGTCATGTTCTATGACATCTGTGTGTCCAGGAATGTCGGTAAGGACATCCTGATATGATTGTAACGTAGAGGATACTTGACGTTGTTCCTCAAAAGACAAGTTGGAAGAGACTGTAACGTCTCTCCACGATTCCGTTGAAATAAGTGGAATCGTAGGAAGAGGTAAGTTCACGTCAGAAAAAATAGTTTCCTCATCCTGTATAACGGACAGGGATGAGATGTGACCATGTTGAACTGGAGAGTCGTCCGTCGCCTGGAAAATAGGCTGTAAATAGTCTGGACGTTCAATAAACTCTGTTAGCATATTTATATGGAAGGTTTTATGCCTTCCATCCACATCGACAATATAGTCGACATCAGAAATTTTCGAGACTATAGTGTATGGACCCTTCCAAGAAATGAGAAGTCTATTCTCTCTTGAGGGCAGTAAGACATATGCTTTGTCTCCAGGACAAAGTTGACGTAGGCGTCTTTTCTTATTAGCAAATCGCCTAGCTTTTTCTTTCGCAAATTCGGAAGATGAAGTTGCTAACCTGCACGATTCGATAATCTTTTCCCTAAGAGCTATAACATATTCATATGACGATTGTGTATCATCGTCGATATTATCGGAAGTTATCAAATCGTGTAACAAGGACATTGGCCCGCGCGGTTGCGCGCCAAAGACAAGTTCGAAAGGAGAAAACCCTGTATGCTCGTTGGGAACCTCTCTATAGGCAAAGAGGACTGCAGGTAAAACCCTGTCCCAATCTTCAGGATGATCCTCCGTTATCTTGCCAAGTAAGTTCTTTAGTGTCCTGTTAAGACGTTCTACCAATCCATTGGACATTGGATGATAAATACTACTGAGAGACCTTTTAATGTCTAGCGTAGCCATTACCTGAGACATAACGTCCGAAATTAACTGAGTGCCGTGATCCGACAGTATTTCTCCGGGGAATCCCAGACGAGAAAATACGAGCCAAAGAGCATCAGCGATATCGACAGTTGATATGCTCTTCAGAGGAATAGCCTCTGGCCAACGCGTGCACATGTCCACGCAAGTGAGGATAAATTGGTGTCCTCTGGCTGACTTAATTTTGAACGGACCAATGATGTCTATAGCCATTTTCTGAAACGGCCGAATCGGAATATCTGCAGCCTGAATAGGAGCAGCATGTCTCGGACCCCTAGACTTGACCTCTTGACAAATTTTGCAAGATCGGCAATAAATTCGGATGTCTTTATTCACGAATGGCCAAAAGAATGACGCAAGGACTCTAGTTTTAGTTCTGGAAAAACCCATGTGTCCCGCACACTGAGAATCGTGTGCATGCCGAAGAATTAAGGCTCTCATACACTTAGGCACAAGAATTTGCGAGTGCATAGACTTGTCCGAGTGTTGTACCATTCGTACCAATATACCATTCTTCATAGTGATATACGATTTGTGATTCGTATTTTGATTGGGATCCCCTTTCTTTGCAAGAAGGAAGTATTTCTTCAAAGAAGGATCCTCTTCTTGACGTTTAACAAACGAGTCATGGGAAATCACCAAGTGCTCGTCTTGGCTATCAACTTCATTACTATTATCAGATGAAGTTGGGGGATTAAGAGCTTGAGCTCTTGTCACCACTGCATTGACCGTTTGAATGTTTCTTTCTTCCCAACTAGAAATTTGTTGCGGGGTGCATTCCTTAACCCCATGAATACGACCGATTATAAGATCCGCAATAGGATTAGGAAGAAGACATGCATGGACATCTCCTGTGAAGAAAGGAGTGTCAATCCTAATAATAGCAGTAGGATAGCTTTCCATAGTTCCACCAAATGTAACACATTTGATTGTTTTTCCAGTGGCACAGCAAGGATCTATCAGAGACTCCTTAACCCCGACGGTAGTACATCCCGAATCGAAAAGTACTGAGACTAGCCTATCATTTATTAGACCTTTATGTAAGATGAGAGATCCTCTCCCATCATGCGCAACTGTAGCAGGTAGAGCAGGAAGAGGGTGACCACAACTTAGCGTAGATACAGTTGATGAGTCAAACAATGTTAAGCATTGGGGGCATTCAGTTGCTCTCCCAAAATCGAAAGCACAACCAGTGATAGCCCTAGAGTTACCACTATCATTTACTGTATTACAGGCTCCATCAAACTCTTGTTGCGCAGAGTTTGCCTGTTGGTAAGGTCTTTTTTTGTTAAACCTAGGTCTACCTCGATTATCATTTCCCCTGTAATTATTTTGACTATCATTTCCCCTGTAATTATTTCGACTATCATTTCCCCTGTAATTGTGATCATATTGCCTATTGTAATCATCATTCCGGTTTGAATCCCGGTTTCTAAATTCACCATCGTCATAATCTTGACGTCGAGAATGATTACCTCGAAAATTTGAATAGTTATTATTTGGATAGCCTTTACGAAAGTGTCTCAAATTATTACCACTAAAATTACGAGAACTACCATCTTGTCTCCACTGCATAGACGAAGAACCATCATGTGTTGGATTACTCCGCTTCTGAGTGTAATTTTGATTACTTCCCCTATTCCAATTTTGTTGAGCACCCTGAAATTTTTTTTCTGAAATTAGGGCCATATGGTGTTGCCGAAGCAGCTGGCAACCCTTCTTTCACTTTAGAATTGCTAACTGTAGCATGGGGATGTGCTGTGGCATACTGACAACAGTATTCCTCCATTTCTTTTAAGTTTTTAGGCTTACGCTCATGAAGGAATGCAAGAAAAGAATCATTAACAGATGACAAAACCTTATCTCGCAATAATAAGTCCATTAGACCTTCATATGTTTTCTCAATCTGAGACAACTCAACCCATCGTGTAAATGTACGACGTATCTTTGTAACAAAATCAGAGAAATCTACTCCATTTTCTGGCAACATTGTCCTAAAACGAAGACGATAGTCTTCTTGTTTTAATTGGTATTTCTTTAGTAATGCTGCCCTGACAACATCATAATTAGTCCTCTCATGTTCGTCTATTGTCATAAGAGTAGTCACTGTGTCACCTGTAAAAAATGGCATCAGTTGTTCAACATATTTTTCCTTTTTTATGTTATGCGTATCGCACAAAAATTGGAATCTATCTAGATAATCTGCTACGTCATCCTTTAAAGGATTGAAATGAGGCAATTTAATCCTACTAACAAACTCCTTTGTCGTACTCGAAGTTGTTTGCTGAGCACCCGTACTCGCCAATTTCAATTTCTCTAACTCCAAAATTGCGAGTTTTTCATCAAGTTCCATCTTCTGTTTTCTTTCCTCATGTTCCATTTTTCTAATTTCAGCCTCAGCAGCAGCTTGAAGTTTTTTTTCCTCTGCAGCAGCTTGAAGTTTTTTTTTTCCTCTGCAGCAGCTTGAGCTTGAATTTTTTTGTCTTCCATTTCCATCTGGAATTTTCTTTCATCAGCTTGAGCTTTTCTCTCCTCAGCCTCTCTTTGATACCTTCTTTCTTCAAGTTCTAATCTTCTATTCTCAGCTTCTAGCTTCTTTAGTTCAGCTTCTGCTTTCAATTTAATTTCCTCTTTTTGTTTCTTTTCTTCTGACTTTAATGCAATGGCGAATTGAGCAGATGAATATTCTTCCAATTCTTTACCAGACTTACCAAGGGTCAACCCTTGCTGGATGAAGAAATCCAATGTAGACATTCTGTCTAATGAGATCAGAAACCTGAAAAAAATTAAATAAATTACCTTATCCCACTTCAATGGGAGACAAGTCTGAAATGCTAGACTTGTATACTCACTTCACTCTATTTTACTGTCTTAGTCTTAGACAAAGACTTTGTATGTTCCTCTTGTTTATAATGTACCCAAAAAATCACTTGAGTACCTGTGGGAAAAAAAAAAATTCCCTTATATCCCACTCACTATGGGCACAAGTCTTTTTTTATAAAGAACTTGAATATGTATTTACCTTGTCTCAATCTTTGTAGATAACAAGTCTTTTATCAAAGAACTTGTATAAATATCTTATATAATATTATTTAACAAACTCTATATGAAGAGTCTACCTTATCAATAATATCAAAACATGACCAAGTATGTGTATGTAGACTGTGCATGACAGTAATGTAGTACAACCAAAAAAAAAAAAAAAATACAAAGACAAAAAAATACAAAACAATACAAATGGCAACACTGTTTTAACCAAAAATGTGTAGAGAAATACACAAGAAAGGAGAGACCTACAGAATACAAACAAAACAAATCGACAATCAAAACTGAAAAACAGACAAAATATTACAAAAACAACGTTAAGTACAATTACATCACAGCTAACATCAATAGCGACCAATTGTCACTAGCAAATTTCCAAATTAAGAAAATTTGCACCTACAGACCGCTTACAGTAAGCCTCGATCAAGTGGCACATTTACCGTAAGACCCACCAACCGAAAAACCCGCAGAAAAATACACCAAAAAAACAGTAGAAGTGACATAAACATATAGCAATCAATTTCAATGTGTTGCAGAACAAGTTCAGTCACAGCTGAAACTAAAATAAATTTCTTGCTCCTTGCGAACACAGAAACGAAATGTCAAACGCGCACTGAACGTCAAATCCACTGTAACATAAAGTATTCACGAACCAAAGTTACTATGACCTTCTCAAATTAGGGCTTGCACATTGAATGTTTACAATTTCACGTACTGTTTACAGACACTTGACCTCCAACAATGTAGCTTGAATGCTCTGACCTAGAAAAGTCTGTTGTTGAATGAAACGTGTCACAACCCGCAGTACTGTTTACAATAGGAACCCGCCTTCTATGCAGTTATGGTCCACGTAGCAAATGCCTAGTAGTTCACTTCAGTACTTGTCTTGTTATGCTTTATGTAGCATTATAATATAAATGCTCGTACTGTTTATTTGTGTCAACCGTTGATGACCTATATCTGTCCTGTTGTAGCCAAAACTTGCAAGTGTAGAATTAGCGTTGTGTGTTACGGCTGTCCCGTGTGTAGCTTAGACCCACAGATCAGAAGTGTAATGTGTACTTGTCCTTCTTGTAACTTTCTCGACAAAACTGGAGACATCATACATGTAACAGCCAACCAGGAATGTAAATTTCTGGATCCATAAATGTCAACAATAATGTCAAATGCTCGCTCTGTTCTTTTTAAACCCACAGATCTGGTCCATCCGAAATGTAAGTTTCTAGGCCACATTGGCGACAAGAAATGTATCATAAGAGCCCACGTAACTGGTCCACCAGAAATGTAACTGTCTTTTTTTTCTTGTTGAGGTGATCACTGGCCCAAGACAGTATACATGTTGTTAGATGTGTAGTGCGAGCGTATGATGAATTGAGTGTGGGTGCGAATGAAGACGCGAATGTGTTTAGGCTCGTATAGATGTAGATCCTGCAACCCATACTCTCACATGCAGTAATCAAGGATGCTTTGACACTGCAGGCATGTTTCAAGACATTTATTGACGGGAACACACATAATATCAACAGGAACAGTCAGTGTAACAAGGTCATGCTGACCTGACATCGATAGGTATACATTTGGCATTCAAAAAGGTAAACATCAGAATAGACGTGCATGGTCAATAGCAAAGTTCTTCAATAATGACAGTTCGTAGCGTCGCCCTTGGCGTCTCTGACTAAACGCGTCAGATGCCTTAGTTACCTTGACACACAGGTGCAACTTGGCACTCCCTGCCAATTGCACATAACAGGCTGTAGTATAATAGCCGGAAGCACAGGCCTCGTCCTAACGTCGGCCGTGTACTTCTGTTAAATAGGTTATCATCAACCCTGCAGTAATACTTATTGTAGATAGAAGTTCCGCCAATCTGCGGCTCCCACAATATATCTTCGTCACTGGATTTCTGGACAATATAAGACTAACAGTCTTGGATGGCTACCTCGAGCACAAATATATAAGTTCTGAAATGGCGGATCCGTGAACTGCTGTTCACCCTAGGTAATCCTTTACATGTTCTGCCACCGAAAAGCGTAATAATGCATAAAGGTCGGTATTACCTGGTAAATGAATCCTCAGAACTACACAAGGAATTCTGTCGTCATCCCGACGCACAGAGATTCACTGGGGAAAACTGCCATAGCAGTTACTTCGAAGATTCTCCCCGAAAAACAATGGACTCTTGGTCCCTTCAGAAAAACAGGACCTCCCGGCTTCCCGGAAGTATATCTCACTCCCGCTTAAAAAACCTTCCCATAGGCCTACGCCGAACTGTCAACCTCTGACCCTACAGGTCAAACACAATGAATGAATAAACAAGGGAAGACAACCCCTAATCAACCTGACATCGCAGGTAAAGACACAATTATACTTATGATACAAACATAAGCAAATAACTTGACAGATGACTCCGTCGAAAATGACAGCAACAGTAAGCAAGGAATGGAGAAAGGCAAACGGAGTCTACATCCCGAAGGAACAAAATTCCACAGACATCAGTCAGTTCAGGCCAATCTCACTACTCAATGTGGAAGGGAAGATATTCTTCTCAGTAATGGCGAAAAGACTCACTACATACCTCCTGGCAAATGGGTACATTGACACTACCATTCAGAAAGGAGGTATCCCAGGTACACCAGGATGTCTAGAGCATGCCGCAATGATCTGGGAAGCAATCCAAAAGGCAAAGTCTGACAGAACAAACCTCCATGTAATCTGGTTGGATCTAGCGAATGCTTATGGATCCGTTCCACACCAGATGTTGTGGCATGCCCTAGAAATGTATCATGTTCCACAAGAGATTGCAGCAATGCTGAAGCTGTATTTCGCAGGGCTTTCTGTCAGATTTTCAACCAGAGAGTACACAACGAAGTGGATTGGCCTTGAAGTGGGAATTGCGATGGGATGTACCAACTCTCCGATACTATTCGTCATGGCTATGCAGGTAATCCTCAATGCGGCTGAAGGAATGGCTATAGGCCCAAAGCTCGGTGGAATGTGTCACATGCCACCGCTCAAAGCATTCATGGATGACACAACAATTCTGACAGATGAACATCAGGCCCGGAGGATGTTAGCACGCCTGGATGAACTAGTCAGCTGGTGCAGAATGAGCTTCAAACCCAAGAAGTCGAGAAGCCTATCAGTCAGGAAAGGGAAGAAAGCAGAGGTCATATTCACGGTTTCTAGCCAAAGAATCCCTACTGTCATTGAGGAACCTGTTAAAAGTCTTGGCAGGGTGTACGATGCCTCTTTAAAAGACTCGAAGGCAGTGCAACAGACAATAGAAATGGCAGACAGAGGACTACAGATCATAGACCAAAGCAGACTCCTGAGAAAGTTCAAACTGTGGTGCCTCCAGTTCATGTTGATACCGAAGTTGCTGTGGCCACTGCTTATATATGAAATAAGCACAAGTACAGTGGAAGCTATAGAGCAGAAGGTCAACAAGTTCATGAGAAAATGGCTAGGGGTACCACCAGGTCTGTCAGATGTAGCACTGTACTGCAAAAAGTCAAAACTTCTGCTTCCCTTCAAGTCAGTTGTTGAAGAATACAAAGTTGGAAAAGCAAGGCTTGCAATGATGCTACGCGAGTCAGCTGATGACGTGGTTAAGTCCATTCAGCCCACACTGAAAACGGGAAGGAAGTGGAGAGTGGAAGAAGCTGTTGATGCTGCTGAAGAGTCACTCAAACTGAGAGAGGTAATCGGATACACACAAACGAATAGACGGGGATTTGGTCATGGTGACATCCGCTGGTGGTCCAAGGCATCAAGCAGGGAGCGCAGAGACATGGTAGTTCAGGAGATACGAGGAGCTGAGAAGGATAAGAGGTTGCAAAAAGCAGTGCAGCAGGTCCAACAAGTTCAATGGACCACATGGGAGGGAGCTCTGCAGAGGTCCTTGACATGGAATGATATATGGCATATGGCACCTCCTAGGCTCAGCTTCGTGGTTAGATCAATGTATGACCTGCTGCCGTTGGCCACCAACCTTGTGAAATGGGGAAAGTCGGATGATGAGCAGTACCCCCTGTGCCAGGGGAGGCAGACACTTGAACACGTGCTCTTTGCGTGTAAGGTGGCATTAGGGCAAGGTCGATACACTTGGCGCCATAAAAAAGTGCTAAATGAGCTTGCTGCTACAATAGATCAGGCAAGAATGAAAGCGAATAGCAAAGTCCTGCCAGACACCGCAAACACATACTTTCTGAGGGCAGGAAAGTCAGCACACCCCAAACCGAGTAAACCTGGTAGCAGTTTACCATCTCTTCTTGACTGTGCAAACGACTGGGAGATGGCGGTAGACCTACCTGGACGGGGGGCATATCCAGAGTGTATAAGAAAATCGCGGAGACGGCCGGATATAGTGCTTCATTCTGCAGCAACGCTTCAGGTCATACTGATTGAACTGACCGTGCCATTTGAATCCAGATTAGACGAGCAGCATTCATTCAAAGCGGCCAAGTATAGCGATCTGGCCGCGGATCTGAGACACGATGGATTCAGTGCAAGGGTCATGGCGGTTGAAGTGGGCGCAAGAGGGCTTGCGGCTGCATCAGTGTATGATTTATTGAAACTGTTGGGGCTGAAGGGACAGTCTAGAACAAGGGCACTGAAGAGGCTTGGTGAAACTGCCGAAAAGGCATCAGGCTGGCTGTGGAACAACCGCAATGGGCGATGGACATCGTGATAATAAACGCTGCGGTACAGAAAACACCAAAATTTTTCTAATTCCACAACGCTGAGTTTTTTTTTTTGGTGTACTAGTGAAAGAGATGCGACTCTGGGGCAACAGGCGATGTATACTATAGGGAGAGTGTCAGGTGCAGAATTTCAGTGGCTTGCGGCGCGCAGCTCGTCGGCTGCGCGCTAATGTCTCAGTGTGTGTCCTTAGTTGTGAAGGGCGACGGAACGAACGGAATAATTTGTCTTCTCTTTGTTACTTTCACAATTGCCTCCACGGCTGGCGTTGTGGATTTAAAAGTTCTACCATATGTGAAATGGGTTCATTTTCGATACAAGACAACAGGAAGCTGAGACGCTTGGGAGTCATGACCCAAGTGTGCCCGCCCCTTTTAGAGTGTAAAGGAGTAATTGGGCCGAAACACTTGTCGGATGGGGGACTTCTTCTGATGATCAGATTGCTTCCTGTTGTATCGCTCTGTAAAGAGTTTCCTATCATACATCTAAGTGCATAAGCATATCATGTTGGCCACAAATAGAATTGTTACCGCGTAGATTAAATGATAACAAAACTACACGTGGTCAACATGTAAAATACATTATAAATCAGCCTTAACAAATTCCTCCCCCGGTAGAGTGAAAAAAAAATCGGGAAGCGATTTTTTTTCTTCAAAAGTATCAACAAAAAATTTACATTACCATAGTACTAAGATTTTAGAACTAAATCGCGAAAAATTACATAAACATCCAGATATGTTTTTAATAATAAAATGTCGATGTCGTTATCTAAACTAATCATAAGTCAAACGTATGTCAGACCAATGCATATATAATTAACGTCGCTACTTAGAAAATGTCGTCAATAGTCAACAAATTAGAGATAAGTCTATGATACTAAGTAAGTATATAAGACAACTTAATATTAAAACATAGTGATGGTATAATTAATCTACTATGTAATATTAATTAAATAAATTAAATTTAAGAATGTGATAACTATTTGACTATGCAGTAATTTCAAACAATAAAATTATATATATAGATATTTAATTGATCTAAAGTTACTAAAATAAAATGTAAGTCATGTGTGTGGGAACAATACAATAGGAAGTAGTGAGAATTAAAATTAGGAAAGAAAAGAAAAAAAATTATTTTCAAGACAAAAATTAGAACTGATGAAGAATATCATAAAACGAACAAAGAAATTGTGTGTTATATATCCAAAATTACCACAAATCAAAGAGAAAGTAATGAAAAGACACCAATTAATCTATCTAAATATTAATAGTGATATTATTAATAATTAACTAAAAATCAAATGACAAATATGCATGAATACACAATATAACAATACATTAGAATACAATGTAGCATGAAAAGTCCGATCAGTTTCAAATCTTGGAAACAGTATTTCACAATCAGTGTAGCGTAGAATGTTTGGAGCATTAATACATCAATGTTCAATTCACAAATGTCAATAGAGCCGTATAGAGCATTCAGTAAAGTTCAACGTATCAATATAGCAGCAATTAATCCTGACGCGCTTCTGGACCAGTTTGACTGTGTGCAATCTTGTGACAAACCTTCGGTGAAAGTATGATCTTCACATCAACTTATATCTCCGAAATGTCCCGTGAGATATTTAGCAATTAATATAACATGTTGCCCAACAAATCTTCTATACACAAGCTATTTCAGGCTTTGAATGAGACTGTTTTTTTCTGTCCAATTTCTGGCTTCAATCGAGACTGACTTCATACAAGCAATGTCATGAATTATACGAATGTCTTCTGTGTAGTGATTAGGCTTCAGGTACGGATGTCGGATTTCTGGACAGAGCATCAGCGACGACATTGTCCGAACCTGGGATTTGTTGAATGTCAAACGTGTACGGTTGTAATAAAATGGAAGATCGTGCTAGCTTTGGGTTTTTATGGTTTGCACGTTTTAAAGCCGCAACTGAACGTTGATCAGTTTGAATTATGAATGGAGCTCCAAGTAAATATCGTTCTAACTTTTGAATCGCCCACACTACACCCAGCAATTCTTTCTCGATTGTTGAATACTTCCTCTCTGCATCCGACAGCTTTCTGGATATGTAGAGGGTAGGATGCAGCGTACCATTGCATTCCTGTAACAGCGAGGCTCCGAAGCCGACATTACTTGAGTCTGTTCGGAGGATAAAGATTTTTGAAGTATCAGGCAACCTCAAAATAGGAGGTGAAGCAAAATTATTTAAAATTTTCTCAAAAGCTACCTGTGTATCATTTGTCCAATTTATCTTAATTGGCATGCCCTTTCGTAATAACGAAGAAAGGACAGCTGTGATATCAGATAAATTAGGAATAAATCTACTATAATATTGTACTAATCCTAATAAACTGCGTACTTGTTTCTTTGTTTTAGGAATTGATAAGTTTAGAATTTTGGACACATTCTGAGGTATGGTCTGAAGCTGACCAGAACCAATAGTATGTCCCAGAAAAGTAAGTTCCTTAAATGCTATCTGTACCTTAGTAGGCTTAGCAGTAAGATTATGGAAACGAAGAGTTTCCAATAAAGAACGAAGTCCTACAAAGTGTTCTTGAAAAGATGCACTGAACAAATATTATCTATATATGTTATGATATCAGTTCTATGTGACAACATTTTTCGCATCATTTTAATGAATGTGGCAGGTGCGTTCATCAGCCCGAAAGGCATAACATTGCACTGGAATAACCCACGTGGAATTGAAAACGCAGTAAGTGGTTTAGCTTGTTCGGTTAATGGAATTTGCCAATAACCTTTTGTCAAATCTATTTTTGTAAATAGAATAGCATTTGAGAGACGAGCAAGTAGATCGTCAAGAAGCGGATGAGGTTCCGTGTCGGAAATTGTCTTCACATTTAATTTGCGATAACCTACGCATAATCGAAAATTATTGTCCTTTTTACGGACAATAACCAATGGAGACGAATATGGCGAATTATTGATTTCAATAAATTCTAAATTCAAAATCTGATCTAGCTCATGAGTAGTTTTATCCTGATAATGTATAGGAACAGGATAAGGTCGTAGACGGATAGGAATATCATCAGTAAGGATGATATCATGAGACATAACTGATGTTCGACCAGGTAGGTCAGTAAGAACGTCAGAAAAAGATTCAAGTAGGTTAGATATCTGGCAATGTTGTGCAGATGTTAAAGATGACGAAATATCAACATACCGCCAAGATTCTGTAGAATCCAAA
Source organism: Oreohelix idahoensis (assembly GCA_024509875.1). Classification (NCBI taxonomy): domain Eukaryota; kingdom Metazoa; phylum Mollusca; class Gastropoda; order Stylommatophora; family Oreohelicidae; genus Oreohelix; species Oreohelix idahoensis. The sequence continues at coordinate 58,965 of JAMPIV010008169.1, read as the reverse complement.
GCAAGTATAGGCAAGGACATGTGGATGTCAGGGAAAGAAGATTCTTCCTCTGAATCACTGATAAATTAGAATAGTGGCAAAAACTAACGACATTGTCATCTATGTCATGAAAAATAGATTGTAAATGCTCAGGTTTTGTATGAAATTCTTTGAGCATATTAATGTGGAAGACTTTTCTTTGACCTTTTATATCAAGCACATAATCAAGATTAGAAATACGTGAGATTACTCTGAATGGACCATTCCAAGCAATAAGCAATCTATTGTCCTTTCGAGGAAGAAACACAAAAGCTTCATCTCCCGGAAAAAGTTGACGCAACCGTCTATTCTTATTCAAAAAGAGTCGTGATTTATGTTTGGCAGCCTCTGACGAAGCTGAAGCCAATTGACATGCGTCGACAATCTTTAGACGAAGATTAATCACATACCCATAAGATGACCGGGTATCCTGAGTCATCTCAGAGTCAGTAAGAAGATCTTTGATTAACCCCATAGGACCTCTGGGGGGAGCACCAAATACGAGCTCAAAATGGGAAAACCCGGTTAGCTCGTGCGGCACTTCTCGATAGGCAAAAAGTACGGCAGGCAAGAACCGGTCCCGATCTTGAGGATATTTTTCAGTTACTTTATGCAATAACTGCCTGAGTGTTCTGTTGAGCCTCTCCACAGAACCATTACTCATGGGGTGATAAATGCTACTTAATGATCTGTCTATTTGAAGTGTTTTCATGACAGATGTCATGATTTCAGAGCCGAATTGAGAACCATGATCAGACAAGAGTTTACTAGGAAACCCTAATCTAGAGAAAATTACTAAGAGAGCATCAGCTACGTCTGAAAAAGTGGTATGTTTAAGAGGGATGGCCTCAGGCCATCTAGTGCATAGATCAATGCACGTGAGGACATACCTGTGACCTCTATCAGAAGCAACCGATAAAGGACCGGTGATATCAATGGCCATCTTATCAAAAGGTCTAGTAGATAAATCACATGCTTGAATTGGAGCGACATGAAAAGCTCTTCTTGATTTGACTTCTTGGCAGGCAATGCAAGAACGTACACATAAGGAAATGTCCCTGGAAACACCTGGCCAAAAGAATGAAGATAACACCCTGGACCGTGTTCGAGTGTATCCCATATGACCAGCGCAATGCGAGTCATGTGCATGTCGTAATATATATGGCCTAAGTTTCAGAGGTGCCACAACTTGAAATTTGGTCTTAGAGTTATCAACCAAATTTCTTACCAATACGTCATTCTTAACTGTAAACCAATATTTACGACTTTTATTTAAGTTAACCTCTTCATTATTTGTTACCATACCAAACAAATTTTTCAATGAGTCATCCTCCCTTTGGAGTTTTGCAAAGGACACTCTGTCTATTCCTGAAGGTACATCAATGTCATCCTGAGTTGTTAAATCCAGCTCTGAAATGTTTTCAGTTTCTATAACTTGAGCTTGGGCACGAGTAGTAACTGCATGGGCAGTCAACAAATTCTTTTTTTCCCCACTCCTGAATTTCTTCTGGTAAGCAGTCGTTGCTCCCATGTATGCGTCTGACCGTGAGATCAGCGACTGGACTATTCAGTAAGCATACTTTATTGTTAGCAATACATGATCCCGGATGTGCGGTGCAAAATTGTACTGCTATTTCTTCTAGAGGAGATAAGGTTGGTGGTTTGCGTTCCTGCAAAAACGACCAAAATGGCTTGCTTACTGAGGATAATACCTTATCCTTTAGCATTAGATCCACCAAATTATCATAAGTTTTCTCAATACCAGATAGTTGAATCCATCTATTAAAAGTGATTCTTATTGCAGCAATAAATTCAGAGAAATACCAAAAATCCCATCAGTTTAGTAACCCAGAATGATTTGTCAAGTTTATGTGCAATGCATACACTTTCATACCTCGAAAGGTAGCATGACACGTCATCAAAAGTTGGGTTAAATATAGGTAATTTAAACATATCATTACCCTTATTATTACTTGATGAAGAAGCAGTATTTGAATCACCATTATTGCTATTATTTCCTGTCTGAGCTCTTAATTTGTGTTCTTCAATACGAAGAAGCATTACCCTCTCTTCCTGTGCCAATGTAGAGGCTTTCTTCTCCTCCATTTCTCTATCATATATACGTCTTTTATCCTCTAATTCTATATTTTGAAGACGTCTTCTTTCATCATATGCTTTCTGTTCAGCTAATTCACGCTTATGTTCAGCTTCCTCTTGTTCAGCTTTGGCTAACTCAGCCACAGCAAAGTCTTTCAACGCCTCACGCTTGTAGCCAAATTCCTTCCCTATCTTCATAAAAGATTCTAGAGTGGCCATGTTAACTACTTACTGTGACTCACTTAGTCAATCAGATAAATAGTAAGTTGCTTTACAAATTATTTGTAAGCGCAAAAATTTTTTTTTTGGTTAATATTATATAATTCTATGCCTTCCTCGGGCGAATAAATAGTGGATAATGGCCTACTAGCGCAATGCAATCAATAATTATTGCAGTCATATAATATCTGCATAAATAACTATGCAAACAATGTTAATATATTATTAGGAACTAATAAGAAATAAAACAAGGAAAGAAGAGTATTGTACAAAACAATATTACACTACAATATCAGACAAGACACAAGCAAAACGTTCTAATTAACCAAATAAACTTCTACAAGTGAAACAGTACTGAAACAGAAATGAGGTCAAACCACAACCAAAAAATCTAAAAATAGACATGTACAGGACCCATTGACAAACAGCTTACATGAAAACTGAAAGATAGTGAGGTTAGATCTACGGATTCACAAACAAATGACTGAAATAAGAAAAATTAAACTGAGAACAATTCAACTACAATATAGATGAACAACACGTAACAGCAAAAAATATAATGTTGATCAAAACCAATAGCAGACAGAATAAGGACGAGGAAACCTCAAGTCTTCTTCAGCTCAAATGGAGATGGATCAAAATGGCCCTAAGAACGACTTTGAATCTGCGATCTGCCGTAGCGATATGACAAATTCAAAGTTCCCTCCATCCTCCCACATATATAAACAACAGACATAAATATACATAAAACATACATAAAAGTTACAAATTACGATTAGGCACACCAGTAAGTAACCTGGACAAAATTTTCACCAACAGGTACTTAGCTTCAACTGCCGAAAAAAAAATCCGTCCCCTCTGATGCTAGTATACACCGCAGAAGGTTTTTACGGAAGGCAGAATGATGGCTTGAAGTTCTCGATCATACAGGCATTCAAATATAGGTCCAGTAAATTCATAGGGACCACGACATACTTCTAATAAGGCTTCTGGCAATAAGTTTCAGCTCCGAAGTGTGCAGCTGACATCTTTCTTGATCAAAATTTTGGGCGTTGTCATCACTACAGTCCGCATAAATCTTCGAACTCAAATACTTAGGTTCGGCATCTTCCTTGAAATATGTGGCGACCTTTGTAAAACATATATAGCCTTACTTACTTACTTACTTAGTCGTTCCCCTTCTACCGTGAGGTGTAGAGGTTTGGAAGAGAGAGCGCCAGACTATTCTATCGGCTGTCTTCCTCCTGGCCTGGTTCCATTCTAGTCCTCGGTCCTTCAAAGATTGTCTAATGTTGTCCTCTCAGCGGACTCTGGGTCGTCCTCGGGGTCTGGATCCTTGGCTCTTTGTTTCCCATGCTTGTCGTGGTAGCCGATCTTCTCCCATTCTGCAGACATGGCCAAACCATCTTAGTTGGGACTGTTCTACTTGGGTCTGTAGGGGGTGGCATTTTAGGCCTTGACGTATCGTCTGGTTGCGTACCATGTCTCTTCTTTTTACTTCAACCACCTTCCTCAGATACCTCATTTCTGAGGTTTGGATCTGGCTTTTATGGGTTGTAGTCATTGCCCATGACTCGCATCCATATATAGCCACGTAGGATAAATTGATAATCTTCAATTCTTAGGAGCAACAGCTTCAACGTCTTCTCTGGACGAAATCTTATAACGAAAGGCCCCGGCTAACGGTCTGCATAAATTATCGCAGCACCAAATCTACGTCATCATATCTAAGTGACGTCAAACTAACATCGCGTTCATTTGTCATAAATCTAAGTGCATAAAGATATCATGTTGGCCAAATATATATATATATATATATATATATATATATATATATATATATATATATATATATATATATAACTGTAATATATATATCACATTTACAGTTTGATAAAGTTGAATATTTTATTCCCGTTAATGATATCCACCAAAAGGATAAATATAAGTGGATGGAAGCAGACATCATCATCATCAGTTGATAAGATCTCTATGGTGTTGTTTGCTCCACTGTAGTGTATGGAATGTCAACTTGACCTACGCAGTGGTGTGTAGACATGGATTGAGTGTATAATGTGCGAATGATAATAAAGGTTCGTGGTGTTGACAAAAAATGTTCTTTTCTCACACTCATGTATGGCTGGAAGTCATCGACACCAACGACTGTGTACCTTTACTAAAGTTTAATTGGACGTACACACTCGACAGCACAGATAGTGACAAATCACAGGTTGGCATAATACATCATGGTACAGTGGATAACTGGTCTTGCAATGTTATGTTACATGGGCACTCATGTAGATTAATATTATAATGGACTGTCAGTAGCCAAGCCCTCAGTATCGCCCATACATATATATCATCTGACTTCACTGACTGAGCACGTCAGCTTATAAACAATATTTCAGATGGCTTCTAAACCTAATCTCGTTTAGCGACGATTCTCCCACATAATGTTCAGCACATATTTTTCCATATAATAATATTGAACCGCTGATAAAGGGTTCTCATGTGTAGCAGTGATCTCTGGACTAAACAAGCGATAATACGGGCATCCCCTTTTCTCTTCTTGAAAGTCACTACATGTTTGGTTCCAAGATGGCTTCACCCGTGAGCTGTCACTCACGTTTGGATACAGATAATGAATCTGTCCTAAAGTTAGTCATTCATAAAACATTGCATTGCTCTGTAGATTTGATCATGAACAATTGACTGCATTCTACAGAATATAGTGCTGCTAGGAATCGAAGTCGTTTTCATCGAGTCAAATATATTCTCTTAGATATTCAAATCGTACCTATCGAAAATGGTGGCTTGGTACGAGAGTTCATAAGAGTATCTTTGATTACCTTGGTATAAGAAATATGAAACTGCCATTCCTTGGCAATACGAATAAACACTGGGGTAAAGCATACACGATAGGTCTAGACGACTATCACTTTCCCCACAAATACTGAGATCACTTTTTCCCCGGCGACAGGCCGACATAGAAAACACAGTCCCTATCAGGACGAAGCCAAATCACACCACACTCTAGCGACACATCCGCCGAATAGCCTTTGACCTCTCTAGAGACAACAGAACATATAGTTCGACTTAGATATGTAAAGATATACAGATATAAGACAGACTCGTCCTACTCAGACAAACAATACACATAAATTCAGGCCATAGATATTCTGAAGCAAGAACAATCTATTACTACCCAAACAAAGAATAAATCGCAGAAAACTGGATTTATCCGCGGAGTTCGATCGAAAAAGCCGACACAACTTTCAAGGGAAGTAACTCAATAATGACTTTTCCTTAAGCACTATTTTGTTTACAAAATATTTGCGAACATAACAAGTATACCAATGTATAATATTGTAAGATATCAAAGACTGCACGTAACACAGTTAATTTATTGTAGCTAATAATTTTCACTTCAACTGTTTTCTTGATCCTTGGTAAAATTTGTCTTTCTTTTGTACTTTCCTGAATAGAATATCAATGTTAGTTTATGATAAAGTCATAAAGACTGATGTTATAATTACAATTCATAACGATTATGTTGGTGTAATAGTTGGCTCGGCCGGGCTCCTTTTCTGATAATTTTATACGGACTTACTTATTAATAAAGGAAGTGACGTCATGCCGATATAGTGTAGCGGCAGACGTGAACATTTTGAAGCAGAAGTGAAGTGATCATCTGGAAAGAGAGCTGTGGCTTGTGTTTGAATGTGAGCGGACGTATATGTATTGCGCTCCTGCAGTATATTGTAATTTTCCTGCGTCATTTTATCACAAAGACATCAATATACTTATTTTAGGTGTCCCTGGTTTATTATATTCAGGAAGTTATATCTATTCATGAAGATGTCCATTGGACTGGGATAAATAAAGTATGTATGATTGCCATTGACCAGAGTTTGATAGTGAACGAACTGGACAATTACTTATAACTGCATTTGCCTTTTGGCGAGAACTGATTTCATGGAGCTTTGTGTCAAGTATAATAAACTGCATATTTGTGAATTGTGAAGGAGGTGTTTGTCAGCTCACTGCAGTTATGCTGATTCGTGTTGTTGGACTAACTCCTAGTGTATACTTTGGCCATGGAGACCTTCTCCGGAACTTTAATTAATATGACACGCATCAACTGATATGACTGTCAATTGTCTTCTAAATAAACCACAGGCTTTGATATCATCATAACACAGTATGTTCGTAGGTGTGGTAATATTTATAAGTTGAAGTAGCCCAACCAAGAGCTACTTATCTGTAAAAGTTCCTTCTTAGGCCTCGTACAGCAGTATGATCGGAGAAAACCCCACAACTGTGGGTCTTCCAATCGTCAAGATGACACAGTTGATACTGGCAAAAGCTCTGAACAACTTGAGCATCTACTAGCTGACTTAGTCACAAAAAGATTTAGTACGACACTCAGGGCAGTATATAACCTGAAAAATAATATACAACCTACGTGGTATCGCTCATTGTCTCCCTACCCAGTCTGATGGTATAATGAGACAGTTCAGACAAGCTGTGGTTAATCATAAGAGACAAAGTGAGTCATGAATAACACAATTCGTTCAAGTTCTAGCACAATATTTCAGTAACACACTTGTTACAGTTCTGTCCATGATTTGCTTCTTTAAAATCATATAAGCCTGGTGGTAATCATTGTGTCAAATATCAAAGAATACAGAAAATCAATCTGTTACAATCATTCCTTTCTCCAGTTTGGATAGTCCTTTCCAGCATGCTTAATATCTTTAAAACGCTTTCCACAAACAACTAGCTCAATCCATTCATTCTACTTATTTATTACACACTTAAACTAAACCAACACACTTCGGGTTTTCCTCCAGAAATAACATAATGATTCTATACAAACCAATATTACCATAAGCACACATTACTAATATATTTACACATACATATATTTAATTAACATTTTGCTTACCCTTAATCACAGACAGGCTTTTAATGGTTATTACAGTCTGCTCACACTTCTGCAGATGGCAAAGGAGTTGATGCAGATGCTGTTTTCCGTGTCTGTAGTTTGAATTGTTAGAGGCGAGAGTGTTTGCGCCCTTTCCTTCCCCTTATATAGTGGACTTCCGTATGCAAGAGATAACAACTAGGCCAAAGTATTTTTGCATTCACCCAAAATCGTGTAGGTAGGGCAAGGTGTACTTAGATGACAAATCTAAAATATATCTGGAGTCCTTATTTCTTCACCGATTTCCTCCATCTTAGGCTTATTTTACTCATATGAATGATCTCTATTGTCGTAAAGTGGATCTGAATGACAACACGTTCAAAAATTTTCCTCCTCAAAAGCTAGTAACGCATTTTTTAAAATCTATAAATAACTAATATTTTAAATTTGTCTGAGGGGCAAAGTCCATTTACCGCTAAAAATTTAACTAGAGAATTTGAATTTTTCTACTACTACACGTTAAAATTTACTACCTTATACACACACACACACCCACCCTAATATTTATCGAAGGACGTAGAAAAATTAACAACCAATCAAATTAGTAGCTCGTTTTTGTAGAGTCAAGAAAAAATTTGGCAGTAGGGCAAAATGCCGATTCTGTGTTTTTGTCAAAAATTAAATAATTTATTTCTCAATAACTAAAGGGAGAAAGAAAGGGATATCTTGAATTATAGCGCTGATATTGATTAATATATTAACCTAAAGATTCCCACTTAATAAAATTATCTTGACTTAGAAAAATTTAATTTACTGATATTTTAGATCAGGGTAGACCTACAATTAATTACAAAAAAATTACCCAGATGAAACTGTTAAGGAATAACCAAAGGAAAATTAGATAGAACGATAGAGGTCAGTTGACCGGGTAATTATCACTTTTAATATTGGAAAACGGTCCATAAACAACGGAGATATAAAATAACCAAAGATAATCAGACGAACGAACACACTTACGATTGCTCAAAGTTTATAGCCCAAAAATAGTTAAAATTTTGACTCGCTTTTTGATTGGTTAGAGGGTAGGGTAATAAAAATGAACACCTCCTTGTAAGATCAGGCCATTTGAATTTGAAAGCCATCGCAAGTTGAGGTCAGCGGGAAAGCCTTGTGACCAAGCTTTTGCCGTCCGGACAAGAAAGCAGTTAGAAAACCTATTTACTGCTAGTCAACTTTGTGCGTGTGTTATTATTCTTTACTTGAGGTAAGATAGATGCTTTTATTTGTATATTTTTTAGCAAGTATCAGGCTATATGCGTATGCCGATACATTTTATTTCGTTACTGCTAATTGGGAGATGGTTCAGGTTACGACGACCTAGGTAGGAATGCAGTCTTTTTCGGAGTGAAATGTGTAGAAAATGTTTTGCTATTGGCCTTACAAAATTTGTGCCATAGTGCCGTGGTAATAAAATTGATATTGCCATTGGGAAGTGAAAATAAATGTGTTTGTAAGTTTGCCATACAATTTTGCGACTGTAAGTCCAGGAGAAAATAAATAGGTAGTGGTTTCTAGAGTGACACAATGTTCAAATAACATGTGACACTATACATAGAATGTTTGAAAGAAGTCATTAACAGGTCACAAGATATATTTGTACACCCCTGCTGATTATGTGGAAGACAAGCAATGCTAAATGAATAGTAGCTTTAATGCCATATGGAAAAAAGAATGAAAGCACAGGACTGAGTGCAGTCAAGAAAATATAGGGTTTGGTGCATATGGTCAGCACACATGGCTGACCCCAGGTGAGATTACCATTGATTAGTTGTGGAATTGTTATAGACAGGCTATAAAGGGGAGGAAACTTTCCTTCTCATTTCAGGGTTGTATTACTAGTAAAAAAAGTGTTGCAGACAACCTGGAGAAGGCAGAAATTGTGGGCAGTGAAGGCTCACAATATACTTTGAGCTACAGGCCATACCTTCATCCAGAAAGCAGCACCATTTGAGAGACCATATACATAGTCTTGAGCCCATAGCATCAGACAGGCTTACCAGATACGTCCCTCAACACGGGCACATGACAGTTCCTCTCAATTTAAACCACCACAACAAAAAGAATTTCCTGGGGAATGATGAAAACAACAAACCCTCAAATAACTGACTAGTGTAAATATCAAACATTGAAAAACAGCCAGTGGGGTACTCATTCAAGTGACAATTTTATTTTGTTGCACTTCATGGACAGAGTTCCATCTTATTTATTTAAAAACTGTAAATAAACATTTTATGATTTTGACAAGTCCTGTTCCAAAAGATTGAGGTTCGGGACAATAAATTGTATATTATTCCCATATATATATACCAAAACGTTCCCACCAGTCTTACTTACTTACATTTTGTTGAATTACAGTTCTGTTGGTATTTATTCATTCCTCACATTAAATACATACATACCCTAGACACTTGCCATATACATAACACTACAGAGATAAAATTTACACTGAGTGAGATCAGAAGAGGGAGCAGATAGGGACCCCTGAGAAATACATCATCATCTTTCTGATTCAGGGTACTTACATAGCTTGACCTCACCTTGTTAACCTTTAAATTTACTACCATCAAACCCTCTTATCACATCTATCACTCTGGATATCCATCTTATTCTATAGCTTATCCAACGTTTCATTGGAGCAGCCGAAACAGAGAAAAACACAACAAGGTTCATGCTCCACTGTCTTTTATACACATTAACTTCGGCTCTACACTACATTCAGTGAAACTATTACTATCTGCCTAAGGCTAATGATCCCTATTATCGAATTGGGTCCTTCATTAACGAGGTACTCCTTGTATTTTTGCACACTGCCTTCCGAAATATTACCAACATCTACACTTTCGTTGTCTCCTTGTTGAGTAGCCTAGCGTATCCTCCGACACTACGTGTACCAAGCTGGCGTATCATTGGTCAGTTATTTCCATGGGATTGCGCGGTGATAATTTTTGAATGATTGCCGAGATATGATCCAGATCTCACTACATATACACTGTTTTTTAATTTTGGTAGCAGTTTGTTTTACCTGATGAGGTTGCCAGGCTCATGCACAACGTCATATTAATTGCCTTGCAAGACATGCATGTGGGAGCAGTAATCATATTTTTTTTTGCTTCATCAGAGACCCCCCCCCCCCCCCCCCCCCGGGACCTACCTAGGACAGGTAGAAATTTGGGAAGCTAATTTTCTTCTCCGCCTTTAATGTTAATGTCGTGATCCTTAAGAAGCATATGATGGTAACAACAGTAATCAAAACAAGATTTTAAATTAATATGTTTTATTGAGATGGAGATACTAGTCGCGGACACCAACCAGTAATGGTACAGTGGTGATATTAACAACTTTATTTTTTTTGTTATGTGACTTTTACTTAAACTGTTATATTCATGTTCTCTTAAGGATAAAATGTCATACTCAGACTGGAAGATTCCATCCAATATTCCTGACAGAGATCTATTCAAGAATGTTGTCACAATAACACAAGATGGATGGGAAGAATATGATTACAGACAGAAAGCATACTTCGTGTGCCAAGTGGATGCCGGTAATTATGTCCACATATCAATACGTCCACACTTTTAACCAATTAGTGATTGATGTCTCCGTCATGAGTTATATTTTTGTCTGTCAATTACACATAAATCACCAACGTATTCATTTATTATCTTAAACGTGATACCCGCCTGCCCGTCTGGGCTTTTCCTTCACTTTTCTTTATCTTACTGTTTTCTACTATACATAATTTTAAAAGTGTTTATAAATTGTAAACAAAATCATGTGTGATGTTCTCAATGTTGCGTTCGTGCAAACTAGGTCAATCTGAAGGCAATCAAACACAATGAATCATACATCCTGTCAGATGTACTACAGTATTTGGAAACAGCTATAATTTAATGAAAGTAAAACCACAATTAATTCCTGCCCACTGCAAGATAAATGGAAATGAGAAGGCACATAGACTTGCCAAACAAGGAATAAGTAAAATTCAAACTGAGTCCATAACATTATATGAAAGAATAAAAGCAAGAAGAATGTAAAACTTGAAAGGAAAACGGCATAGGAACTGTGACCATGTGTGCTGATGCTGTTACAGTAGGGCTGGTCACGTGCGCCAGCTATATTAATGTGTCGTATAGTGGTTCGATCACTACCCTAAACAAGGATAGTTGCAGATGGTGACGATAAATGCTTTGGACGAAAACCTTGTTGACCACAACAACCAGGCAGATGGTTGATGATTTTCTTAACTATGGATAATAAACCTCACGCTGACAGAGGTGAACTCAAACCCAAACGTTTATTTACAGGTTTAGAAATTTTCTGATTTGCATATGACACATTTCTCTCCTTGCATTCCGTCTACGTCGCTATTCATCCGTACTCAATATTTGGGTGTCTCTAACTTCAACTCTATCTTGGTTTATTTTATTGGGAATACTGTCATTGCGTATCTTGGATATAAGACTGGCCTAAACCGCCAGGGGTGAAAATTTCCGCCACTGTCTGTGCTTCCCTACTTCTCAATTATAAGCAGTCTATCCTACTGCACTTCACTTTAGTAGCTGTACTATCATTTTTCACTTCACTGCTAGTGGCTGTCTATCGTACTGTACTTCATAACTAATAGCTGTCTAACATATTTCACTTCACTGCTAGTGGCTATCGTACTGTACATCGTTACTAGTAGCTGTCTTTCATATTTCACTTCACTGCTAGTGGCTGTCTGTCATACTGTACTTTATTACTAGAAGCTATCTATCATATTTCACTTCACTGCTAGTGGCTGTCTATCATACTGTACTTTATAACTAGTAGCTATCTATCATATTTCACTTCTATGAGCGACCTCACATACCTGCTGGACTCGGCGCTCTCACCCATCATGGACTGCATATCTTGACACCCTTGTCCTTCGAATATAATACTTGTAGCTGACACCAGCCACAATCTACACTAGAGAGTGATGTACTGAGCGGCTAAATGGTTAGGCAGACAGTTTAGATACTTTTTCTGTGACCACAGAAAACCTAACCATCTCAGTGGCCTGTCCGCCCGAATGTACCATTCTAGACCTCGCTCACCACTGAGCAAAAATTTTAACACAGCAAGAACTTTGCTTGTCCTAACGCTACTCGCGTTCAAAACCTGACTGATTTAACATTTTACAACGATTTCCCATTACAACTTTTCCTGTCTTAAAAGTCATGCTAGCCAATTTTTCACGTGCGCACTCTTTCGATCAACCTCAAAACAACTCATGGGACGTAATTTCAAATTGTCTCACTTTGCTAACTATTACAAAGTCAAAGACTCTTCTCTGCTTACAATAACTGTAACAGTACTAAGCAAATAGTTAAACCATAATCTCGGACTGATCTTAATTTATAAACAGAATGCCCGCCTCAATCTCCACAGGCGCAATTACAGAGTTATCTCCCCTCCACTCAAAACACTCTCCTGCTTATTTTACTTCACCTTAACAAAGTCTTACAACTTCTTTATGCATATTTCTTAAAGCACGATCTCCTCACCTCTGTCCTCCACCGCCCTCGCACTGCCTGCCACAGGACCATCCAGAGTCAAATCTAACAAGTATACTATTTCTTGCCAAGAATAGGTCAGATGATAATTTTCATACAGAGAACTAGTCACAGTAGATTTAAATATCTGTCCAACAAATTAACGATAGGACTTGAATTTCATCCACTGTCATTGAGCGTCAGCTCTTTGGGAAATAATAGTACTTGATTTCGATCCACTGTCACTAACCGTCAGCTCTTGGTGAAATAATCGGAGTTTAATCCGCTGTCATTGAGCGTCAATTCGTGGTGAAATAATCGGAACTGACTTTGATCCACTGTCACTGAGCGTCAATTCGTGGTGAAATAATCGGAACTGACTTTGATCTACTGTCACTGAGCGTCAGCTCTTGGTGAAATAATCGGAGTTTGATCCGCTGTCATTGACCGTCAATTTCTAGTGACATAATCGGACTTGACTTTGACCACTGTCACTGAGCGTCAGCTCTTGGTGAAATAATCGGAACTGACTTTGATTCACTGTCGTTGAGCGTCAGCTCTTGGTGAAATAATTGGACTTGACTTTGATCCTCGTGGGAGAGAGGGCAAACAGTAGAGCATTTCTTCCAAGAATGTTGGCTCCATAAAAGAAGAGGACTGACAGCATGAGCTTTACTAACCCCTTTCAATGACAATCTGTATGGCTATGAGAGAAGTCTGAGACAGACTGCAAACTTTATGAGACAAATAGATGTGGTTATATGAGAGAAGTCTGAGAAAGACTGCTAACTTTATGAGACAAATAGATGTGGTTATATAAGAGAAGTCTGAGACAGTCTGCCAACTTTATAAGATAAATAGATGTGGTTATATGAGAGACGTCTGAGACAGACTGCCAACTTTATGAGATAAATAAATGTGGTTATATGAGAGAAGTCTGAGAAAGAGTGCATACTTTATGAGACAAATAGATGTGGTTATATGAGAGACGTCTGAAACAGACTGCCAACTTTATGAGATAAAAAGATGTGGTTATATGAGAGAAGTCTGAGAAAGACTGCTAACTTTATGAGCCAAATAGATGTGGTTATATAAGAGAAGTCTGAGACAGTCTGCCAACTTTATGAGATAAATAGATGTGGTTATATGAGAGACCTCTGAGACAGAGTGCCAACTTTATGAGATAAATAGAAGTGGTTATATGAAAGACGTCTGGGAGAGACTACCAACTTTATGAAAGAAATAGCTGTAGTTATATGAGAGACCTCTGGGAGAGACTGCCAACTTTATGAGATAAATAGATGTGGTTATATGAGAGAAGTCTGAGACAGACTGCCAACTTTATAAGAGAAATAGATGTGGTTATATGAGAGACGTCTGAGACAGACTGCTAATTTTATGAGAGAAATAGATGTGGTTATATGAGAGAAGTCTGAGACAGAGTGCCAACTTTATGAGATAAATATATGTGGTTATACGAGAGAAGTCTGAGACATAATGCCAACTTTATGAGAGAAATAGATGTGGTTATGTGAGAGAAGTCTGAGACATAATTCCAACTTTATGAGAGAAATAGATGTGGTTATATGAGAGAAGTCTGAGACAGATTGCTAACTTTATGAGGTAAATAGAAGTGGTTATATGAGAGAAGTCTGAGACAGATTGCCAACTTTATGAGGTAATTAGAAGTGGTTATACGAGAGAAGTCTGAGACAGATTGTCAACTTTATGAGGTAAATAGAAGTGGTTATATGAGAGAAGTCTGAGACAGATTGTAAACTTTATGAGGTAAATAGAAGTGGTTATATGAGAACAAACGAAAAAGATTTTATGATTTTCTGTCACGAGGTCACGTGACATCGCCAGCTGTAGTTCCCGTGGGTGTCTAAGGAGACAATGAAAGAATGTGACAACTGTTCCGTTAAGCAAGTCGTAGCAGTCGGCTATAATGAAAGATTGGAACCTCATAATTTCAAAAAAAAACTATTAAAAAAACGACCATTGCAAGATCACAAACGCTGTCATGCAAGCTTCTTGCAAGGGGAGTGTGGTAAAGTGGGATGTTATAAATATTTATAGGGGACTTAGTGTACTGACTGAGATCAGCTGTGAAGGTATCTGTATCTAATAGGTGTAGTGTTTTACAGATAACCTTACTTGCTACCACATTTATACCTCAGTCAGAATTATTCTGGAATATTGTGATGACTACGTTGAATGTCTAGGGTTATGTAAATGATGAAGTGTAATTCACAACAACAACAGACAGATAAACAATTTAATTTATTCCACCACACTTGACAACACTGTGACACTCACACACATTTAACACTCTATAAGACTATCTTAAATGAGTCAATGGTAAAGTTTCAAATATATATGTATTAATTACTTTCACTAATATATATCCTGATTCAACTACACAGTGAACCAGGAATCACAATCAAATGTAATCACAATTTATATGTACATAATTTATAAATATGAACCTTGTAGTGACATATTGTATTAGTATTATCCTATGTGTGTCAGTTGTGTAGTAGTACTATGAGGTAATACTGGTTTTGTTTTTCAAGCTATGTTGTTATTTGTCATCATGACTTCACGTGTTTGTTTATCTTGGAAATAGTATGGGGAAAAGTTCACAGTTCCTATCAAATTTAACAATGTATTGTCCCTCTGTTTTACTATAATGTCAATTTTAGAGGGGGACAAATAATGTTGAGCTCCTCTGGCCACAGAAGCTTATCTTTCGTGATGGCGGCAGGAAAAGACTCCTCTGCTCGATAGCTTCCCTGTGTTCTGGAGACATCTCACTGGTCGCTATCTGGACCCAGGAGTATGCTGTCAGCCTCTAGATTCAGCAAAGCTCAGACCAGGTGCTGCTCAATAACTTTAGGACCACGGTCCCTGAAACAAGAAGGTTGTACCTCCTATTTCAGAACTAATTTATAATCTATTTCCAGACTGAACACAATACATAACAAACACTGAGTTCAGAGCGGTAGGCCAACTGCCAGCTTCATCTGAAACAATTTACACCAGTATACTCCTCCCTAATGGTTACTACGCCTCTGCAATTCCAGCATTAGTTCTTTCTAGTCAATAAGATAGGTGTCAGTGTACTGTTTGGCAATTCCATGCAGTTTTACTTTTCTCCGACACCTTCTGTTCAGGTTGGAGCAATATTTAGGCCTTGCCTCATGTTCGCTACTGAACCACACACATATACAGACATAAATTATCAATTTACATTCAATTTTCATTAAAAAGATATTGAATATATCAAGCTTACCACAATTCATGGAAATAATACACAATTACGTTGACTGGCAATGAATATAGCACAATTTCGATCTGCCGATGTCCCAGGCTTTTATTTAGAAAAATATGCACTGGCTCTCAACGCACTGTTTCTTTAGTAAGTTTATTTGAAAAAATGTGGTACTGAACTGACGCTCCTAATTGCCTATATTGGCGGGTCTAACCAATCGGGCCATATTTACACAGCTTTTCAAAAAAAAAGTACTCCTACTCACGTTTCCCTAACAACAAAGAATTAGTATTTGTAGCCCGACTAATCGTGTTTAGCCTTACATTTACTTCTATCCAATCAAATAAGATTTTACATGGTGGCCCATTTCCCGTAAAATAGTGGTTCCAAAACATGCCACTGTGCGATTATTATTTGGTGTTGTCTGACACCCTCACTATTTTCTTTTGGCTATAATTTTTTAATTCCTAGACTATTTGCGTAACACTTAACATATTCTTTGTCAGCAAGTCCTAAGGAACCCAAATATACAAATTTAATGGGGCTAAGGGGCTGCGTTCAAAATATGCATTTTCTTCTAGGATAGTCGTGCTGTTGCCACCTCCTCACTTCCAAACCTTATGGTGTCTGCTGTACTGTCATACTAATGTCAGGATTTCAGACATAAAACAGTAGAATGTCAGGTTTCCTTATAAGCATTTTACAGGTTTTTAAACCTAACTCTCGTATGGGTAGTGTTTTTATCACTGTCGATTTGAAAAAAGTTAGTGCTTGTGGCCTTACACGCGTGATGGCGTTAATTGTATAGCGAGACGCGTGTTAGTGTTGCATGCGTTCCGGCTTTCAGCCCTCCCTTCTCTCTATACTAATTCCATCTGTCTTTTCGTTTAGGGTAACGTAGTGTAATTAATGCTAGTATTAATTTAGGTCATTAATCAGCTTGCGTATCTCAAGGTTTTTCTTAGAATTGCAGTACACGTTTTATTGTAGAAAGCGTGTATTGATGCAGTAGGCTTTTACTATCAACGTGAAACGTTACAATTTGCAGACGAAGTAGAAAACAAGGGGGATTTCGAGTACAGTCATTGTGACAGCACTGTTCTTTACCATTCTTCTTTCCTTTTATTGAATTTATTTGTTAGGCTTTACATTTACCTTTTAATTTATATATGTGGATTAGAATTTCTCACGACAGGGAGATGTAATGGTGGCTCAAATGCTCAATAGGCCACAACAATGAAATGATGGAGAAAATTGTGGCCAGACGATATCGACCTAGTTTCATAAATTGTTTTATGTTTAAAAATAATGATCTTGCGGGTATGTTTAAAGTGAAACTTGCAGAACAAATATCACGATAAATTTTAGCAGTGGATTAATTTTTTTCCAGCTCTATAAACGAAGATTTTGTATGCCATGATGACAATAAGGCCCTAGTGCAGGGACGGACAGTACGGTCGTCAATCGACATACATGGCGAATAGACAAAACAGTGTGGCCAAATGATTAGACTTTACATGCTACTCAACGAAAATAACATGAGAAAAATCTTGGAAACTTTTTTACTCTGAAAATACGTTTACGGTACTGATATTTCTGGCCTGACTTGAAAACTTGGAGGGGTTCTTCCATATCCATGTAATTCAACAGGCCTAGGCTTACGAAATTAAAATATTTATTCAAAGTGTGAGTTTAGTGTTCGCACAGAAAAATTACAAGTTTTCACATTGGTTTATTTATAATTGAACTTCTTTGATTTGTGTTAGTCTCTATAAGCGAGAATAATACTTGAATAAAGTAATTATTTATAATTGAACTTCCATGATTTGTGTTAGTCTCTATAAGCGAGAATAATACTTGAATAAAGTAATTATTTAAAGGAAGAATTTCTTAATTTTCCTTTAATAAAAATGATTAGAAGTTTTGTTTTATTTAGTGTGGCGAATGAATCATGACCATCGCCACACGCGTTGCTTGATTCCAAGTCCTAATGCGCCACTAGCGACAATCGTGCAACTTTACAAGTCCTTAGTTAGTAAGTGCTTTTTCTGAATGGACATATTTCCACCACAAAATAAAAACTTGTACAGGTGTGTCTTCATTTCTGTATCCTAATTTTTAATAAGACGTTTAAAAAGTGAATTAAAAAGGTTTTATTCAACATTACTTGGACTAGGGACATAAGCCAATCAGTCCTCGGGTTTCCCTTCCTTATGTGTTACCAATATATTTGACAACGGTTTTCAGTAGAGATTCAGGCAGACAAATACATAGACAGAGAGATAAGCAGATAGACAGACAGATGGACAGGCAGATAGATTGACATGAAAGAAGATAACAGATTAGCTAGCTAGCTAGCTCGCTCGCTCGCTTGATCGATAGACAGACCACCCGCCCCCCTCCCAACAGACCGACCGACAGACAGACAGATAGATGGACAGGTGGATGGATGGATGGAATGATGGATGGAAAGAGGTCTGGATGGACTGATGGATGGATGGAAAAACGAAGGACGACAGACAGACTGTTTTGATTGATTGGTTGATTAATGACTTGAGTGATTTATATTTCACTCAGACAAGTTTCTGTTTTTAATATCTATTTTGTGTCCAGAGTTTCCTCGACCACAAATCACATGTCTGGCAGCTGAGGAAGGAAAAGAGAGCCCTGATTTTGAGTGTACAATAGATGTCCCTGACGTGGTCACGTTTGCAGAAATGACATTTCAGAGAAATGGAACTACTGTAGCTACATGTAACACGAAGGGTTGTCAAACCTATGACCAGGTTGAAGTTTCTGTTACTACGCCTAAGTCTACACCTAGGTCTACTATGACAAGAGGTCTATCCAGTACTCTGAAAATCAGGAGAGTCGACAGACGTGATGACAAAACAAGCTGGACATGTTCTGTGAAATATAGCGACATTCATTCTCTAGTAACAAGTGATTCCTGTAAACTGCTCGTTTATGGTAAGCTATTTATGTGGATACATTTACCGTTGTTGTACAGTAACAAGTGATTTCTGTAAATTGCTTGTTTATGATAAGCTGTTTATTGTTGTAAATAACAAGTGATTCATATAATTTATTCACTCATTCATGACCTTTGAACTCCCCAAGGAGCATAGGCCTTCAACAAACATATGTCAAGACTTCCTGTCACGTGTTATCAGCTCAAGATCTTTCCATGTTTTCTTTGTTCTCTTGACGTCTGTCTCCAGTTCTCTTGTCCATGTGTTCCTTTGTCTACCTCTGTTACCCTGGGGATTCCAGAACAAAGTCTGCCTAGTAATGCTATCAACATGTTTGCTCAATGTTTGTCCTTTCTATCTTCAGCGTCTTCTTCTCATCACTTGTTCCCAGGACACTTGATTGATTCTTGTCATCAGTTCCACATTAGTGATCTCGTCTTATCACTTCAATTTTTCTATTTTTCGTAGGCACCCATTTATGAAAGTCTGTAGCATTTTGGTTGTTTTTTTCGTTTTCTCCATGATCCATGGCCATACAATAGGACTGACTTGAAACTTGAGTTGAATATTCTGATTTTTGGAGTGAACGATTTCTTTTGATCTCCATATAATTCCCAGTGCAATGAAAGCTCATTTTGTGTTCTTATTTTTATATCGTTGTCTGTCTCTCCAAGAGTGTCTATATTGCTTCCAAGG
This sequence comes from Oreohelix idahoensis, assembly GCA_024509875.1. Lineage (NCBI taxonomy): Eukaryota > Metazoa > Mollusca > Gastropoda > Stylommatophora > Oreohelicidae > Oreohelix > Oreohelix idahoensis. The sequence continues at coordinate 39,186 of JAMPIV010008169.1, read as the reverse complement.
TATCTGTCTGATTGTACATCTTGTAGTGAGTGTTTCTTTAAGTGCACTATCGCTATCGTTGTTTGTCTATTATTGCGTCTATATTGCTACCAAGGTATTGTACATCTTGTAGTGAGTGTTTCTTTAAGTGCACTATCGCTATCGTTGTTTGTCTATTATTGCGTCTATATTGCTACCAAGGTATTGTACATCTTGTAGTGAGTGTTTCTTTAAGTGCACTATCGCTATCGTTGTTTGTCTATTATTGCGTCTATATTGCTACCAAGGTATTGTACATCTTGTAGTGAGTGTTTCTTTAAGTGCACTATTGCTATCGTTGTCTGTCTATTATTGTGTCTATATTGCTACCAAGGTATCTGTCTCATTGTACATCTTGTAGTGAGTGTTTCTTTAAGTGCACTATCGCTATCGTTGTTTGTCTATTATTGCGTCTATATTGCTACCAAGGTATTGTACATCTTGTAGTGAGTGTTTCTTTAAGTGCACTATCGCTATCGTTGTTTGTCTATTATTGCGTCTATATTGCTACCAAGGTATTGTACATCTTGTAGTGAGTGTTTCTTTAAGTGCACTATCGCTATCGTTGTTTGTCTATTATTGAGTCTATATTGCTACCAAGGTATTGTACATCTTGTAGTGAGTGTTTCTTTAAGTGCACTATTGCTATCGTTGTCTGTCTATTATTGTGTCTATATTGCTACCAAGGTATCTGTCTGATTGTACATCTTGTAGTGAGTGTTTCTTTAAGTGCACTATCGCTATCGTTGTCTGTCTATTATTGTGTCTATATTGCTACCAAGGTATTGTACATCTTGTAGTGAGTGTTTCTTTAAGTGCACTATCGCTATCGTTGTCTGTCTATTATTGTGTCTATATTGCTACCAAGGTATCTGTCTGATTGTACATCTTGTAGTGAGTGTTTCTTTAAGTGCACTATCGCTATCGTTGTCTGTCTATTATTGCGTCAATATTGCTACCAAGGTATTGTACATCTTGTAGTGAGTGTTCCTTTAAGTGCACTATCGCTATCGTTGTCTGTCTATTATTGTGTCTATATCGCTACCAAAGTATCTGTCTGATTGTACATCTTGTAGTGAGTGTTTCTTTAAGTGCACTATCGCTATCGTTGTCTGTCTATTATTGTGTCTATATTGCTACCAAGGTATCTGTCTGATTGTACATCTTGTAGTGAGTGTTTCTTTAAGTGCACTATCGCTATCGTTGTCTGTCTATTATTGTGTCTATATTGCTACCAAGGTATCTGTCTGATTGTACATCTTGTAGTGAGTGTTTCTTTAAGTGCACTATCGCTATCGTTGTCTGTCTATTATTGTGTCTATATCGCTACCAAGGTATCTGTCTGATTGTTCATCTTGTAGTGAGTGTTTCTTTTAGTGCACTATCGCTATCGTTGTCTGTCTATTATTGTGTCTATATCGCTACCAAAGTATCTGTCTGATTGTACATCTTGTAGTGAGTGTTTCTTTAAGTGCACTATCGCTATCGATGTCTGTCTATTATTGTGTCTATATTGCTACCAAGGTATCTGTCTGATTGTACATCTTGTAGTGAGTGTTTCTTTAAGTGCACTATCGCTATCGTTGTCTGTCTATTATTGTGTCTATATTGCTACCAAGGTATCTGTCTGATTGTACATCTTGTAGTGAGTGTTTCTTTAAGTGCACTATCGCATTCGTTGTCTGTCTATTATTGTGTCTATATCGCTACCAAGGTATCTGTCTGATTGTTCATCTTGTAGTGAGTGTTTCTTTAAGTGCACTATCGCTATCGTTGTCTGTCTATTATTGTGTCTATATTGCTACCAAGGTATCTGTCTGATTGTACATCTTGTAGTGAGTGTTTCTTTAAGTGCACTATCGCTATCGTTGTTTGTCTATTATTGCGTCTATATTGCTACCAAGGTATTGTACATCTTGTAGTGAGTGTTTCTTTAAGTTATCGTGTCTGTCTATATTGTGTCTATATCGCTACCAAAGTATCTGTCTGATTGTACATCTTGTAGTGAGTGTTTCTTTAAGTGCACTATCGCTATCGTTGTCTGTCTATTATTGTGTCTATATTGCTACCAAGGTATCTGTCTGATTGTACATCTTGTAGTGAGTGTTTCTATCGTTGTCTGTCTATTATTGTGTCTATATTGCTACCAAGGTATCTGTCTGATTGTACATCTTGTAGTGAGTGTTTCTTTAAGTGCACTATCGCTATCGTTGTCTGTCTATTATTGTGTCTATATCGCTACCAAGGTATCTGTCTGATTGTTCATCTTGTAGTGAGTGTTTCTTTAAGTGCACTATCGCTATCGTTGTCTGTCTATTATTGTGTCTATATCGCTACCAAAGTATCTGTCTGATTGTACATCTTGTAGTGAGTGTTTCTTTAAGTGCACTATCGCTATCATTGTCTGTCTATTATTGTGTCTATATTGCTACCAAGGTATCTGTCTGATTGTACATCTTGTAGTGAGTGTTTCTTTAAGTGCACTATCGCTATCGTTGTCTGTCTATTATTGTGTCTATATTGCTACCAAGGTATCTGTCTGATTGTACATCTTGTAGTGAGTGTTTCTTTAAGTGCACTATCGCTATCGTTGTCTGTCTATTATTGTGTCTATATTGCTACCAAGATATCTGTCTGATTGTACATCTTGTAGTGAGTGTTTCAAGATATTGCACTGAATCGCTATCGTGTGTCTGTTAATTGTGTCAACATTATCGTTATCGATGTACAAACGTCTATTAACACCTTTAAATATCTCGGGTCCTATTATTGTAGTATTGCTACCAAGGAATCTGTCAAGATTGTACATCTTGTAGTGAGTGTTTCTTTAAGTGCAAAAGTAACTATCGTTTTCTGTCTATTATTGTGTCAATATTGCTACAAAGGTATCTGTGTGATTGTACATCTTGTAGTCAGTGTTTCTTTAAGGGCTGCACTACTGCTATACGTTTGTCTGTCTATTATTGTGTCTATATTGCTACCAAGGTATCTGTCTGATAGAAGAATTTGTAGTGATTTGCTTAAAGTGCACTAATCGCAAATCGTTGTCTGTCTAGATTGTGAAGATAAACACCAAGGTATCTGTCTGATTGTACATCTTGTAGTCAGTGTTTCTTTAAGTGCACTATCGCTATCGTTGTCTGTCTATTATTGTGTCTATATTGCTACCAAGGTATCTGTCTGATTGTACATCTTGTAGTGAGTGTTTCTTTAAGTGCACTATCGCTATCGTTGTCTGTCTATTATTGTGTCTATATTGCTACCAAGGTATCTGTCTGATTGTACATCTTGTAGTGAGTGTTTCTTTAAGTGCACTATCGCTATCATTTCCTGCATTATTCTCATTGTCTTTGTTTTCTCCCTGTGTATTTTCAGACCTACTTGTTGTGACCTCTCATCGAGTATTTTCATATTTTTTTCTTGCATCTGATTATAGTTATTGGACAGGACAGCCAAGTCATCGGAAAAATCTAGATCGTCAAGCTGTTTAGTCAGATTCCATTTCTGTTGTGTGATGTCAATGTTTTCATAACACAATATAAGGTCAATAGGAAGAGAAACAGACAAGAAGCATATCTGTCGCACTCCAGTTCGTATCCCAATCGGTTCTGTAAGTTGACCTTCATGAAGAACTCTGCATGTCACGTCTTCATATGTCTTCTTTATTAAGTTAATGATCTTCATGGTGTGACGAAATGTCTGTCCCTGTCCTTTTGTGTGATCTCTCACAACTCCAGCCCTACGGCATTATCATTTCTTCTTCTTCATTTTTCTCTCCGATCGCTTTTATTTGGCATTTCATTTTTCTCTTTCATACATTTTACTCTTTATGCAGGACATAGCATGTGGAAAGTCTCTAACACGCCACTTCCCTATGGCATTATTTGCTACGGGAGTAATTCTTATCTTATTGTGACGCATTTACGCTTCACGAAGACGCGTTAAGTTACGCCAGGTTATTAGACGGTCAGCGACAATATTTTATCGCATAATCTGTCTGACCATCTTTTCAAGCGACGGTGCTTGTTTATCCAAGCTTGTGTTGGGCAGGAGTGCTGAATAGAACCAGATTTGTTTGTCTGGCGAAACACATTTGAATAGCGACCATCCTTGAGTCATTACGCCAGAAAAACACGGTCACAATATTTTGATGGACAGAGGTGTGTTTGTAAGTATGTACACAAGGGCATCGGACATCAAATTACCATATGTGGAAGACGGGACCTTTGCAAAATTTTTCCATGTCGAAAATATTTTGAAAGTACCACACCCGGCCTGTTTGAATATGATTGGAGCGTTTATTTAACTCCATAACAAACGATAGCGTGGGAAGAGGGGAAATATAGTCTGACCATTTCGCAGTTTTTTTTCACTGTGAATTTCACGCCCGCCAAGACAACATTAGACCTCGCCAGAGCGAAGACTAGATTCAGAATCCCCTTTTTAACCGGACCATTTATTGGAGAACCAAAGAAGACTTACAAAGCACAGAAAATCTCTACATTTTAATAAGGAACACCAGGACTAGGAAACTTAAGAAACACACGGAGTCAGAGAGGGAACCTATTGTAAAATTAAAGACCCCCCCCCACCCCAGATGCGTTTCAGAGACCGACTCGTCTCTTTTATTCATCTGAGCAACAAGTCTGTAACCAAGATTGGCGTAAGTAGTGCATTTTCATTCTATGTTTTATTACAAACATGTGAACTAACATATATATATATATATATATATATATATATATATATATATATATATATATATATAATTATATATATATATATATATATATATATATATATATATATATATATTATATATATATATATATATATAATATATATATATATATATATATAATATATATATATATATATATATATATATTATATATATATATATATATTATATATATATATATATATAAATATATATATATATATATATATATATATATATATATATATATATATATATATATATATATATATATATATATTACTATGTGAATTTTAATATGTGAAACTCGCTATTGGATGTCATAGTCATTTGAGGCTGGCAACCTCAGCGTATAGAATGATGATTCAATTCATGAACCACCACTGCACGGGCTGGTGATTGCTTTATTGATAGTTTCGTAAAGAGAACTAAAAGCATAAAGTACTTCCAGGTTCCCCGTGGATCAGGGAGGGAAAAGATGAAAGAAATGATGCACATTCTAAGAATAATACTTACAGTTTCAAAGCTTTTCACTCAGTATAAATGTAAACGAAAAAACATATTCATGTTACAATTAATAGAAGTTTCAAACTTTTCCACAAGTGTAAATATAAATTAAACATAAATGAATTTATATTGTGAACACTTTTCAAACAATGGAGATGTAAATGCAAAACAAATTATATCTGTACGTTTAACGAATTCATTTAAATGTAATGTAAAGCTAAAGCTATTCAGTTTAAATGTAGAGAAATTTTTATTCCAAGAGATTAATTTTAATTCTCATCGAGGGTAAATTCTGAAATGGGATGGTAGAATAGAAGAGGAGGCACATAACTATGTGTCGGAAAACGCCATTCTCAGAAGAGTGTTTCGTTTCTATTTCTATTACCAGTTATTGGTGGTACCAGCAGAAAATACTATCTCTGGAACCAAGTGAAGGTAGAAGTGGACTGACGTTGTGCGAGACACCATCATAAGAGGGTCTTATAGACAGACGCAGAACCAGCTTGACCGTTACTCCTTGACAATCTGGGAACGTGCGGCACCTAAACTTTGACCAGAGACGAGCGCGAGCAGAGTGAAAAGAACTTACTCACCAGGAGGAGGATTAGAATCATCATTGACAGCTAAGTTAACCTATATGCTGCCACTTGAACTTCTTATAAAAAACCATCACCCGAGTGATGAAAACTTTTTTTTTGTAATTAACTATCATTCCTTTCTTTTAAACTGTTAAAGTGATTATTTAATTTTGTTATTTAAAATGTTACAAATTTAACTTCGATTTAATCATTTTAAAGTTACTGCATGTTTGTCTCAGTCGAATTACTACACACTCTCGAAACAGAGCTATATTATAATAATAATTCCACTGATTAACTCAGCGGTGGGGGCTTAACGAGCTTGAATAAACCATTGCTTAAATTCTTTATAAAAGGTGTCGGCAGATTACAGAATTAACGTGCTCAGCAACAACCAGCATTGTTTTCGCTTATCTGAATATCTTGTGAAGACTTCCATATGATGGAAGCTTTACTACTCTTCTATCTACATTTCTGCCAAGAGTAATCTTGTGTAAAGATAGACTCCATTGAAGCCTATAATAGATACTCTTTAGTTTTGGCCACTGTTGGACCACCACTGCAACGCAGGGGAGGCAATACCGTCACACATGGGAACTCCGTAACGCCTGATCAATTTCCAAAGTGACTCTCTGTCTACACAGTCAAATGCTTTTTCGTTGTTCACAAATCCGATTTATAATGGTGAATTCAATTCCAGACTTTGTTCCACTATTATTCTGAATGTGGCTATCAGGTCTATAAAGGATCTGTTTTGTCGATAACCTGCTTGCTCGTCTCTCAGCTGCTAGCACTGATAGTAAAATTATTCCTCTATAATTTATGCACTCTTGCAAATCTCCATTAAGCAACTTGACTAGATTTCCTTACTTCCATTCTGCTAGTATGTCTTCTCTCTCCAAGACTTTACCAAGTAGTTTGTATAATATCTCTGTACAGTTATCAATATCTGATTTGATGGGTTCTGCTGGAATGCTATCTGGACCAGCAGCTTCTCCATCTCTTACAAACTTTATGGCTTTCTTTATTTCTTCCTTAGGTAGTATTTCAGAGTTGACTTGTAGCTCTTCTTCTGCTGGCTGGATGTCTGGGCGACTTTGTGGACCTGGTCTATTGAGACGTATCTCAAAATATTCTGTCCACCTCTTCATTTGCTCTCGCATATTGTTTAGCATTTTCTATTCTTGTCTTTGATGAACCCAGTTGCTTGCTTGTATTTCCCTGTTAGCCCCTCTGTGCTGTTATACAGGTCTCCCATGTTTCCTTTGACTGAACTTCCTCTGCCAAATCCCTGGTATATTCTCTATTGTATCTTTTTATGTTTTTTCTTACCTCTTTGTACTTCTCAGTGTACACTTCTTGAGCCTTGGCTTTGGAACTTCTGGTTTTGCTTCTGCTGAAATCTGCCAATGCCGGTCCCAAGCCCGGATGAAAAAGGAGGAGGGCGGCCTGCATGGAGGCCGTAAGGAGGCAGCCTCCACCATGCAAAGGCACAACAGGCCAATCACCTGTTTGCTTTAAATCATGATTACTAGCAAAAAGAGCCAAGGATCCAGACCCCGAGGACGACCCAGAGTCCGCTGGGAGGACAACATTAGACAATCTTTGAAGGATCGAGGACTAGAATGGAACCAGGCCAGGAGGAAGACAGCCGATAGGATAGTCTGGCGCTCTCTCTTCCAAACCTCTACACCTCACGGTAGAAGGGGAACGACTAAGTAAGTAAGTAGAAATCTGCTTTCTTGTTTTTGTTGTTGTTTGTGTGTGTGTGTGTGTGTGTGTTTGTATTTTATCTTATTGATGGTTTCTGCTGTTATTCGTGCTTTTTGTTAACGTTCTCGTTTTCCCAGTACTTCTTCACATGTCTCATTCCATTTAGTTTTGATCTCTTCCCAGTGGTCTTCCATATTCCCTATATCTTCCAGCTGTTGGATACTTGGTATCTGTTGGATATTGTGACCGCAAATTTGTCTCCGATGTATTGTTATTTATCTCTTGAGTTTCATTTTTATTTTGCTAAAAGAAGATGGTGATCTGAGGCCACATCTGCTGTTCCGTCTTGCATTGATGATCTAAACTTCTTGTTTATGCATTTATGGTCAATCTGATTCTCTGTTCTGTGATCTGGCGATATCCATTTTGCTTTATGTATTCTTTTGTGTGGAAACATACTTTGTCCTATAGCTAGTTGATTTGAAGCACAGAAGTTTGTGAATAGTTCCCCAATTTTGTTGATTGTTCCTAACCCGTGTTTTCCCATGATTTCTGCAAAGCCGCTGTCGTCTACATCCATCCTAGCAATTAGGTCACGCATCAGAACTGTTATGTCTTTTCTTCTCATTTTGTTCATGATATTTTGTAGTCTGTTATAAAATTCTTCTTTCAAGGATTCTTCCTTGTCATTGGTTAGTGAATAACGTTGGATGATGTTTATCTTTATATTATTTTTGTTAACGTTGCTGTTATAATTCTGGTTCCCACTGCTTCCCATTCTACGAGTGCTTTCTGTGCTTCCTTAAACAGTATTACAGCCAAGACCTTATGGTGGGCGTTGTCTTCCTCATATCTTGAGGACAGCACCATTTTTTTCTGTGATCAGCTTCTTTCTCTCAACTCCTTTCTACCTTGTCACACAGAGTCCTAGGATATCTATCTTGTAATTTCTGTTTTTCCTCTGCCACCTGTGCAGTTTTCCCTTATTCGTTTAAAGTACTAAAATTCCAGTTGCCAATTCTCGAGATGTTCCTAAAAAAAAAAAAAAGATTCCTTTCGGATTTTTCTGGGTTGAGTCATGAGCCTCCTGCCCAGAGGACATTCTTCTTTCATGGGTGACTGAATTGACTTGTTTTCTTTAGTTGTGCTGTCCATGTTGTTTGTTGAAGGTTTTGTGGTTTAAAATGACTATTCTTTGCTCCCCTTTCGGGTTCCGTTACCACACCGTTGGATTCCTGTAAATTGTTAGCTTACGGTAAGTTTTTTATGTGAGTACATGGACCATCTTCGTTCAGTTAAAAGTGATTCATGTAAAGTGCTAGTTTATTGTAAGCTCTTTGTGTGGGCACATTTACCATCAACGTACAGTAGATAATAATTCCTGTAATTTGCTAGTTTATTGTAAACTCTTCATGTGGGTACATTTATTATCGTCGCACAGTAACAAGCGATTCCTGTAAATTGCTAATTTATGGTAATCTCTTCACGTTTGAGCATTTACCGTATTCAATCAGTAATCAGGAATTCTTGTGAATGGCTAGTCTATGGTAAGCTCTTAATGAGGGTATATCTACAAACTTCGTACAGTAGCTTATGATACTTGTAAATTGCTAGTTTATAGTAAGCTCTTTATGTGCATACATTTACCATTTTAGTTCAGTGTGACAAAATAACCTCACACGTCACATTTACCTGTGCCATCCTATAATTCATTTTGTGCTCTTCACTTTAGTTTTTCCCACCTCTGACAGTAATTAGTATTTTCGATTCATTGTTAACACTCCCTTCCCTCAATTCTTGTTATGTCGGGACTTCAGCGACCATCTTTTGCTGATTAGGGTAATCAATTCCTTTCGTTTGGATCCATATTGACACCTGGGATCGTTAGAGAGAAGTGTGGTTTCCTCTTCTTCTTCTTTGATACTTAGCCGCCGACCGTCAAACCAGTCAGTGGCCATCACGCCTGGTGGCGTCTTGTAGGGCAACAACAAATTGATTCCACTTTGCTCGGTCGGCGGCCATCTTTCGTGCAGTGCACCAACTCTGGTTCATTCCCTGCATCTCAGCCTCCACAGTCCTCCGCCAAGTTGTTTTTGGTCGGCCTCTCTTTCGCTTTCCTTCAGGGGTCCATAGCAAAGCTGTTCTTGTGATGGCATCAGGGTCTCTTCTGAGGACATGGCCAACCTAGCTCCATCGTCTGCCAGCTATGATGGTGTGCATGTCCTCTTGCTTGCTCCGAATGAGCAGATCTTGGTTGGTGAAGGTATTCGGCCAAAAGATTCGGCGAATTTTTCTTAGGCATGTTGTGTGAAAAGAGGACAATTTTGACATTTCCTTCTCTGTAACTCTCCAGCATTCTGCACCATAGAGAAGCAAAGAAAGCACACAGCTCTGATATAATCTTAATTTTGTGCTTGTGCTGTACTAAGAGGACTTCCAGATGTTGTTTAGACTAAAAAAGGATGTTCTTGCTTTGTTCATTCTGTTGTTGATGTCTTTGCTTGCTCCGCCGTCTGGTGTTACTATGCATCCTAGGTATGTGAAGGTGTCTGTCTGTTCCAGTTGCTGATTCCTTACTGATATGGGTTCAGTGTTGTTCACATTGAGCGTCATGACCTCTGACTTCTTTAGGTTGATGTTCAAGCCCACCTGTGGCTATACTTATTAAGTCTATCCGTTTAGACCACAAACTGAGGAAAGAACATGCAGGATTTAGAAAGAACAGAAGATGTGTTTTACTAGAGTGCACTACATTTTCTTACCAGACGAGACAGTGCAGGGGGGCGACCGGATTAGTGAATAAACAGCCTTGGGACGACCACAGTCAATTATATCTGATAATAGCTCTGTCTGCCCAGTTTGTTGATTGTTGGCTAAGACCAGGTAAATGACATAATCGTTTCCGGACAAGACTTTCGAAGAATAATTATCCATCTTGAAAGAGATTACCTATGAGATATTACGATCGATAATAGACGAAACCTGGCATACTATATATGGTGATTGTAAACAAGTCATTTATTTGAGCGTTTGTTACATAGGAATTTTTTCGTAAGAGAAAGAGAAATATACGAATCTTGCATGCTATTGGCTTGGCATTTGAAATGTAAATATACACAATTTCTGATTGGAGCTTTGTCATATAGTAGCAATCTGGATGTAACAGAGCTATTTAAGTATTTTTTTTTTTTTTTTTTTTTTTTTTTTTTTTTTTTTTTTTTTTGCGTACGCCCGCTAATACTCGAGGCGAAATCTCAGGTTATTATTTACGTCTAACCTGACATTGATTTTACGTGAGTATCCCTTTATTTCTTGTACAGAGACAGGTGTCCCTCGCCATTCAGGCAAATACTCGCCGATTTCGGAGGTACCCATTGCAGCTGGGTCGGCTCAGGAGCCGCCAGTCCCTGGTCGACGACACTCCTTCAAATGTCACGCCAGGTCTCGAGTTAATCCAGTCCAAATCCCGGTCGACGAAAAATCCTCAAATGCCGTCGCCCGGGTTTGATCCTGTATCACCCGGTCGCCAGAGCGGTGTTGTAACCACTACGCTAGATTAAAGTAATATATTACTGAGTTAAATCAGTAGGGGGCTCATTAGAACGAGCAAAATCCTAAGTCATAGGAGGTCAGGAAAGATACAAAGTTTACACGGCCTGGATACTACCAGCCATATTACTTGATTTCTTTAAATTTCTATGAGTCTCCCTAAAGTTGAAGCACCTTTCTTCAATTCACATCTCTGACAAGAGTAATTATGAGTCAAAGGCAAACACTTTTAAAGATTCTCTGTAGATACTCTGAATGTTGGCCACTGTTGGACCATAACTACAGAGCAAGGGGAATAAATCCTGTGACAATATACTCACACACGCATGCACATATGACCATGCACCATCTTCACATACACACACATACATGCACACTTAACATGCACCATCTTCACATACACACACATACATGCACACTTGAACATGCACCATCTTCACATACACACTTGAACATACATCATCTTCACTTACTCACATACATGCACACTTGAACATGCATCATCTTCACATACTCACATAAATGCACACTCGACGATGCACTATCTTCACATGCACACATGCGTGCACACTTAACATGCACCATCTTCACATGCTCACTCATAAATGCACACTTGAACATACACCATCTTCACATACTCACATACATGCACATTCGAGGATGCACCATCTTCACATACACACACACATGCACACTCGACCATGCACCATCTTCACATACACATATACATGCACACTTAACATGCACCATCTTCACATGCTCACTCATAAATGCACACTTGAACATATACCATCTTCACATACTCACACATACATGCACACTTGAAGATACACCATCTTCACATACTCACATAAATATGCATATTCGACCGTGCACCATCTTCACATACTCACATATACATGCATACTCGACCATGCACCATCTTCACATACACACATACATGCATACTTAATATGCACCATCTTCACATTCTCACTCCTAAATGCACACTTGAACATACACCATCTTCACATACTCACTCATAAATGCACACTTGACCATACACCATCTTCACATACTCACATACACATGTTCCTTGCCTGTCTAGGAAACGCTTTAATGTCGGGCATTTGAAAAATTGAATAAAAAATGACCGCTTTATTACAAATTTTTCTCTCATTTTAAAACATGTCGTACTAGGCGATTAATATGAGATTGTGCATAAGGCATGTAAAACAAGTTGTCACAAAAACCACTGCTGCAAGATCACGTGAATGTTTGTTGTAGGCTTCCTGTAAGGTGACTAGCTACAGTGGTGGTTCTATGTGAATGTTTGTTGTAGACGTCCTGTAAGGTGACTAGCTACAGTGGTGGCTCTATGTGAATGTTTGTTGTAGGCTTCCTGTAAGGTGACCAGCTACAGTGGTGGCTCTATGTGAATGTTTGTTGTAAGCTTCCTGTAAGGTGACCAGCTACAGTGGTGGCTCTATGTGAATGTTTGTTGTAGGCTTCCTGTAAGGTGACCAGCTACAGTGGTGGCTCTATGTGAATGTTTGTTGTAGGCTTCCTGTAAGGTGACCAGCTACAGTTGTGGCTCTATGTGAGTGTTTGTTGTAGACTTCCTGTAATGTGACTAGCTACAGTGGTGGCTCTAAGTGAATGTTTGTTGAAAACTTCCTGAAAGGGGACTAGCTACACTGGTGGCTCAATGTGAATGTTTGTTGTAGGTTTCCAGTAAGGTGACTAGCTACAATAGTGGTTCTATGTGAATGTTTGTTGTAGACTTCCTGTAAGAGACTAGCTACAGTGGTGGTTCTATGTGACTGTTTATTGTAGGCTTCATGTAAGATTACTAGCTACAGTGGTGGTTCTATGTGAATGTCTGTTGTAGACGTCCTGTAAGGTGACTAGCTAAAGTGATGGCTCTATGTGAATGTTGGTTTTAGACGTCCTGCAAGGTGACTATCTACAATGGTGGCTCTATGGGAATGTTTGTTATAGACGTCCTGTAAGGTGACCAGCTACAGTGGTGGTTCTATGGGAATGTTTGTTGTAGGCTTCCTGTAAGGTGACTAGCTACAGTGGTGGTTCTATGTGAATGTTTGTTGTAGGCTTCATGTAAGATGACTAGCTACAGTGGTGGCTCTATGTGCATGTTTGTTGTAGGCTTCCTGTAAGATGACTAGCTACAATGGTGGGTCTATGTTAATGTTTGTTGTAAGCTTCCTGTAAGGTGACCAGCTACATTGGTGGCTCCATGTTAATGTTGATTGTAGACGTCCTGTAATGTGACTAGCTACAATGGTGGATCTATGTGAATGTTTGTTGTAAGCTTCTTGTAAAGTGACCAGCTACAGTGGTAGCTCTATGTGAATGTTTGTTATAAGCTTCCTGAAAGGGGACTAGCTACAATGGTTGTTCTTTGTGAATGTTTGTTGTAGACTTCCTGTAAGGTGACCAGCTACAGTGGTGGGTCTATGTCAATGTTTGTTGTAGGCTTCCTGTAAGGTGACTAGCTACAATGGTTGTTCTTTGTGAATGTTTTTTGTAGACTTCCTGTAAGGGACTAGCTACAGTGGTGGTTCTATGTGAATGTTTGTTGTAGGCTTCCTGTAAGGTGACTAGATACAGTGGTGGTTCTATTTGAATGTTTGTTGTAGGCTTCCTGTAAGGTGAATAGATGCAGTGGTGGTTCTATAGGAATGTTTGTTGTAGGCTTCCTGTAAGGTGACCAGCTACAGTAGTGGGTCTATGTGAATGTTTATTGTAGACTTCATGTAAGATGACTAGCTACAGTGGTGGTTCTGTGTGAATGTTTGTTGTAGACTTCATGTAAGGTGACTAGCTACAGTGGTAGTTCTATGGGAATGTTTGTTGTAGGCTTCATGTAAGATGACTAGCTACAGGAGTGGTTCTATGTGAATGTTTATTGTAGGCTCTCTGTAAGGTGACCAGCTACAGTGGTGGCTCTATGTGAATTTTTGTTGTAAGCTTCCTGTAAGTAGACCAGCTACAGTGGTGGCTCTCTGTGAATGTTTGTTGTAGGCTTCTTGTAAGGTGACTAGCTACAATGGTGGTTCTATGTGAATGTTTGTTGTAATCTTCTTGTAAGGTGACCAGCTACAATGGTATCTCCATGTGAATGTTGATTGTAGACGTCATGTAAGGTGACCCACTACAGTGGTAGCTCTATGTGAATGTTTGTTGTAGGGTTTCTGTAACGTGACTAGCTACACTGGTGGTTCTATGTGAGTGTTTGTTGTAGGCTTCTTGCAAGGTGACTAACTACAGTGGTAGCTATATGTGAATGTTTGTTGTAGACGTCCAGTAAGGTGACTAGCTACAGTGGTGGTTCTATGTGAATGTTTGTTGTAGACGTCCTGTAAGGTGACTAGCTACAGTGGTGGTTCTATGTGAATGTTTGTTGTAGGCTTCCTGTAAGGTGACTAGCTACAGTGGTGGTTCTATGTGAATGTTTGTTGTAGGCTTCCTGTAAGGTGACTAGCTACAGTCGTGGCTCTATGTGAATGTCTGTTGTAGACTTCCTGTGAGGTGACTAGCTACAGTGGTGGTTCTATGGGGTTGTATGTTGCTGACTTCCTGTAAGGTGACTAGCTACAGTGGTGGCTCTATGTGAATGTTTGTTGTAGGCTTCCTGTAAGGTGACTAGCTACAGTGGTGGTTCTATGTGAATGTTTGTTGTAGGCTTCCTGTAAGGTGACTAGCTACAGTGGTGGCTCTATGTGAATGTTTGTTGTAGACGTCCTGTAAGGTGACTAGCTACAGTGGTGGTTCTATGTGAATGTTTGTTGTAGGCTTCCTGTAAGGTGACTAGCTAGATGGTTTCTATGTGAATTTTGTTGTAGGGTGGTGGTGGTTCTATGTGAATTTTTGTTGTAGGCTTCCTGTAAGGTGACCAGCTACAGTGGTTCCTCTTTGTGAAAGTTTGTTGTAGACGTCCTGTAAGGTAACCAGCTACAGTGCAAGTTCTATGTGAATGTTTGTTGTAGGCTTCCTGTAAGGGGACTAGCTACAATGGTGGATCTATGTGAATGTTTGTTGTAGGCTTCCTGTAAGGTGACCAGTTACAGTGCAGGTTCTATGTGAATGTTTGTTGTAGGCTTCCTGTAAGGTGACTAGCTACAGTGGTGGTTCTATGTGAATGTTTGTTGTAGGCTTCCTGTAAGGTGACCAGCTACAGTGGTGGCTCTATGTGAATGTTTGTTGTAGACGTCATGTAAGGTGACTAGCTACAGTGCAGGTTCTATGTGAATGTTTGTTGTAGGCTTCCTGTAAGGGGACTAGATACAGGGGTGGTTCTATGTGAATGTTTGTTGTAGGCTTCCTGTAAGGTGACCAGCTACAGTGGTGCCTCTGTATGAAAGTTTGTTGTAGACGTCCTGTAAGGTGACCAGCTACAATGCAGGTTCTATGTGAATGTTTGTTGTAGACGTCCTGTAAGGTGACCAGATACAGTGGTGGTTCTATGTGAATGTTTATTGTAGGCTTCATGTTAGGTGACCAGCTACAGTGGTGGCTCTATGTGAATGTTTGTTGTAGGCTTCCTGTAAGTAGACCAATTACAGTGGTGGTTCTATGTGAATGTTTGTTGTAAGCTTCCTGTAAGGTGACCAGCTACAGTGGTGGTTCTATGTGAATGTTTGTTGTAAGCTTCCTGTAAGGTGACCAGCTACAGTGATGGTTCTATGTGAATGTTTGTTGTAGGCTTCCTGTAAGGTGACCAGCTACAGTGGTGGTTCTATGTGAATGTTTGTTGTAGGCTTCCTGTAAGGTGACCAGCTACAGTGGTGGTTCTATGTGAATGTTTGTTGTAAGCTTCCTGTAAGGTGACCAGCTACAGTGGTGGTTCTATGTGAATGTTTGTTGTAGGCTTCCTGTAGGGTGACCAGCTACAATGGTGGATCTATGCTCCGTCAGGAGCACAAAGGAAAATATTGAAGATGATGGTAGAAATAAAAAATATAATGTAACAAAAATCACAATCTGCGATAAGAGATAGAGAACACTCAATGAAAGATGGTGATGATGATGGTGGAAATTAAAAAAATATATTGTGCCAACAGTCACAATCTGCGATTAGAGATAGAGAAAACTCAATGAAAGATGGTGATGATGATGGTGGAAATAAAAAAAAAATATTGTGTCAACAGTCACAATCTGCGATAAGAGATAGAGAACACTCAATGAAAGATGGTGATGATGATGGTGGAAATAAAAAAAATATATTGTGTCAACAGTCACAATCTGCGATAAGAGATAGAGAACAGTCAATGAAAGATGGTGATGATGATGGTGGAAATAAAAAAAATATATTGTGTCAACAGTCACAATCTGCGATAAGAGATAGAGAACACTCAATGAAAGATGGTGATGATGATGGTGGAAATAAAAAAAAATATATTGTGTCAACAGTCACAATCTGCGATTAGAGATAGAGAACACTCAATGAAAGATGGTGATGATGATGGTGGAAATAAAAAAAATATATTGTGTCAACAGTCACAATCTGCGATTAGAGATAGAGAAAACTCAATGAAAGATGGTGATGATGATGGTGGAAATAAAAAAAAATATATTGTGTCAACAGTCACAATCTGCGATAAGAGATAGAGAACACTCAATGAAAGATGGTGATGATGATGGTGGAAATAAAAAAAATATATTGTGTCAACAGTCACAATCTGCGATTAGAGATAGAGAAAACTCAATGAAAGATGGTGATGATGATGGTGGAAATAAAAAAAATATATTGTGTCAACAGTCACAATCTGCGATTAGAGATAGAGAACACTCAATGAAAGATGGTGATGATGATGGTGGAAATAAAAAAAATATATTGTGTCAACAGTCACAATCTGCGATAAGAGATAGAGAACACTCAATGAAAGATGGTGATGATGATGGTGGAAATAAAAAAAATATATTGTGTCAACAGTCACAATCTGCGATAAGAGATAGAGAACACTCAATGAAAGATGGTGATGATGATGGTGGAAATAAAAAAAATATATTGTGTCAACAGTCACAATCTGCGATTAGAGATAGAGAAAACTCAATGAAAGATGGTGATGATGATGGTGGAAATAAAAAAAATATATTGTGTCAACAGTCACAATCTGCGATAAGAGATAGAGAACACTCAATGAAAGATGGTGATGATGATGGTGGAAATAAAAAAAAAATATATTGTGTCAACAGTCACAATCTGCGATAAGAGACAGAGAACACTCAATGAAAGATGGTGATGATGATGGTGGAAATAAAAAAAATATATTGTGTCAACAGTCACAATCTGCGATTAGAGATAGAGAAAACTCAATGAAAGATGGTGATGATGATGGTGGAAATAAAAAAAATATATTGTGTCAACAGTCACAATCTGCGATTAGAGATAGAGAAAACTCAATGAAAGATGGTGATGATGATGGTGGAAATAAAAAAAATATATTGTGTCAACAGTCACAATCTGCGATTAGAGATAGAGAACAGTCAATGAAAGATGGTGATGATGATGGTGGAAATAAAAAAAAATATTGTGCCAACAGTCACAATCTGCGATAAGAGATAGAGAACACTCAATGAAAGATGGTGATGATGATGGTGGAAATAAAAAAAATATATTGTGTCAACAGTCACAATCTGCGATAAGAGATAGAGAACACTCAATGAAAGATGGTGATGATGATGGTGGAAATTAAAAAAATATATTGTGTCAACAGTCACAATCTGCGATTAGAGATAGAGAAAACTCAATGAAAGATGGTGATGATGATGGTGGAAATAAAAAAAAATATATTGTGTCAACAGTCACAATCTGCGATAAGAGATAGAGAAACACTCAATGAAAGATGGTGATGATGATGGTGGAAATAAAAAAAATATATTGTGTCAACAGTCACAATCTGCGATTAGAGATAGAGAAAACTCAATGAAAGATGGTGATGATGATGGTGGAAATAAAAAAAATATATTGTGTCAACAGTCACAATCTGCGATAAGAGATAGAGAACACTCAATGAAAGATGGTGATGATGATGGTGGAAATAAAAAAAATATATTGTGTCAACAGTCACAATCTGCGATAAGAGATAGAGAACACTCAATGAAAGATGGTGATGATGATGGTGGAAATAAAAAAAAATATATTGTGTCAACAGTCACAATCTGCGATAAGAGATAGAGAACACTCAATGAAAGATGGTGATGATGATGGTGGAAATAAAAAAAATATATTGTGTCAACAGTCACAATCTGCGATTAGAGATAGAGAAAACTCAATGAAAGATGGTGATGATGATGGTGGAAATAAAAAAAAATATATTGTGTCAACAGTCACAATCTGCGATAAGAGATAGAGAAAACTCAATGAAAGATGGTGATGATGATGGTGGAAATAAAAAAAATATATTGTGTCAACAGTCACAATCTGCGATAAGAGATAGAGAAAACTCAATGAAAGATGGTGATGATGATGGTGGAAATAAAAAAAATATATTGTGTCAACAGTCACAATCTGCGATTAGAGATAGAGAAAACTCAATGAAAGATGGTGATGATGATGGTGGAAATAAAAAAAATATATTGTGTCAACAGTCACAATCTGCGATAAGAGATAGAGAACACTCAATGAAAGATGGTGATGATGATGGTGGAAATAAAAAAAAAAGGTATATTGTGTGTCAACAGTCACAATCTGCGATTAGAGATAGAGAAAACTCAATGAAAGATGGTGATGATGATGGGTGGAAATAAAAAAAAATATATATTGTGTCAACAGTCACAATCTGCGATAAGAGATAGAGAACACTCAATGAAAGATGGTGATGATGATGGTGGAAATAAAAAAAAATATATTGTGTCAACAGTCACAATCTGCGATAAGAGATAGAGAACACTCAATGAAAGATGGTGATGATGATGGTGGAAATAAAAAAAATATATTGTGTCAACAGTCACAATCTGCGATAAGAGATAGAGAACACTCAATGAAAGATGGTGATGATGATGGTGGAAATAAAAAAAATATATTGTGTCAACAGTCACAATTGCGATAAGAGATAGAGAACACTCAATGAAAGATGGTGATGATGATGGTGGAAATAAAAAAAATATATTGTGTCAACAGTCACAATCTGCGATTAGAGATAGAGAAAACTCAATGAAAGATGGTGATGATGATGGTGGAAATAAAAAAAATATATTGTGTCAACAGTCACAATCTGCGATAAGAGATAGAGAACACTCAATGAAAGATGGTGATGATGATGGTGGAAATAAAAAAAAAATATATTGTGTCAACAGTCACAATCTGCGATAAGAGACAGAGAACACTCAATGAAAGATGGTGATGATGATGGTGGAAATAAAAAAAATATATTGTGCCAACAGTCACAATCTGCGATAAGAGATAGAGAACACTCAATGAAAGATGGTGATGATGATGGTGGAAATAAAAAAAATATATTGTGTCAACAGTCACAATCTGCGATAAGAGATAGAGAACACTCAATGAAAGATGGTGATGATGATGGTGGAAATAAAAAAAAATATATTGTGTCAACAGTCACAATCTGCGATAACAGATAGAGAACACTCAATAAAAGATGGTGATGATGATGGTGGAAATAAAAAAAATATTGTGTCAACAGTCACAATCTGCGATAAGAGATAGAGAACACTCAATGAAAGATGGTGATGATGATGGTGGAAATAAAAAAAAATATATTGTGTCAACAGTCACAATCTGCGATTAGAGATAGAGAAAACTCAATGAAAGATGGTGATGATGATGGTGGAAATAAAAAAAATATATTGTGCCAACAGTCACAATCTGCGATTAGAGATAGAGAAAACTCAATGAAAGATGGTGATGATGATGGTGGAAATAAAAAAAATATATTGTGTCAACAGTCACAATCTGCGATAAGAGATAGAGAACACTCAATGAAAGATGGTGATGATGATGGTGGAAATAAAAAAAATATATTGTGTCAACAGTCACAATCTGCGATTAGAGATAGAGAAAACTCAATGAAAGATGGTGATGATGATGGTGGAAATAAAAAAAAAATATATTGTGTCAACAGTCACAATCTGCGATAAGAGATAGAGAACACTCAATGAAAGATGGTGATGATGATGGTGGAAATAAAAAAAATATATTGTGTCAACAGTCACAATCTGCGATTAGAGATAGAGAAAACTCAATGAAAGATGGTGATGATGATGGTGGAAATAAAAAAAATATATTGTGTCAACAGTCACAATCTGCGATTAGAGATAGAGAAAACTCAATGAAAGATGGTGATGATGATGGTGGAAATAAAAAAAAAATAGTGTGTCAACAGTCACAATCTGCGATAAGAGATAGAGAACACTCAATGAAAGATGGTGATGATGATGGTGGAAATAAAAAAAATATATTGTGTCAACAGTCACAATCTGCGATTAGAGATAGAGAAAACTCAATGAAAGATGGTGATGATGATGGTGGAAATAAAAAAAAATATATTGTGTCAACAGTCACAATCTGCGATTAGAGATAGAGAAAACTCAATGAAAGATGGTGATGATGATGGTGGAAATAAAAAAAAAATAGTGTGTCAACAGTCACAATCTGCGATAAGAGATAGAGAAAACTCAATGAAAGATGGTGATGATGATGGTGGAAATAAAAAAAAAATATTGTATCAACAGTCACAATCTGCGATAAGACATAGAGAACACTCAATGAAAGATGGTAATGGATAATTTAAAATTGTTAGATTTTTAAACTAGTAGAATTAATAAACATCACTAGGAACATGAAGTTGTAGACAGACATTGTCGCCCTCACCAATTTCGTTACACGTGAAGAAAAATAAACAAGATACGAATCTAAACGACTTCAGGTTAATAATACGAGGGTGAGTCAAATGAAAACCGGAAATATGTTATAACAATAAGAATAATCATGCCATTATATTGTAACTTGCCAATATTGTTGTCCTGGATGTTTCGAGT
The DNA here is from genome assembly GCA_024509875.1 of Oreohelix idahoensis. Classification (NCBI taxonomy): domain Eukaryota; kingdom Metazoa; phylum Mollusca; class Gastropoda; order Stylommatophora; family Oreohelicidae; genus Oreohelix; species Oreohelix idahoensis. Next base: position 18,099 of record JAMPIV010008169.1, on the reverse strand, counting down.
GTCATGCACGCGCAATCGCGGTGTTGACGCATACGGTGACGTCATAATGACGTTTTAAAGATGGCCGCTACGCTAGTGGAATGCACCAAACAGCAGCAGCGTTCTGTTATTCAGTTCTTGATCAGCGAAGGGGTGAAACCAATAGAAATTCATCGGCGAATGAAGCTCAAGTACGGTGATGCATGCATGTCAAAGTCGCAGGTGTATGAATGGTGTACAAAGTTCAAAAACGGCGTGATTTCTGTAACAGATTGTTCACGACCAGGTCAGGCACACAGAGTAGTGACTCTAGAATCGATAGCAACCGTTGAACGACTCGTACAGGGAAACCGCCGATTGACTGTGGATGATATTGCCACACATCTTGACATCAGTCATGGTTCAGCACACCACATCATCTCTGATGTGCTACAGTACCACAAAGTGTCTGCAACGTGGGTGCCACGGCAGCTTACTCCAGAATTGAAACAACGACGCTGTATCTCTTCATCGGACCTGAAAGTCTTTCCTCCCAATGCCTCTTTGAGTCGTCCAAACAGATGGAAATCACTTCGGGCTAGGTCTGGCGAGTATGGTGGATGTGGGAGACACTGAAAGTGCAGGGCCTCGATGGTTTCAGTCGTTGCATGGGCTGTATGGGGTCGAGCATTGTCATGTTGCAAAAGGACACCTTTACTCAAAAGTCTACGTCGTTTGGATTTGATTGCGGGTCGAAGATGATTCCTGAGAAGCTCTGTATACGTGGCACTGGTGACAGTGTTGCCCCTTGGCATGTAGTGCTCTAAAATAACGCCTCGTTCATCCCAAATGAGAGTCAGCATTACCTTCCCTGCAGATGGCTGCGTGCGGAACTTCTTCGGTTTCGGCGAGGAGGGATGGCGCCATTCCTTGCTCGCTCGCTTTGTTTCAGGTTCGTGGTAGTGAACCCAAGTTTCGTCAACAGTAACAATTCTTGATAGGAAACCACCACCTTCTGTTTCGAATGCCGCAAAAAGTTCTTGACAAGCAACAATACGTCGTTGTTTCAATTCTGGAGTAAGCTGCAGTGGCACCCACCTTGCAGACACTTTGTGGTACTGTAGCACATCAGAGATGATGTGGTGTGCTGAACCGTGACTGATGTCAAGATGTGTGGAAATATCATCCACAGTCAATCGGCGGTTTCCCTGTATGAGTCGTTCAACGGTTGCTATCGATTCTGGAGTCACTACTCTGTGTGCCTGACCCGGTCGTGAACAATCTGTCACAGAAATCACGCCGTTTTTGAACTTTGTACACCATTCATACACCTGCGACTTTGACATGCATGCATCACCGTACTTGAGCTTCATTCGCTGATGAATTTCTATTGGTTTCACCCCTTCGCTGATCAAAAATTGAATAACAGAACGCTGCTGCTGTTTGGTGCATTCCACTAGCGGGGCGGCCATCTTTAAAACGTCATTATGACGTCACCGTATGCGTCATCACCGCGATGGCGCGTGCATGACAATCGAGACACCCAGGACAACAATATTGGCAAGTTACAATATAATGGCATGATTATTCTTATTGTTAAGACATATTTCCGGTTTTCACTTGACTCACCCTCGTAAATCAGCTAACGATACAATAAGAAATAACGAACATGACAATATCTCACTGCTCAATCATTTGTATCCAAGTTATTCAACTATATTATGTTTTCAATGGAGGTCAGTCTGAGATTACAAATAAAGACATTAAGAGAACGCTCGATCAGTGCTTAATTTTTTTTTTAAATATATGCACCATCGGGTCAAGCGTTTTATATAACACATCATATATAAATAATTCTTTGATAATTTTATACTAAAACAGGTATTAATGCTCACTGGGTAAAATATGAAGAATTTCTTAAGTAAATAAATGGTTTTAACGTTTTTGTCTAAAGTTACATTCTAAAATACGTATGAAGTCTTAGAAACATGAGTAAATATATATTGTCGTGTTCCGGTGTAAAAATCTATTGAGCCTTAAGGGGTTTAATTGTTAAACGTTGTGTAGGTCTAAGCTGCTTCGTGATTTAAGAGTTATTTGAAGAAAGGTACATATCCGTACAAACTGGATACAATCAATTAATCAATAAATCAATCAATCGATCAATCAATAAATCAATACCATTTAGCTCTGGAAGGAGCAACAGCCTTCTGTCACGTGCCATCGGCGCTAGGTCTTTCTAAGTGTTCCTCATCGTTGTTATTTCTGTGTCTTCTCCACGTGTTCCTGGATGTGCCTCTACTTCACTTACCCTAGTGATTCCTGAAAAGGCCTGGCTAGTAATGCTATCAACAGTTTTCCTCAATGTCCAATCTATCGTCAGCGTCATCTTCTCATCTCGTGTTTCACTGGCACTTGTCTGGTTCTATCAAATCCACGTTGGTGAGATTGTCCTACTGTTTCAGTCCTTCTATTCTACCCAAGCATGCACCTATGAAAGACTGTAACTTCTTGGATGTTGTTCTCCATGTTTCACAGCCATACAATAGGACTGGCTTGACATTTGAGTTGAAGCTTCTTATTTCTGTGTTGACTTCAATCAATTGACTTAGATAAAATAGTGTTTGGAAAACGTCAAGTTACTTACGTCTGTTTATGTAATGTGATAGCGGCTGGGAATAATGAAATAGTGCGGACATTTTTGGCCAGGTTGGTATCTCTTGTTAATTATATCTAAGAATAAATTTAGAGGTAACTAGATTTGTGGCTATTAGCGGGCAGTCAAAAATTTGCAACTAACTGGCGAGACAGTTGTCAGATCTAGCCATAAAGAAACTCAGTTGGCAATGTTGCCAGGTTCGATGTGTTAAAATTGATAGACTTTCATTTCAGATAACAGTAGCAATTCAGACCACATCTTTCATATATGACATGCACCCTAATATAACCGACTGACCCTGTGTCTAGGTTGAACAGAGCGGGCCTTGCAGAAATGAGGCAACATTTTATTTTTTTAAAAATTACTTCCAATCAAGATCTTCATTAAATTGTCAAGCCTTTCAGTCTGTGCCGTCGGTTCAAGGTTTTTTATGTCTTTTTTTTTATCCATGTCACGACTGTCTGCAGGTCTCTTTTCCAGGTTTTTTCCTATTTTTTCTTCTTTCTCAATTCCACATACCCTGAGAATTCCAGACCAGGGACAGACTTGACCTGCTATCAACTGGATTTCTTAATGTGTGACTAATCCAAAGCCAGTGTCTTCTCCTCGTCCCCTTATTGCACTATTGGTTGTCTGGTTCTGTCAATCTGGTCTACTTTAGTCATCTTCTCATGCTATTTCAATATTTCTGTTGTGTGTCTGGTTCTGTCCATCTGGTCTACTTTAGTCATCTTCTCGTGCTATTTCAATATTTCAGTTGTGTGTCTGGTTCTGTCCATCTTGTCTACTTTAGTCATCTTCTCGTGCTATTTCAATATTTCTATTGTGTGACTTATTCCACTATTGTGTGTCTGGTTCGTTCCATCTGGTCTACTTTAGTCATCTTCTCGTGCTATTTCAATATTTCTGTTGTGTGTCTGGTTCTGTCCATCTGGTCTACTTTAGTCATCTTCTCGTGCTATTTCAATATTTCTGTTGTGTGTCTGGTTCTGTCCATCTGGTCTACTTTAGTCATCTTCTCGTGCTATTTCATTATTTCTGTTGTGTGTCTGGTTCTGTCCATCTGGTCTACTTTAGTCATCTTCTCGTGCTATTTCATTATTTCTGTTGTGTGTCTGGTTCTGTCCATCTGGTCCACTTTAGTCATCTTCTCGTGCTATTTCAATATTTCTATTGTGTGACTTATTCCACTATTGTGTGTCTGGTTCGTTCCATCTGGTCTACTTTAGTCATCTTCTCGTGCTATTTCAATATTTCTGTTGTGTGTCTGGTTCTGTCCACCTGGTCTACTTTAGTCATCTTCTCGTGCTATTTCAATATTTCTGTTGTGTGTCTGGTTCTGTTCATCAGGTCTACTTTAGTCATCTTCTCGTGCTATTTCAATATTTCTGTTGTATGTCTGGTTCTGTCCATCTGGTCCACTTTAGTCATCTTCTCGTGCTATTTCAAGATTTCTATTGTGTGTAAGTCACGTGGTGTCCCCGGGGATCTCTGAAGGGACACAGAAAGAATAGGTCCACTGCGACCTCATGCATGTCGTACAAGGCAACTAATATGAGGTGTTGTATAGCGCTGTATACCGCTCCGCCTATGTTCCTGTTACGACTTTTGGATGCGAGTCATGGGCAATTACTACAACCCACGAAAGCCAGGTTTAGACCCCAGAAATTAGGTATCTGAGGAAGGTGGTTGAAGTAACAAGAAGAGATATAGTCCGCAACCCGGCGATACGTCATGGCCTCAAAACCCGACCCATGCAGACCCATGTGAACAGTCCTAATTACAATGGTTTGGCCATATCTGCAGAATGGAAGAAGATCGGATACCACGACAGATATAGAATCCAGACTTCCAGACCACTGAGTTCGCTGGGAGGACAACATTATACATTCTCTGATGGACCGAGAAGTAGATTGGAACCAGGCCAGGAAGACGACAGCGATAGGATAGTATGGCGCTCTCTGGCAAACCTCTACACCCTAGGGTAGAAGAGACCACTTAGTAAGTAAGTAAACATGAGAGTGGGAAACTCATCATGTAACACATATTCCACAGTAACTACCACTGTAACAACGTGTGGATGCTTGGTGCAGGCTTCCTGTAAATGGAGCAGCTGGTAGTTGGGACTCATGCTCTGTCATGAACACAAAGGGAGATAAGGAAGGTTGTGTACAAGCTCACATTTTTCAAAATGTGTTTCCTTCTGGCTGTGCTTTGTTGTTCTCTATGTTTCACAGCCATACAATAGGATTGGCTTGACATTTGATTTGAAGATTCTAATGTTTGTGTTGGACTAGATTTGCTTTGATTTCCAAATACTTCACAATCTATTGAACAGGGTTGCCTTGGTAGATGCGGGATCCTATGTTGACCACTTTGGTGGGGTCCGCTTGACTTTTATTTAACATTAGGTATCATTAATATATGTAATTACACTGTATAAAAAAACAACAATATATTTATTTGCTATACTTTGATATAAAACGTGTTCCAATAAAAGTATCCTGATAAAAAAATATTTGTATTTTCTATTGTTTAAACTGTTTCAAAAATGTGTCAAAGTTTTTGGCTTCATCACATTCCATGGATAATATAGTGCAAGGCTGTTGAGTCTATCTTGAAGCATGTTTGACCTTGTATAAGATTTGATCAATTTTAATTCGAAAAAGCTAATTTCCCCTGGGAGCACTGGAACAGTAAAATATATGCGTAAAGCAATTAAAACAAAAATTGGGAAATCCAGTCGTTCTCTCATTCACAGCCAGGAATTTCAGGATTTTCAAATGGTTTTCAAGTTATCAAGAGTTGACTTCAGTGCCTCCATCTCCTCGGCCAGAACATGGTCATATAAATGTGCTAACTTCCCAGACTTAAATTCCTTTCTCTCTGTCTCTCTGTCTCTCATTCTCTCTCATTCTCGCTCTCTCTCTCTCTCTCTCTCTCTCTCTCTCTCTCTCTCTCTCTCGACCGTGAGATTAATTAGAAAAAAGAGTTAGTGAAGATAAAAATGGAATAATGTAATATTCATCTATTTTTATCTTGATGAATGATCTTGGATAAGATCTTCTAGTACAAGGACGTTTCTTATTTTTTTTTTCAAACCTGGAGATGACAATCTGAGTGCGAAGCTTCTCGTGTGCGCTGGGCCAGATTGGGTCAAGTCGTTTATGTCGGCCTATGGCAAGTCGTGGTAGAGAAAGTTCCTCTTGTCTTTTGTATTCTTATTTTGACATGACTATCTGTTCCTCCAACTTTGTCTATATTGCTGCTAATATGTGTATATGATTCCATATATTGTAAGGGTGTATCTCACCTACATGTGCTGTAGATCATCAGGCTATTTAGTCAGAGTGCACTAAACTCTATTTTTGTTGCTTTATGTAGCTTTCATAATCCAGGCAATAGCCAGTAAGATGTTATTATATAGATTTCAAATAGTCAAGTTGTTTTTTTTCCTCTTTCTTTTCAGCTGTCCCCCAAGAAATCAACTGCTCCCACAGTTTCGACCAGTTCACTATTAAAATAGCTTGTACTGCAAAAGTGTATCCACGAGCTGACTGTTGGTTGGATGTTTACTCAAGTACCTCGTTGGTAAGGGAACTATATATGTGTCTATCAACCTGGCCTGATTGACTCTACACACACACTCACAATATCGTGTGTAATTCTGTATGCGTGCTTTAATCCAAATGTATGCTTTATTTAATAGAACAATTGATTTCTGCGAGTTCTGGTTTTTTGCTTTAGTAGTTGGGCATCTAGCGTCACGTAATGTATAAATTCTCTTGGCGCCGATGAAATTGATTCGTGAATTTTCGATTAACAGATTATTTTGGCGGAGACAAAGAGTCCTCATGGTTTTTATCCCAAATATCAAGAGATATGTTAGCACCTCTATTTATGAGGTATTCAATTCATTAGTACATTCAGTTTTACCATTAGTTTTTGACTGTGTTAAAAAATAATTCGGATATTCTTCAGCGTGTTTTATTTTTGTTTAGATCATTATGTTTCTTGAGAGCTACTATCACAGCTGGTACTTGAGATGTTTCAAGGTGGTGCGATGTATCGTTTTGGCGCCCCCTTTCCCCCCCCCCCCCCCCCCATCCCACCGTGAAGTTATTGTTTCCTTATAAGGATTAGATTCATGCTAATGACTTGAATCACTCTATTATTTCAGGAATTTCTTAATTTTTATTTTCGCACCCCCATCAAGACGGCACCGGGTACTGCTGCAATGCTCGCACCACCCGAGAGTAGGCTGCGGTTGCTATTAACAGCTTCTTACCAACTCGGAAAACATATCATTTAGGCGACGACTAACTTGACTGGTGTAGCGAACCTACATCGTAGTAATAATAGCCCTTCAGACATAACTGACTGGGAATGCTCCTCAGAGGTGACAGCCGTCAGATATTTTTTTTCCTAGTGTTCCTTTCGACGTTTTCTCATCTCTTCTGCTTGCCTTGAGAGCTTCTTTTCGCCCAGGTGGTGCCGTGGAGGTGGTGCCGTGGAGAGCATCTCCACTTGCTGCAATCTGCAGTTTCATCCTCCCAGGTTGCTGGATTTATGTCCAGTGCTCTCATGTCTCTCTTGCACACATCTTTGAACCTCAGCTGCGGTCGCCCAATTATTCTTTTGCTATCTGCCAGTTTTCCATAGAAGATATCTTTCGGGATGCGACCATCTCCTCTGGAGCGGACATGGCCAAGCCAGCGAATTCTGCGTTTTCTAAGCAGTATAGACATGCATTGAAAGCAAGCACGTGACAATACTTTGATTTTTGTCACTTTGTCCTTCCACAAAATACTGAGGATGTGGCATAGATACCGTAGATGAAAGGTTGTGACGAGTCAATGTCCATCGTTACATTTTCCTATGCCATCCTTTAACTTTTTCTGACCTCTTCCCTTTCCTTTGTCTCACCTTATACAATATTTTTTCATGGTTTAAGTTTTCTTGTCATGTCTTGTCCTCATTGACCATCCCTCAGACTATTATTTTGATTGCTGACCTGTTTTGAAGCACATTTATCCCATTTGTGCAGGGGCGAGTTGTTTGTGTACGGTTACGTCACAAATTCCCATCTGACGTAGCGTGACAGGTTAACTGACCAACTTTTGTTAAAGTAGACACTGGCGGGGCAATATTTGTGTCAAGTCATGTTGGTCAGTTTTCGAGTATTGATACCAAACGTTATCGGGAGATAAACTGTGCATGTATCGACAGGAGTGTTTAAAACATATAGCAGATTACCTTAGGTGTGGCATAACGATTACGTAACACTTCCGGAGATGGACTCAATGTTTGTCAACATTAATGATAACAGTTTAAATTGAGGTTATATAATGAGTTACAAACATGTTTCATAAAAACTACCGGTAGCGTTCATACCTTATATGGGAGGATTTCAAATCGTATGTTGTCATGTGGGATTTTCATGAGAGGGTTCGGGGAGAAGACCTATACAAAAGTGAGAAATTCGAATATGCTTTTTCTAGACGAAATATATTACAATAGACTACTTCTGATTGGAGACTGTCCTCCGCGTAGGAAGCTGGGAGCGGAGGTGAAAGGTCCCTTGTAATGTACAACAATTTTAGACCCCGGGACTGTGTTCCATTGAATCAAGACGACATTTTCAGACAAGCTAAGACTGAAGAAAAACAGGATTTCAATAGAGAGGACCGGACGAAATATTGATCTTCTGAGATTAACCAGAAAGAAGACTCAAATATATAATACTGGAAACCACAAGTCTTCGGAACCTATATACAGGATAATTGTGGGATTATAACTAACATTAATGACCTGACGCCTGTAAGACGGCCTCATAACTAGAGATGCGACATTATTTGGATGTTTTCCTGAGCCAGACGTCTGTAAAATTTTATTCCCGGAAAAAAATCTGGTGTTTCTTCTCAAAGTGTGTGACACCAGCTTGGTACGAGTCTGTGGATCAAGAGCTTGTGGTCTACGCTAGATGCCTGCCTTCGACGGGTTGTGAAGATCCTTGCCTTGACATTCGGAGAGGTTATCTCTGCAACAACGATTGGGACATGCCCTCACCACAGAAGACGATTGACGGAGAATTTAGCAAACCATTTTCAACGTATAGCCAGATAAGTGATTTTAATTAGGCCACAGAAAACAAACTCACACAGTATAAAAACAAAATACTCTCACCATTATTTTGTCTGTGAGGAAAAAAAACTGCATATTTTCAATTTCCTAAACTCGTTTATTAATTTACTCTTGTTAAGCAATAATTGATTATTAAATTTGTATTTTGTATCTACAATTTGATAGTTAATTTAACTATTACAGAGTGAAGTGCACACGTATGAATCACTTATTTTAAAAATGTAATACAACAGAGATATTAAAGTAATATTTTATGAATAATTCAGTTGGGGGTTCAAATACGAGCAAATATATCTTTATCCTTATTGAAGGAACATGAAGATAACAAGTTCATAACAGCGTAGATAATATCATCGTTGTGCATGATTTCTGAAAATCCTATGAGGACTCCCTAAAGTAGACGCACTATCCTTCTATTGACAACTCTGCCAAGAGTAATCTTTTACCTTTGAGTATACCTTTGAAGACCCTCATTGTATACTCTAAATTTTGGCCAGTGTTGGACCATCACTGCTGAGCAGAGGAGTCAATCCCGTTACAAAGGCATTGAGACTTCTTTCTTGTTTACCATAGGTTGTCAATGTCTCGCCATATAGAAGTGACATGATGGAGTTTTCTTGGTTGTGTTCTGATTTTGCAGCAAAACAAGGAGTGATATGTATCACAGTCTGCACTTTGGTACGAGCGCTAGAAGAGCATGGACTTAAGAAGTGACCTTCTGACAAGAATCAGATCCAGCTGATGCCAGTGTCTGAAAGTAGTTGTTGGTCACGCAGAGGTCATGATGGACATACAACTCAAAGAGCCGTTGTTCATTTTTATTCATTTTGCAAATACCAAACCTGCCCTGGCATAAGGCCATGAAACTCTAGCGTTGAAGTCACCAAGGAGAACAAGTTGTTCTTGCCTAGATGTGCATTTGATGACTTCTGTTAGATTCTCGTAGAACTCTTAGCTTCCGAGGCAAAGTACAGAGTGCGGCGTGTATCGTCTCCCCTGCTCCGCAGTAATGGTAAAACAATGATCAAACTTAGAGTGTAATGATGGGGGCATTCAAGGATATCACCCTTCGCTCAAAATTATTCTTGGCAGAGATATAAATAGAAGAATGACGCTTCTATTTAAGGGGCTCTCATAGGATGTCAAAGAAAAGCAAGCACAACAACTGAGATTGTCTAAGCCGTCATGAACTTTTTACTCTCCCTCCCCTTCTATGAGGTAATTTTTTACTAGTCGTTTGTTGAGCCTACAGCTGAAGGTGATTCAGCGGTTATTAATTTTATAGTTCTATATGGTTCTGTATTTAACATAATATGAGTCATACAAGTGGAGACATACAATTCACTTAATAGTGATTAATCCAAATATAGCTTTATAGTTTCATATATAAACAGGTTTATTAATCACTTAGAGGTTAACTAGAATAAAAACAAATAACGCTGGTTAGAAAAGAAACGATAATATTGTTCAACATCGAATGATTCTCATCATGTATACTATATCCTTTCATCCTCACATTTACTTGAAGCATAGTTAAGGCATTTATCATTATAAAAGTAATATTACATTTGCAATAATCATCATAATTAAAGTACGTTTTTAAAAAAAATGATAATAATAATAATAATAATAATAATAATGAATTTAAAAATAAAATAAATAAAAATAAACATTAAAAAAAAACAACAAAAAAAACAACATCAACAAGACTTAAAAATCGAATTCTTCGTACAGTAAATTAGTGATTTGAGACATATTCAGAGGTATGTTATAAGAACTCGTGAAATTTTCAAACGGTGTGCAACTGAATGACTCAGGGACTTTTTTTAGGTTCATCAAGATGAGGTGGGGTAAACATTTCCTTTCCTCGCTGTCTTTGCGTCCCAAACTCAAGACCAGAATCAGACTAGGTAGATAGTTAGATAGACATATACGAAAGCAATTAATTTGCGAAGGGTTGAAAATCGGGCACAGTCCCCTCTTGCATTCTTCCTTCCTCTTGCTCATCTTTTATTACTATTACTCAAACATTCTCCAGCGTACTGAAAGTATTAATGTAAGGCAGTGCAACATTACAAGGAAGTATAACAGCATACATTAACAGTACCTGATCATAAAATTAAGAATATAAGTTATTAAGAATATAATATTAAGAATAAGTATAATGTAATAAAAACTAGATCATCAGAGCCTCCATACAGTATAATAGATAAAAGTACAACACAATCAGTTAGGGTGGCATATAATCAGCACTCATAAAGTATTTGAACAGTATACCATTGTATGAGTAAGGACTGTGCGTGTTTTTCAGGTCATTGGGAAGATTGTTCCAAAGATGAGCAGCTGAGTAAGCCAAACTAGTCTTAACTGATTCCGTACGCAAGATCTTTTAAAAGACGCAATGGCCGACCGCTGTGTCCACAAGATCTTTTAAAAGACGCCGATTTATTTCGTTGTTTGTTTTTTTCTGATATATTATACTGCCCGGAATTTATCTCGAACGGAAGTAAACACAAAACTGGGCAAATTTCAACAATCTTCAATGTCTTTTATTTGCGTTTGAAGAGATTTTTTCACATTTATCTTCATCTTTAATAATAGTGTTCTTGTGATGGTACCGCCCTTCTAAGGACGTGGCCGAAAACACACAGAATATGTTACTAATATGTGTGCAGTGTCCAAACTGTGTGATCAACCGATAAGTTTCTTCTTTTGCTGTGGTGTTTGGCTAAATGGATTCGGAGAATATTCACAAAGAGATTGTGTGGAAACTGTAGTGTTCGACATTTCCTTCTATGTTACAAGCCAACAATTTTTTTTTCCGTCGACCATTTTTGTTCAGAAAGTACACACAGCTCTTTCATACAGTCTTAATTTGGTGTTTGTGCTGTTACTGGGAAGATTCCAAATGTTGTTGAGCTAGAAAGGCTATGTTCTATATTGTTCATTCTGTTGTTAATGTTAATGCTTGTATATAATATGTTATACTTAACTCATGATTAGACACACATTATCAGTAAACGTAAGTTATGTATGTGTAAATTTTTGGGGCTTAAAAATCTGGTTCCGTCCAGAGCTCAGGATCGCCACATTTAGTGTCATACGTACGGTCTTCTTCAATCAGTTATTAGGTCTAGCCTGGGCTTGGGTACCTGTAATTTGTTTAAGCGCTGACTACGTCTTTCATTATATTTTTAAAGCGGCCAAAGATACTTTCGAGCATTCTGTGACATGATTTTGTGAATAAATTTCCCTTTGTTAAATAGGAAGCGCTTCCTGAGGGGTAATATTTGAAGATAATTATATAAATCTATACAATGTGATTGGTGTTTATCAGCAACAAGGCGCATTGCGAGTTTTTGGAGCGAGTGGAGCCTTTTTGTGTTGGAGACAGAACAACCATCCCAGATTGTGGAACAATAGTCTAGATGCGTTTGTATATGAGATATGTAGAACATTTTCCTTGCCTCCTCATCCAGGAAATGTTTAATTTTGTCTAATTGGTAAACTTTTTGTGCTGTTTGCTTTGTGAGTGCATGTACATGTGAGTTCCAACTTAGGTGTTGCTCAACAGTGATACCTAGAGTTCTGTGTTCATTTACGTTTTCAATTAGTGATGTTCCAATGAAGAGCTGAAGTGTTGTTTTCTGCAAGTTTTGTAGTTTTTGTCTGGTTGATATTAACATACATTTTGTTTTACTAATATTTATTTGCATGCGATTCTCGTTGCTCCACTTAATAAGATTATGTGTATCGTTTTGTAAAGATTGTTCTAGTGTGGTGCAACTTTTATCACTAGTATAGACAGTACAGTTATCGGCAAACAGGTCACATGATGAGTGTTTGAAGTATAGAGGAAGATCATTAATGTATACGGTAAAGAGAAGAGGGCCGAGAATAGACCATGAGGAACACCTGTATTGACAACGGTTGGGTTCGAAGGAATTATTGTAAGAGACTATTTGTTGTCTGTCTGACAGGAACGATTTAATTAACTTTACCAGCTTAATATTTACTTTCATTGTTTCTAATTTTCTGATTAAAATAAAGTGATCTATCATATCAAATGCTTTTTTGAAGTCTACAAATATTGCTCCACATATATTATCGTTATTGATGTTTAGGTACCAATTATCTATCATCTTTGTTAAGGCTGTGTGGCATGAATGCTTTGGTCTAAACCCCGACTGACTGCCGATTAGCAGGTCATTATTGACTAGGTGTTGTAGTGTTGTTCTGTGGATGTGTTTTTCCAGTGGTTTGGACAGCGACGATATAAGAGAGATGGGCCTATAGTTACTAAGATTACTACTATCAGATGAACCTGGTTTGAGAAGTGGATATACTTTAGCGCTTTTAAAAGCAGATGGAAAGTAACTCCTTGCGATACATTGATTATATATGTATGTCAGTGAATCACTAATGGCAGGTGCGGCAAAGGGCAGTATTCGATTACTGATTTCATCAAGTCCCGATGATTTATTATCTTTAAGGCCAGTAATATAGTTATAAACTTCGTTAACTGTTATAAAAGGGATGTCCGGTGGAATTGTGTTAGTACATTTGTTCTCGCAGAACGTTGATAATTTGCTGAAATCACAAAGGGGAGACGGAATGGTGGATTTTATATTATTGAAGTCTGCCTGAAAATGATTGCTGTAGTCTGTACAAGTAAGTGGCGTATTGGGAGTATGTGGGTCTGGAAAATTTCGTTTGTTCACTAAAGTGTTGATTGCCTTCCATATCTCTTTACTGTTTGTTTTACTCTGAACTAAATTTCTAAAGTAGTTTTTCTTTTCTCTGCGAATTAAGTAGTGTACTTTATTTCTTACTGTCCGATATGTAGTGATATCCTTATTTTTATGCGCTCTATCTCTTTGCCTCATAGCGTCAAGAACTTCATGTGTGATCCATGGAGATTTAATTTGCCTTTTCACGCGAATTTCTTTAGTAGTCGCATGATTATTAAAAATACTATAAAATATCATTGTCCAATATGCGATGGCGTCATCAGGATCAGGAATTTGAAAAACGTTGGCGAGAAGCGCAGTTCGCAAATCATTCAAAAATAATTCACGGTTGAAATTTTTAAGACATATATATATATATATATATTGAAAACTAATGTGTTTATATTTTGGAGATTTGTACCCATTTTTTGCCCAAGTGCAACATATGGGATAATGGTCACTCTTAGCAATAGTAGGGATGGAGCATTCTATAATGTTTTCTGGACAGGTTACATAGATGTGATCGATCAGTGTGGATGATTTTTTTTTTTTTTTTTTTTTTTTTTTCCGTTCGCCCGCTAATACTCGAGGCGAAATCTCAGGTTATCATTTATGTCTAACCTGACATTGATTTTACGTGAGTATCCCTTTATTTCTTGTACAGAGACAAATGTCCCTCGCCATTCAGGCAAATACTCGCCGATTTCGGAGGTACCCATTGCAGCTGGGTCGGCTCAGGAGCCGCCAGTCCCTGGTCGACGACACTCCTTCAAATGTCCTCGCCAGGTCTCGAGTTAATCCAGTCCAAATCCCGGTCGACGAAAAATCCTCAAATGCCGTCGCCCGGGTTTGATCCTGTATCACCCGGTCGCCAGAGCGGTGTTGTAACCACTACGCTAGCGCGGCTCCCAGTGTGGATGATGTTTTTGGTACTCTGTGTGGTAAAGTGGGATGTTATAAATATTTATAGGGGACTTAGTGTACTGACTGAGATCAGCTGTGAAGGTATCTGTATCTAATAGGTGTAATGTTTTACAGATAACCTTACTTGCTACCACATTTATACCTCAGTCAGAATTATTCTGGAATATTGTGATGACTACGTTAAATGTCTAGGGTTATGAAAATGATGAAGTGTAAGTCACAACAACAACAGACAGATAAACAATTTAATTTATTCCACAACACTTTACAACACTGTGACACTCACACACATTTAACACTCTATAAGACTATCTTAAATGAGTCACTGGTAAAGTTTCAAATATAAATATGTATTAATTACTTTCACTAATATATATGTCCTGATTCAACTACAAAGTGAACCAGGAATCACAATCAATTGTAATCACAATTTATATGTACAGAATTTATCAATATGAACCTTGTAGTGACATATTTTATTAATAGTATCCTATGTGTGTCAGTTGTGTAGTAGTATTATGAGGTAATACTGGTGTTGGTTTTCAAGCTATGTTGTTATTTGTCATCATGACTTCAAGTGTTTGTTTATCTGGGCAATTCTTCTTCTTCTTCTTCCGTCCTTAGCCAACGACCGGCAAAGCAGTCAGTGGCCATTACGCCTATCTGGGCAATATTATGGGGAAAAGGTCATAGTTCCTATCAATTTACACAATGTATTTTCCCTCTGTTTTATTATAAAGTCAATTTCAGAGGGGGGGGGGCATAATGTTGAGCTCCTCTGGCCACAGACGCTTATCTTTCGTGATGGCGGCAGGAAAAGACTCCTCTGCTCGATAGCCTCCCTGTGTTCTGGAGACACCTCACTGGTCACTATCTGGACCCAGGAGTATGCTGTCAGCCTCTAGATTCAGCAAAGCTCAGACCAGGTGCTGCTCAATAACTTTAGGACCACGGTCCCTGAAACAAGAAGGTTGTACCTCCTATTTCAGAACTAATTTATAATAAATTTCCAGACTGAACACAATACATAACAAACACTGAGTTCAGAGCGGTAGGCCAACTGCTATCTTCATCTGAAACAATTTTCACCAGTATACTCCTCCCTAATGGTTACTACGCCTCTGCAATTCCAGCATTAATTCCTTCTAATCAATAAGATAGGTGTCAGTGTACTGGTTGGCAATTCCATGTAGTTTTACTTTCCTCCGACACCTTCTGTTCAGGTTGGAGCACTATATAGGCTTTGCCTCATGTTCGCTACTGAACCACACACATATACAGACATAAATTATCAATTTACATTCAATTTTCATTAAAAGATATCAAATATTTCAAGCTTACCACAATTCATGGAAATAATACAGAATTACGTTGACTGGCAATGAATAGGCACAAAATCCGACCTGCCACTGTCTCAGGCTTTTATTTAGAAAAATATAAGCTGAATCTCAACACACTGTTGCTTTAGAAAGTTTATTTGAAAATGTGGTGCTGACCTGACGCTCCTAATTGCCTATATAGGCGGGTCTAACCAATCGAGCCATGTTTACACAGTTTTTCAAAAAAAAAAAAGTGCTCCTACTCACGTTTCCCTAACAACAAAGAATTAGTATTTATAGCCCAACTAATCGTGTTTAGCCTTACATTTATTTCGCTCCAATCAAATAGGATTTAACATGGGGACCTATTTCCCGTACAATGGTGGTTTTAAAATCTGCCACTGAACGATTCTGATTTTGGGGTTGTCTGACACCCTCACTATTTCCTTGGGCTATAATTTGTTAATTCCTAGACTATTTGCGTAAAGTTTAACATATTCTTTGTCAGCAAGTCCTAAGGAACCCAACTATATAAATTTTATGGGGCTAAGAGGCTGCGTTCAAAATATGCATTTTCTTCTACCTCCTGTTCACTTCGAATACGATGTGGTGTCTGGGTACTGTCAGGCTTTCAAACGTAAACCAGTATAATGTCATGTTACCTAATAAGCGTTTTTCAGGTTTTTAAAACCTAACTCTCGTATGGGTAGTGTTTTTTATCACTGTCGATTTGAAAAAAAATTAGTGCTTGTGGCCTTACACGCGTGATGACTTTAATTGTATAGCGAGACGCGTGTTTAGTGTTGTATGCGTTCCTGCTTTCAGCCCTCCCTTCTCTCTATCCTAATTCCATCTGTCTTTCGTTTATGGTAACTTAGTGTATAAAATGACATGAATGGAATATTAAATATAGGTCAGCTTGCGTATCTCAAGGTTTTTCTTAGAAATGCAGTACACGTTTTATCGTAGAAAGCGTGTATGCTGCAGTAGGCTTTTACTATCAACGTGAAACGTTACAATTTGCAGACGAAGTAGAAAACAAGGGGGATTTCGAGTACAGTCATTGTGACAGCACTGTTCTTTACCATTCTTCTTTCCTTTTATTGAAGTTATTTGTTAGGCTTTACATTTACTTTTTAATTTATATATGTGGATTAGAATTTCACACGATAAATTCTCCCCACTGAAAACAGACGTTATATGTCAGTCTATAATTCTATATACACATAGAGAAATTTAGTATTATTTCTGGGGCTTACGGTGATTCTCATCACACGGATGGCGGCTTAAAAAATCCGCTCCCAGATTTGTTTTTCCACTTATATACTCTATGCTAAACTCAAATGGCTGCATCAATAATGACCAACGGAGCAATCTAGAATTTTCATGTCTAGCCTGCGCTAGAAACGACAAGGGTTTGTGATCCGTTTGCAACTTAAATGCCTTCCCATACAGATAAATATTGAATTTCTTTATCGCCCATATTACTGCAAGACATTCTTTTTCGCTAGTTGAGTAGTTGGTTTCAGCTTTATTCACCTTTCTGCTAGCATATGCCACTGGGCTTAATTCCCCATCCAATGCATCTGATTTCTGTAGCAGAGTCGCACCTAACTCGACATTACTGGCATCTGTTCTTACTATGAATTCTTGACTTAAGTCAGGTAATTTCAAAATAGGTTTACTTGTGAGCTTTTCCTTCAATTCTTGGTAAGCCATTTCACATTGTGGTGTCCATGTAATTCGATCTGGATTTCCCTTACGTGTCAAATCAGTTAACGGTGCACATATGGAATTAAAGTTTTTGATATACTTTTGGTAAAAACCACATAATGAGACAAAGGATCTCACGTCTTTCTTGGTTTGTGGTCTCGGGGCTTTCTTTAGTTTCTCTAAATTCTTTGGGTCAGGGGTCATGTTTCCCTGATAAACTGTGTGTCCCAGGAATTCTAATACTTTACATGCAACGCAACATTTGGTTGGTCGGGCTGTTAAATTCGCTTCCCTAAGTCGATCAAACAGCATGTTCAGAGAGTCAATGTGTTCCTTAAATGTTTCTGTTGCTATAAGGATATCATCCATGAAATTTGTGATACATGGATTATTCAGAGGGTCCAATAATTTTCTCATCATTCTAGAGAAGACACTAGGTGCATTCTTCAATCCAAATGGCAATCTATTAAACTCATAGTGTCCTTCTGAGGTACTAAAAGCTAGGTATGGTCTAACCTCAGGCTTTACTGGAATCTGATAGTATCCTTTACTCAGATCCACTTTTGAGAAATATTTAGCTTTATTTAGTCTGGCAAACAACTGATTTGTATCCGGCAATGGATCCACCTGTCCTTCTGTAATAGCCTTCAGT
>JAMPIV010008168.1:0-72202 GCA_024509875.1 Oreohelix idahoensis | reverse complement strand
ACTACCAGACATCCATTTTTATTTAATTCTTTTACTCTCGGAATATCGTTCTATAATTTGGAAATGTCGCGTTCAATCATGTATTTGAGTACAAAATTATCCCAACCGCCCAGCTTTTCTCCTAAATTTGTTCCTCCAGCGAGTGACGCTTATTTTAAAACCTGTCCACTATCCCCTGCTACCTGTACCTGTACCTTAAATCCAAGCTTTTAGTTTATACGAAGGTCACTTTCCTATAACCTCTCCCCTCCCCCCCCCCCCACCCCCCCGCCCACTACGTGTTTTTTTTCCCCCCCCTGTTTTTTTTTTTTTTTTTTTTTTCCCTACCTTCCCCACTCCCTTTAACACATATCCTCATCCTCCCTCCTCCTTCCCTACACACACAACGTTAGAGGTGAGGGACTCCATCACCCAGTATTTTTATCTTAAGTACATCTTTCATCCTCCCCTTTTTCATGTCCGCAGAGAAAAGCCTGCCTTTAAATTATTATTATTTTATTTTATTTTCTATGTATCTATTATCATTATTATTATTGTTATTGTCATTATTATGTTTACATTTTAAATGCATATGTACATGTGTAGTCTATTTTATTTTGTATTTATTTATTATTATTATTTTGATTAAGACCGATGCTTCAAAAGTAAGAGTTTTTATAGGACAATTTTGCTCATAGCAGCAGACCGTGTGGTCTTTGGTCGGAAAAAAAAAAAAAAAAAAAATTACTTAAATGCTGACCCTGGTCTTTTAGCGCCAGTTTCTAAATGTACTGAACGCAGTGACACGTTGAAGATTTATGACCAACGGTTTCCGACACCGGTTTTTAATTATGGGGACCCGAACAGTCACGAACTTTATTGTTAAAGGGTTAAAAATCGAGCACGCAGACTCATCTAACATTCTGCCTTTCCTTACTCTCTCTCTCTCTCTCTCTCTCTCTCTCTCTCTCTCTCTCTCTCTCATCTTGCATTGAAAGTCGTCAATAGCGGTTGTTGAAATAGCGGCAAGTGTGTATGTGAGTGTGTGTTTGAGATCGATTGCATTTTATTTTCCATTGGGAATATTTTACAAACCGAGACAATCCTATTCTTTAACATTTTTAGGCCAAATTTAATTTTCCTCTATTTCATCTTGAGAAATCGAATAAACAAGCCTAATAATAAACAAACAAACAAAGTAATAATTTACTAAAGATTTCCGTGGAGAGGAGCAATATAATGACTGGTTGTCCACAATGGGGGGGGGGAAAAAAAAAAGAAGAAAAAGGACCTTTTATAAAACTACTCCTGTATTTACGGGAGGTCATGTTGACCACATTTCTGGACGCCGTTGAAGTGTCAAGGTCTGCATTGTCCGATGGTCCCTGAGTGTGTTCGTGGGAGGGCTTTTGACGAGGTTTTTGTACTCCAAATGCTCTTAAATTCAGGGGGAGAATCGCAAATAGTTGTTTCATTGTTATGTTAATGAGAGTAGACTTTTGGTAGAAGTGTGTGTCTACGAGTGTATATGACTTTCATCTGTATTTCAATTTGACCTTGTATTTTAATAATGCACATGATGTTTGTAATATTACTATTTAAAAAACCTACCCCCCCCCCCCCCTCCCGTTATCACTAAAGAATAAAGAGTACGCTCTATATTTCCAATAAGTGGGTGCAAGGTCTTTTTCTTTCTTTCTTTCTTTCTTTTTCTCTTCCTTCTCTTTTTAATCAACACTACCATTACCAAAAATGTAAAATGTGTAACCTGGGAGTACTAGAGTGTGTAAATGAGTGTGTGCAAGGTGTGGAAGTAATTTTAAAAAAAATATATATATATATATATATATTTTTTATAGCTGCACAGTGTATTTTCGTTGTTATGCTTATGTTCAAACTATTATTGTCAATGTTTCCATGTATATGTCTTTGTCAACTTCAACGGAATGTGAATAAAAAATAAAAAAAAAAAAAAAAAAAAAAAAAAAAAAGACCCACCCCCCCCCCCCCCCCCCCCCCCCCTTCGTTATCACTATAAAATCGAGTGTGCATTATAATTTCAGGAACAAGGTAGTATGGTTCCTTTATCCCTTTTCCCCTTCTCCCTTTAATCACTACTATCATTACAAAGAAATGTACAATGTATAACCCTTTTAAATGGGCAAGAAAGAGGTTTTTTTTGGTTAATGAATGGGTGCGAGGAAGCGAAATTTTATTATATATATATATATTAATGAATGGGTGCGAGGAAGCGAAATTTTATTATATTATATATTTTTTTTTTTTTTTTTTTTTTTTTTTTTTTTTTTTACAACTGTTCATTGTGTAATTGTCTTTTCACTGAAATTTCTTTATGAAAATATGTAAAATGAACGTGTTTTGTAAACTCAAATGAAATGCAAATAAAGATTGGAAAGAAAAAAAAAAAAAGTCAAATATAAAGAGAACATACAACGACAAAATAAGTAGCATTAGTTAGGTTATGTTAAATAAAAGTGTTAGGGACGTGACTGAAACTCAGAACAGATCACAATGACCAGGCAGTTATATTAAACGACAAATGATCAAGGTCAATTAGATTTTAGTTCGAATAAAACTAAGAGGTGAAATGACGGCACGAAAAAATAGATTACAAAGACACAACATGTGACAACACTGACGAGCAGATAATAGTAGTACGTGACAGAAAGATTGCATAAGCAGCGGTTTTAAAATTATATAGGGAAAGCCTCTAACTCAGATGCTAGTAACTGCAATAGGTTTGGAGTCGTTCGCATGCACTTAAACGAATAATAAAAAATGGTTAGCACGGCTTGACGTGAGACAGTGTCACAAAACGGCTTGTGCGTTCTCATGTCCACTCCGGTAGGATTGCATTACATTCCTGTACGAGTGATATTTTGTTATTTCTCTCTCCCCTGTCCTTATTTGTCAACACATAAAGGTCAATGTTTACATAACTTTCACACTTCAATTCGCAGGTCCATCCTTGAGGGACTAATTGGGTCGCTGTGACGTATAACGGAAAAATAGCCTACAGTAATCTGACAGTCTTTGTGACCTCGTAGCACTCTATGATTTGCTAGCTAAAACCATGCACTTACTACCTGTGTTTACTTACACAAGCGTATTTTTTCGTCCCGCCTCTTTTCTTTGAACATAAGCAAACGAAGTGTTTACAAACTTTCGTGACCTGCCGTCATTACAGGTAGCGATATCAGGTTTGTTTACGTCGTCTTCTCTTACTTACTTACTTAGTCGTTCCCCGTCTACCGTGAGGTGTAGAGGTTTGGAACAGAGAGCGCCAGACTATCCTATCGGCTGTCTTCCTCCTGGCCTGGTTCCATTCTAGTCCTCGGTCCTTCAAAAATTGTCTAATGTTGTCCTCCCAGCGGACTCTGGGTCGTCCTGGGGGTCTGGATCCCTGGCTCTTTGTTTCCCATGCTTGTCGTGGTAGCCGATCTTCTCCCATTCTGCAGACATGGCCAAACCATCTTAGTTGGGACTGTTCTACTTGGGTCTGCAGGGGGTGGGATTTTAGGCCTTGACATATCGTCTGGTTGCGGACCATGTCTCTTCTTGTTACTTCAACCACCTTCCTCTGATACCTCATTTCTGAGGTTTGGATCTGGCTTTTGTGGGTTGTAGTCATTGCCCATGACTCGCATCCATATGTCAAGACTGGGGCGTAGGTGGAGCGGTATACAGCCATCTTTGTTTTCTTACCAACCTCTATCTTGCTGAGGAATCCTCGATTTATGGCCTGAAAAAGTCTCCCAGCTGCTGCTTTTCGAGTGGCCAACTCTTCTTTGATGCCCCCCTTTCGGTCTATAATAGCTCCGAGATACTTGTATTTAAAGTGGTCGACCTGCTCCAGGACCTGTTCTCCCAGCTTAATCTGATGTCTTCTTTCTTCTCGTGATATCACCATGGATTTTGTTTTAGAGCTGCTTATGACCATCCCTCTCTTCTCCAGCTCTTCCTTCCAGACTTGCAGGTTGGATTGGAGATGTGCCTCTGATTTAGCAATCAGGGCAACATCATCAGCAAATGCCAGCTCTGAAATACATACCTGTCTCATCTTCCAGTACCCCACTGAATACTTTCTTGTTCTCTCCTTACATGACATGATAACATCGTCCATGAGGAGTATGAAAAGATAAGGTGACAGGATATCACAAGAGTATGAAAAGATAAGGTGACAGGATATCACCTTGTCTTACACCAGTGGTGGTCCTGAACTCTTCTGACTTATGGTTTGCTGTCCTCACATAATTTCTGCAAGACTTGTAGAAGCTCTGTATAGCATGAATCAGAGGTGCTGGAATGTTCTTCCTTGCCAAACAGTCCCAAAGTTTGCTCCAGGGTCCATGTCAAACGCCTTTTCCAGATCAATGAAACAAAGATCGATCTCACTCTTATACCTCGCCTTCTCACGCGAGCTTATTTGTCAATCATACGATACCTGACAGACCGCACGTGAAAAACACAGAATCTTTTGAACTCTACTAAGGTATTCCTAAATTTCCCCGAGTGCGCTTTGAAGAAGACTCACGGGCAACATCTTCGAGAGACCCGTTAGACGTAAGAATTCTTCTGATGTCGATTACCAATGCCGGACAGAGCGACCTGTAAGCCTTTATCTTGTAATTCTGTTTCTGATTCTCCGTTACACACCGTAGCGCGAAAATTAACAACATCTATAGATCAGATAAATATTATGATATATAAACTGTGTTTTCTTAAACCTGCAATCAGTTGTCACTCAGAATTTTTGAATACTCTAAGCACGCAGTTCTAGAGCCATTTTGTTAAATGTGTTATGAGCAATTCGTGGGGATTTTTCATTCTGATTTCTGGTAATAGAAATTAGTGCTAACGTGTTTAAAATCGTTAGCTTTTACCAATTAAAAGTGTTAGCTTTTACCGTTATAATTCACTTAGATTTTTCTCGCTGTTAAAACCTAGTGAAATAAAATAACGCGTAGCTATTTCATATCAGATGTTCAGTTACAATGTTAATTTTCACCACACGCTTTCTCACACAAGAAGAGATGGTTTTAGCTGACTGGTTTATATGCTAGGCGCGACTGATAGTGACAGAAAAGAATTCACGCTTTATTTCATTTGTGCGTATTTATTATAAGTGTCTATTAATTTAATACTATACGATGACTAACAGACGCCGACAATTTAAAAGCTATTAACGACAGGCGATACTGTGTGTAAGTGCGCTTATGGATAATTAAATAATAATTAACATTGTACGCTGACTGCCAGCGCGAGCAAGGGGCGGGAGAGTTGCATAACTCCATCTGACTTAAAACTCAGCGCTAGCGAAGGCTGACCGTGAAGGCGTAAGGGAAAACACCTGTGCCATTTAACTTTAATCTTCTTCTTCTTCTTCTTCCTCGTTCGTCCTGAAAAGGACGTTGGTTGCGTTGTGTCTGTTTACAGCAGAGCTGCGATATCTGCGCCTTTCGGCCGGCACATCCGACTTCAGCACAGCATTTTTTGGGACCGGGTTTGCCTTCCCTCTCCGATCCCTACTCTCTCAGCCAGACTGCAGTGATGCAGCCTGTTTCCAGGACAACCACGTGGAGGTGGAGTAGGGTCTTGGTCAGCTCTGGTTCGCTGACCCTGATGCAAGCAGTCAAGCTATGGGTTGCTGACTGCATTCTCTATTGCTGCGTCTTTGGGTCCCTAACTTTAATCAGGACTGACGGAATGTATAAGAGATCGTCTTGTTCCCGTCTATGTGCATATATAACGCTATAGAGAATAGTAGTATTTTTCTATAAAATGTTTTTCTTATATTCCTAGGAGACCTGATCAAGAGCATCCAGCGGTCTTTTTTCTGATTGGTTAATGTTGTCTCTTTTTCTTGGCTTGTGCGTCACTAATTTCATTTGTGAGCGAGTGTTCGCCAAAGATACATGAGAAACATTTTAACTTATAATTTTAACTGGACTTACCAAACCCAGCAATATTTTTTCATATTTATCAGCCCACTGGGGTGTACAAAAGATAACATTTATTCCCGACTTCTGACAGTCGTTTTCAAGCGAAGCATCCAGAAATTCGCGTTGTTTCAGAATCGACACTCTAACATAGAGTCAGCCGATAGGATTATCATCATTTATCTTTGTAACATTTTTTTTGCAACCAGATGTATTCCGATACTGGAAGTATTTGCCTCTTTTTAATTGTGAACCACAAGAGCACGTTCTTACAGCGAAAGAGCACGTTCTTACAGCGACTTTTCACAGTAACATTTGTTAGCTAGAAAAACTACCAGATTTGGCGTTCCCCCCAAAAGTTGTTGTTAGAGGATGAACTGGGGCCAATGTGGGAATTGAACAGGATAGTGTACGCCGTGGAATATCTCCGAGTGAGAGAGAGTGGCCACTGTTTGCAAGAGAGAGAGTGAATATTTTTCTTTGTTACAGAGATTTTACCAACTCTGGATTTGCCTAATTTGTTTACTTTACTGTACTTATAGAGTCAGACTTTGTTTACTCTACTGTCTACTCTGTATCATAGTGCTAACCTTCGACCTTTGGGTTATTAACTTTGGGTTCTTTTCTCCATAGGGGAGGGCGCATCTATTTTGTTATTTCATATGTATGTAAATCTGATTTGTTTGATCTTTTCTTTAGATAGTGGTGTTGTCAAGTTTAATGATAATAAACAAAAAAGAAACTTAACTGCGTGTGTTGGTCAGACCCATACCCAATTAACCGTAGCTGTTTCACGTTTGTGTGTCTTGTTGTCACATAGCTGTGTGTGTATGTAGCTAAACTTATATTTATATGTATGAGGAGGACAAGGTTGTCTTGTACTAAATTACAGTCGTATAGATAGGCTGGAATAGAGAAACTTACTCATTCTAGAGACATATCTTTTTTCCTTAAGCTACCACCCGTGAAATCTATTTCTCACATCTTTCTCACGTACCTATCACCATCCACTCTACTCAGACGGGCCAAAAATAACTCACAAACTATCTGTACGACAGTCGAAAAACGTGATTTGATCCCAAGTGAAAGGCTAATGACGGTGTTTGCACAAGATGCTAGTAATCCTTTACAATTCTGCAGAATAATAGACTTGCATATTGAAGGTGCGGATAAACCACGACATGTCCAGACAAGACGGCCGAATTGCGCCCGAGTCATAGTCTGATAACGACGGTTGAATTACTTGGGATAGGCGAGTGAGATAATCCCCCAATCTGGGAGGACATGTTGAAGTGTGAGAGACGTAACTTGACCAAGTAGTAATGGGATGTTTACAGCCCAATTTTAGAAAAGTAGCGTTTGAAATTTTGCAATAGATAAGTCATGCAAATTATTTCATCATAAAGTTGCCATAAATTTAAACGTTCAAATAAGATTGGGTGATACTTTGAGGCGCGAATAACAATTGGGTCTATTGGGCGTTTGTCCCAACAGCTCAGAAAAGCGGGGGCAGAAAACGCGCAATTTAACCTGACAATTTTTGCAAGTCTAGTTGACTGTGAGAATCGCTTGCCAAGACGGCAACCAGGCCTGCCAGAGTGAAGAATAAGATCAGATTTCCATTATCAAGACCGGACTTTGTTTGAGGATCTTGACAATAGAAAACTCTACTGTTTTATCAACGAAAACCGGAATCTGAGGAAACTGAAACACGGAGTCAAGTGGGAATTCATTGTTAAAGAAACGACCCCTAAGGACACGTGTATGTGGCCTATTCCAGTGCCTTTATTTCTCTGTTCTCAAACAGTCTGTGAGCCAAGATTGGCGTAAGTTGTTCATTTCACATTCTATATTTTTCATTTACTAACATGTGAACTAACAGGTATGTGACAGAATGGGGCGACCCTTCTCGATCTCTGTTTCAATACGGCAGTATCAGTTACATTTTTGTACTGATTTTTATTGCATGCTTTCAATTGTCGCACTTTCTTTCTTTCTCTGCTTTGTGTAGCAGATATTTGGTATTTTCCTTCTTACACCCCTCCCTGGGATAAGTCGGCATGTCTGATTGTTATCAATTTAACTCGCGGGTGCAGCCGACATCAGAATATAGATTAGCCCTACAAATCGCCAGCGTTTTTGCTAATCGCTGATAAAGGCCAGGGTGCGTGACAGATAAGAGATTACTTGTCTGGATGACACATTTTGGACAGACAAGGATGACTTAATCGCTTCCTGTCCGACTTGTTATGACAAGATTACTTTAGATAGTAATAAATTGTTACATCTGAAACACATTGTCGTATGAGTTTACAGATATGTTGGTGAGTTCGCCTGCCAGGGATCGGATGTTTTCATACCATATATGGGAAAGGTGACCTCTATATTACGTTCAAAATTTTTCCATGTCAGGAATATTTTGAAATCGCCCCCAGGAGAGCGTTTAGTTTCTATTCTTTTACCATAGTAGTTGGTGGTGGTACCAGTGAAGGTACTAATCTCTGGAACAAAGTGAGGGTAGAAATGGACTGATCTAGAGACGCGGGACCAGCTTGGCAGTTTCTTCTTTATTGTACTTGAAACGTCCTGCACCTTTAAGCTTAACCAGAGACGTGAAAACTCTAGGGACCTATCTGCACAGAATCCATCAGCGGGAGCAGAAACTACTATTGGCAGCTAAGTGAAACCGATGAGTTGCCAAAGTGAACTTTTTCATAAAACCTACTGTCATTCAATGATGAACCTTTTCTTTTAAATCTTTCAATTATTTTTACCCTTGTTAAAACTAAATGAATATTAAAAGCTGTTTTTCGTTAATATTCAAATTTAACTTCGGTTTAATCATTTTAAATGTACTGCATGTCTGTCTCAGTCAATTTACTAAACACACTCTAAACTGAGCTATATAAAAATAATAAGAATTCCACTGAGTAAATCAGAGATTGGGGGCTTAACGAGTTGAAAAATTAATTGCTTAATCTTTCACAAAAGTTGTCGGCAGATCATAGAATTAACGTGCTCAGCTAATGCAGCATTAGTTTCGCTTTTCTAAATATCTTCTGCCAACTCCCGTAGGATAGAAGCGTCATTACCCTTCTATCTACATCTCTGCCAAGAGTAATCTTGTGCGAAGGTAGACACATTTGACGACCCACTTTAGATTCTCTGGAGTTTTGGCCACTGTTGGACCACTACTGCAAAGCAGGGGAGGCAATACCGTTACAATGTATATATTACCATGTGAATATTAATGTGTGAAAATTGCTAGTGGATGTCCAAGTCATTTGAGGCTGGCAACCTCAGCAACAGAATGATGATTTCATGAACCACCACCGCAAGGGCTGGTGACTACTTTATTGCTAGTTTCTTAAAGAGAACTAAAAAGCATAGGTAGTCCCAAGTTCCATATGGAGCAGGGAGGGAATCATGAAAGAAATGATGTACTCTAAGGCAATTGCCACTGGCAAATACTGCAATAACGTCAGTGCTGAAGCAGAAGCCCTGAAACAGGCAGCGGAAACTCTTATTGAATGCAAAGCACAGGCAGAAAAACAGATAGTAATCTTTACAGGTGCCCTCTCAGTAATAACAGCGCTGAAGAGCCAACATGCTAAAGGATTGAAAGATCTGATAATCTCCATTGAAAGACTGGCCAAATGCCCAACCTACAGTAATGAACGGAGTAGCATATGGCAACAACACACTTCTGTCAACAAAAAACTGTTTGGAGATGTCAGGAACCTTGAGTTGACTACTGCATTTAGAGTCATAAATGTGGAAGTATGTAGGCGAACGAGGAAGAAGAAGAAGATAACATAGACATTTACAAACCATGTCTATGTTAACATATTCACTTTAAAATTAATGAAAGTTTTCCAGCTTTTCAACCAGTGTAGATGTAAATGAAAACATATTCAATCTATATTGTGAACATTTTTCAATAAGTGTAGATGTAAATGAAAACATATTCAATCTATATTGTGAACATTTTTCAATAAGTGTAGATGTAAATGAAAACATATTCAATCTATATTGTGAACATTTTTCAATAAGTGTAGATGTAAATGTAAACATATTCTATCTATACTATTAATCTTTTCATTTGAATGTAAAGTAAATATAAAGCTATTCAATTTAAATGTAAAGAAAGTTATCTCTCGAGGGATTAAGCTTAATTCTCATCGAAGGTAAATTCTGAGGTAGATGGGATGGTGGAATAGGAAGATGGAGACACATAAGCATGTGTTGGGACACTAAATACTCAGAGGGTATTTGTTTCTATTCTTTTACCATGCATGTTTTACATCTTACAGTATTTGTTGTTTTCGTTTCATAGTTCAAGGTTTCGTGTCACGTTTTGTCCATCCCTTACTAATTATTTTAATTTTGGTTTAGTTTGAAACCATGTAGACTCCTGGTGATGTAGAGTGAAGTGTGTGTGTACGATAGTGTAACACACTTCCGACCAGACTAGGGTGACCATACGTCCGGATTTTTCTGGCTTTTACATCAAAATGTAGCGTCCGGCCAGGATTAAAAAATTATTATTTGTGATTTGCCCGGCTTTTTAACAAAATTGAAAAAAGAAGAAAATTTTTTTTTTTTTTTTTTTTTTTTTAATTGCGGAAATAAATTCTGAAAAAATCGAAGTGTTGTTCATTAAGTAATACTATAATAAATTTTAATAAGACTTTGTATTTCTTGTTAATGCAATACAATTATCAAATTCAAGCATCATTGTTTAGTAATAGAATATATTATACTTACTTACTTAGTCGTTCCCCTTCTACCGTGAAGTGTAGAGGTTTGGAACAGAGAGCGCCAGACTATCCTATCGGCTGTCTTCCTCCTGGCCTGGTTCCATTCTAGTCCTCGGTCCTTCAAAAATTGTCTAATGTTGTCCTCCCAGCGGACTCTGGGTCGTCCTGGGGGTCTGGATCCCTGGCTCTTTGTTTCCCATGCTTGTCGTGGTAGCCGATCTTCTCCCATTCTGCAGACATGGCCAAACCATCTTAGTTGGGACTGTTCTACTTGGGTCTGCAGGGGGTGGGATTTTAGGCCTTGACATATCGTCTGGTTGCGGACCATGTCTCTTCTTGTTACTTCAACCACCTTCCTCTGATACCTCATTTCTGAGGTTTGGATCTGGCTTTTGTGGGTTGTAGTCATTGCCCATGACTCGCATCCATATGTCAAGACTGGGACATAGGTGGAGCGGTATACAGCCATCTTTGTTTTCTTACCAACCTCTATCTTGCTGAGGAATCCTCGATTTATGGCCTGAAAAAGTCTCCCAGCTGCTGCTTTTCGAGTGGCCAACTCTTCTTTGATGCCTCCCTTTCGGTCTATAATAGCTCCCAGATACTTGTATTTAAAGTGGTCGACCTGCTCCAGGAACTGTTTTCCCAGCTTAATCTGATGTCTTCTTTCTTCTCGTGATATCACCATGGATTTTGTTTTAGAGCTGCTTATGACCATCCCTCTCTTCTCCAGCTCTTCCTTCCAGACTTGCAGGTTGGATTGGAGATGTGCCTCTGATTTAGCAATCAGGGCAACATCATCAGCAAATGCCAGCTCTGAAATACATACCTGTCTCATCTTCCAGTACCCCACTGAATACTTTCTTGTTCTCTCCTTACATGACATGATAACATCGTCCATGAGGAGTATGAAAAGATAAGGTGACAGGATATCACCTTGTCTTACACCAGTGGTGGTCCTGAACTCTTCTGACTTATGGTTTGCTGTCTTCACATAATTTCTGCAAGACTTGTAGAAGCTCTGTATAGCATGAATCAGAGGTGCTGGAATGTTCTTCCTTGCCAAACAGTCCCAAAGTTTGCTCCAGGGGACCCTGTCAAATGCCTTTTCCAGATCTATGAAACAAAGATGGATCTCACTCTTATACTCAAGGGCCTTTTCACTCAGCTGTCTGAGTGTGAAGATCAGGTCTTGAGTACTTCGGTTTGCTCGGAATCCGCACTGGACCTCATCCAATTGTGGCTCAGCTAGGCGTCGGAGTCTCTGCTCTAGGATTCTAGAGTAGATTTTACCAGGGACACTGAGAAGGGATATGCCTCTATGGTTTCCACATTGTCGATTGTCACCCTTTTTGAAAATTAATGTTATGATGGCAATCTCCCAGTCCTTTGGTATGGTCTTGTTGCACCACGCTGCCTGTAGGACCCTTAAGAGTAATAGGTCGCCTGATGCTCCCATGTACTTAACCATTTCTGGTGTTATACCATCATGCCCTGCTGCTTTGCCCATCTTGATTTTCTCCAGTGCTGCTTTCAGTTCTTCCATCTTTATGTCATCTTCATCACCATTTGTTTCCTCTTCTGTGCTAGTGGTTATCATTTCTGATGCTTGACCTTGCTCACCATCAAGGAGTTCTGAGAAATATTCTTTCCATCTTTCCATTACTTCCTTTGGGGCAGTAAGCAATTTGCCTTGCTTGTCCTTTATAAATTTGAGAGGGCTTTGTTTTTCCTTCCTCGTGTTCTTTAGGGTCTTATAGAACAATTTCTGGTTTTCTTGCGCATCTTTTTCTAGCTTTTCTCCAAATTCATCCCAGGACTTCTGTTTTGCTGCTAGCACCTTGTTCTTTGCTTCTGTTCTAAGTATCACATATTCTCTATATTTCTCTATTTGTCCTGCAGTGTTTTTAGCTCCTAAGTATTGTTTCCATGCCATTTTCTTCTCTTATTTTCTCTTTGACTTCTTCTGTCCACCAAGGTGTCCTCTTTCTCTTGTTCCCAAGTCGGGCTTCACCACATGCTTCTGCAGCAGCTGTCTTTATGATGTCCTTGAATTTAAGCTACAGGGTTTCCAAGTCATCAGGTTGTTCTTCTGTGTTTCTCACCGCTGTAGCAATAAGCCCCTGATATCTGGTCTTAATTTCTGGCTCTCTCAGCTTGTACGTCTTAATGCTCATTTCTTCCGTTCGTTTACTTGGTTTCTTGCGTGATGTTGGGCAGTTCCTAGGCTGAGCAACTCTTTCAGTTGTTCTTTTGATTGTAAGCAGGTAGTGATCACTTCCAATCTCTGGCCCCCTCCAGACTCTAGCAACCCGGACATATTTGAATGAGCTCCTCCTAACAATGGCATAGTCGATTACTGACTTCTCATTCTTTGTTGGTTCACACCTAGTGTATGCATGTATGCGCTTATGGGGGAACTTTGTGTTTGTAATGATCAGATTCTGCTCACTGCAGAATCTAAGGAGTCGATTTCCATTGTCATTGAGAGTATCTTCTCCATATCTTCCGATATCTCCACCCCATCTAGCATGGTCATTTCCAACTCTGGCATTGAAATCTCCGAGCATGATAATTTCATCTAGGCAGTCATCCACTGTCCTTTGAAGCAGCTCGAAGAATTCCTTCTTGACCTCTGCTCTCTCATCCTCATTTGGCCCATACACTATGACCAGGTTGACTATGGTTTCTCCTTCTTTTAGTTTTACAACCATAATGCGCTCCAAGACAAAGTTCCATCCCTTGATACTATCTTTCTGGTTTTTGGCCACAATGCAACCCACGCCCCCTTTAGCTCTTTCAGATGTGGGTATACCACTTTATAGCAGCGTGTTGCCATCGAGATCCATGACTCCTTGTCCCTTTTTCTTTGTTTCCGTAATAGCCAGGATTTCTAGTTTTGCTTTCCTCATCTCTTCCAACAGCTCCTCTTCTTTCCCATTTATACTTCTTGTGTTCCAAGTTCCATGAGTCGTAGTCCGTAGTCCGTTCCAGTTCGTCGCCTTTAGAATCAGTCCGGTTTTTTCTCTTATATTACTCGTAATCATAGTTTAAAGCAAACAGGTGATTGGCCTGTTGTGCCTTTGCATGGTGGAGGGGCCGCCTCCTTACGGCCTCCATGCAGGCCGCCCTACTCCTTTTTCAGCCGGGCTTGGGACCTTGGAGATTTGCCCGGCTTTTTAACAAAATTGAAAAAAGAAGAAAAAAAAAATTATTATTCTTTTTTAATTGCGGAAATAAATTCTGAAAAAATGGAAGTGTTGTTCATTAAGTACTACTATAATAAATTTTAACAAGACTTTGTATTTCTTGTTAATGCAATACAATTATCAAATTCAAGCATCATTGTTTAGTAATAGAATATATTATACACAATTATAAAATCTTTACAATTCAAGGCCCCCGATTTATTTTATACGTTGTATAAGCAGTGAACATTTGTTCAACTACAATTCATATTTAATTCATTTAGTCCATGGTTAAAGACTAAATGATTTAATTATAAAAAAAGTCAATATTTGTGCCGCTTAAACAAAGAATAGTAAACCGGGGCCCGATTGGTACAGGTATTCCGTTGATTTAGTGCAGTGTTTCTCAACGGGGGCGGTACCACCACCTGGGGGGCGTTTTCAAGATTTCTAGGGGCGTTCTGATGGGTCGCAACGATTGGGGGTCGCTACTTCCATTCAGGGTGGCGTTGTCTACATTTTTCATGAATCAATATGAAACAATTACAAAGATATTTCCCTTCGCATAGCTTGTAACACGATAGTTTTTACTTGCCCTGCGTCCCATGGAGTGTTTCAAGGATTCCAAACGCAAAAGTTTAGTACCTGGGTTGCTATCATTGTCAGGTGACAGTAGGCGGAGATTTATGTCCCTTCAACACTCAAAACATTTGTTAGCCTCTCGACACACCCAAGATAACCTTCTCTCTGCACTCTCGACACATATTTTCTTCTGGAAACACATTCCCGTCAAACATTGATTAGCCCGTGAACACATCACAGACCCTTCCCTACTCTGTCCGTAAATACCTTCTCGCAACAGGGACGTTGTGGGCAGTTGTGGCTTAGATTCAATGCATCTTTAGATGTTTCGAGTGTAGAGAATTAAACTCAGTCAGTTTTGAGGCTTGACGAGGTGTAGATGTATGTGTAGTGATATTATACTAAAATTTTCAATATGTCAGCAGTAAAGAGAAAGTGTCGACAATATTCAGTTGAATATTTGAAAGTCGGTTTTGTACCTTCGGCCGTAAATGAACAATTACTAATGTGTTTGCTATGCCAGCAAGGGTTTTCTAACGAAGCAATGAAACCGTCATGGCTTAACGAGCATTTTACCAAGAAACACTCAGATAAAGTTGGTAAAGATATTTCTTACTTCCAGGATTTAAAACAAAAGTTTGAAAGCCGCAACACTGTCACTACTATGTTTAAAAAAATGTATAATCACAATGATAAAAGTCTCATTGTATCTTACAAAATTGAACACATGATTGCGAAATGTGGTAAACCTCACAACATTGGAGAAAATTTAATTTTACCAGCTGTACGGGAGGTAATTAGCACAATGATGGAAAGAAATCCAAGTGACATCCCTTCTTCTACTCCATTGAGCAATGATACTGTTTCAAGAAGAATAGATGAGATGGCAAGCGATGTTGAAAATCAGCTGTGTACTGATTTGCAGTCTAATGAATTTTCACTACAGTTGGATGAAAGCGTCGTGCGTAATAACGAAGCTTTGCTGCTCGCATATGTGAGATACATAAAGAATGAAAATATCATAGAGGATTTGTTATTTGCAAAACTACTAACAGCAGATACAAAGGGGTTATCAATCTTTGAAACCCTTGAAACATTTTTGTTGGAAAAAAAAAAATTCCTTTTCCAATGTCATCGCATGTGCGACAGACGGAGCACCAGCTATGGTTGGTCGTCATCGTGGGTTTCTGACCTACTTAAAAAATGTGGCACCAAGTGTTTTAACAATTCATTGTGTTATTCATCGACAACATGTAGTCGCCAAGCATCTTAGTGACAGGCTCCACAAATCAATGAACTGTGTTATCAGTGTTATTAACAAAATTAAGGCGCATTCGTTGAACGATAGATTATTTCGTAAACTTTGTTGTGATAATGGTGAAGAGTTTGAACGTCTTCTCCTACACATGGAAGTACGATGGCTGTCCAAAGTTAACTGTTTAAAAAGATTATGGGCATTATTTGATACTGTTGTAGAGTTTTTGGATTCAATCAAAGAAGAATTTAGCATCGAAAGAGAAGTACTGCGAAACGATGTGGCCTATCTTTCAGATATATTTGAAAAGTTAAATGAGGTTCTTCTTAAGCTACAAGGAAATGAGATCAGTCTGATTAAAGTGAAAGGAATTATCATTGGGTTCATCAACAAATTGACATTATATAAAAATAATCTTAGTCGCCGAGAACTTTCTCATTTTCCATGTTTACTGCAGTTAGGTAGGGACAGGCTTAAAGATTCAGATTTAGAGGTTCATTACACTCATTTGGACGCTATTAAAAATGATATGAGCAAAAGATTTAAAGACTTGCAAGAACTAATAATACCGGATTGGGTGATTAATCCATTTGAATCAGACGTGGAACAAGTTAGTCAACATTTACAAGAAGAATTAATTGAGCTACAAAATGACTTCGAGGCAAAAGCACGATTCAGTCACACACATTAAGAAAAATTTTGGATCCAGCAGAGGCTTGCGTATTCCGTTCTTTGGCGTGAAACTAAATTGCTAATTACAGCATTCCCAACGTCGTATTTGGCGGAGAAGGGATTCAGTGCAGTAGTGTTGCTACTACAAAAGCAACGAAACCGACTGCAGATTTGTAACAGATTTGGGACTTCTTTTAACAAACTTAGAACCAAATAGTTCAAAAGTGGCTGAGTCACACCAAGTGCAAGGATCTCATTAAGCTTCATTATAAGTGAATTTTTTTTAAAAATATCATTATTATCAACTAATAATTTTTTCATTAAAGCGGTTACAAAAGGAGAGGCTTAAATATTCATATTTGAAGATATATTTGCAGTCATTTAGGCGCTATTAAAATGATATGATTATGATAGTTATAGAGTTGTAAGAACTAATTTTATATCATTTGCTCTGCCAATTTGTAATTCAAGGATAATGAACTTGTGGTGTATAATTCCGTACATAAACTCATAGTTAATATAACTATGTGATGCGTGATGCCATATGATGATGGATGGTATCCGCATGTCTGGTTTTGTGTAGTGTGCAGATGTGTTCAGTCAAAACAATGTTCATACAAAAATAACAGGGCAATCCACATAGGACGTCAGTAAACTCACGACGTATAAAGTCAATGATTCTTGAAACAGCCGTTGACGTTTTTCTTCATTATTTATTGTGGACGCCACAGTGACAAAATGGTTACGTGAATATGTAGGCACATCAAACAGTCATTATCACAGCAACATTCAATACAGCAATAGACGGTAGACAGCATTACAATGATGAGTCAGATGCATGTTATATTTCATAGTGCTGTAAATGTAGTCAGGTGAAAAAACTCCATCCTTTTCTATAACAGCCAGGAGATAACCAGATGTATGAGATCAGTTCACTCTCCTTAGTCTGACTTCAGCAAGACAGACACGTCTGCCGAAGTATAAATAATGTCCTCAAAAATATCCTCTAGATAATAAAGGTTTTCCAAACCTAGTTCATTTAACAAAGTAGCAAGTAATGGTCCTTGGGACCTGCATCAACCGATGCAGTACAATACAGCGACACGTGAGCTGGGAAAACATCTCGTGACGACGACTTTCGAAGACAGGCTATGAATCGAAATCGCTCACGACCCAAAATCGATAGAGTTAATGAAAAAGTCAATTTACCTTGCCTTCAGGGAATACACAGAAATATCACGCCTCCCGACATGTGGGAAACACTAGAGGTATTATCTCGAACAAACGAAATATCCATTAAGAGGACTACACATCCCTGACAGAACAAAAAATAGCGGAGATCCCCTCTTCAACGAGGCATCCCTTTCGCCATTCAAATCGCTCACTCCACTAGTGGTGGGCGGAAACCGATCGACCAAAAAACAAGACCAGTCATGCGCAGTCCAGCGCAAAAAGACCACAGCTCAAAACTTAACTGCATTCAATACCAACGCGGGAAGACAAATGCTTACCGAGAAAAGTGACTATAAATTTCAAGCAGTTGTTGCCCTTGCGTTATAAAATAGATATTGTAATAAAACGATGTTGCGAGAATTTATCACGCAACATATCACCACCTCCTCCCGATAAAAAAAAAATGTGGAACATATTTTTTTTTTTTAAATATCAAAGAGCATGCGATAAGCGGCTCAAAACGCACGAATTATGCGCTGATAATTAATTAAATTGCCTAACATGAGGCTAAATATAGAGTGTCTGGTGAGGATATACCTCAACAGAAAAATAAATATGTCTCAAAAAATATTCACATCGGGGAGGTGTCACCAACACACATCACGTTAGCATGTAAACACAATATACGTATGCAAGTTACCATAATCATCATTAAACAGCATACTCTAATATTGTCTTTAAAAAAATGGATGTACAAATCTGATAGGAATATTTAAATAGTACATTCTTTGACATGTAATGACATAAGTACATAGTAAAGTTAAACTACATGACGATCCAGGACATATGCTCTGGTATTCCGAGGGTAAGTACACAATCTAGAACTCGTCATGCTTGATACTAGTAAGGTAAGTCCTCAGCTCAACAATGACATTCTGAGAAAGTACAAGCAATATAATGCTAATTAATAACTAATATGCTTCATAAGGTACAATACATTATTAATAATTGTGGCTGTTTAGTAAACTAACGGCCCTTATATTAACTACTCAGTCCTCCTCTATCATCTTAAAAAAACGAACAGAAGAAGATGACAACAAAGCACGATAGTGTGTACATATAAAGTAAGTACAGATGTGCTAATCTATTGTAGAAATATAGGTGTGTTATGACTCTGTAATATATGAAAATATAGGACAGAAGTATTAGTTGGAGTCATGTGGGCATCTAGACAAAATGTCAGCCATCACATTATCCGCACCACGGATAGCTCGTACCGTGAAGTGAAAAGGTTGAAGAGCTATAGCATATCGAGTGGATCTCGAACTCTTCAAATTCTTAGTCTGAATAGCTGTAAGAGCTTTCTGATCAGTCTCTAGAATGA
Organism: Oreohelix idahoensis; assembly: GCA_024509875.1. Classification (NCBI taxonomy): domain Eukaryota; kingdom Metazoa; phylum Mollusca; class Gastropoda; order Stylommatophora; family Oreohelicidae; genus Oreohelix; species Oreohelix idahoensis. Next base: position 53,249 of record JAMPIV010008168.1, on the reverse strand, counting down.
AATGTGCGCCCAGGAGGAATCTTTGTAGCTTTAGAATTGACCAAACCATCGCTAACAACTCACGGTCTAAAACCGAGTAGTTCCTCTCTGCCGCATTTAGTTTTCTAGAAATGTACATAACAGGATGCAGAGTATTTGCATATTCTTGCATCAGTGCTGCTCCAATCCCAGTGGATGAAGCATCACTCCGAAGAACAAAAGTCCTATCAAGAGTAGGTAATCTTAAGATGGGAGGGAGAAGAAAATATATTCTTGATTTGGTCTAGTGAAGATTGGCATTCTTCAGACCAACGGACCAGATTAGGCGAACCTTTCTTCAACAATGTTGAGAGAGGTGCCATGATCGAAGATAAATTTGGAATAAATCTCCCATAAAATTGAATTAAACCTAAGAGACTCCTAACTTGTTTCTTCGTTTTAGGAACAGAGATGTTCAGTATTTTGGAAGTATTGTGGTCTTCTGTCTTCAAGAGACCATGACCGACACGATGACCCAGGAAAGAGATTTCACCAAAACCAACAAAAGCTTTAGAAGGTTTCGCTGTCAAATTATTCTCACGTAGAGTGGACAGTAAGTCATATAACCCTAAATAGTGATCTTCCCAGGTATCACTGAAGAGACAGATGTCATCTAAGTATGCGATGACATCCGAACGATGTGACAGAATTCGACGCATCATGCGAACGAAAGTGGCAGGGGCGTTCATGATACCAAAAGGCATAACATTCCATTGAAATAGACCCCTAGGTGTAGAAAAAGCAGTAAGAGGTTTGGCATGCTCTGCTAAAGGCACTTGCCAATAACCTTTAGACAAGTCAAGTTTAGTGAAGAATCTAGAATTAGAAAGTCTAATCAGTAGATCTTCTAACAAAGGCATCGGTTCAGCATCGAACTTTGTGACCTGATTCAATTTGCGATAATCAACACAAATTCGTATGTTCTTATCCTTCTTCCGGACAATAACCATGGAAGAAGAATATGGTGAAGTCGATGGTTCAATTATATTTAATTGAATCATTTCATCCAATTCCTTTTCCACTTGCGACTGAAAGTGTATAGGAATAGGATAAGGCCTAACCCTAATTGGATTATTGTCGGTAAGAATTATGTCATGTTCTATGACATCTGTGTGTCCAGGAATGTCAGTGAGAACATCCTGAAATGTTTGTAACATCGACGAGACTTGTCGATGTTCGTCACCAGAAAGATTAGGAGAAACAGAAACGTTTTTCCAAGATTCCGTAGAATGTAATGGAACCACTGGAAGGGGAAGATTGACACCTGAGAAGGTAGATTCCTCATCCTGTATGACAGACAGGGATGAATAATGACCGTGAGGTGCAGGAGCATCATCCGTTGCCTGGAAAATAGGCAGCAAATAGTCCGGACGTTCGTGAAATTCCGAAAGCATGTTTATGTGGAAAGTTTTATGCTTTCCATCAATATCGACCACATAGTCAACATCGGAAATCCGAGAGACTATTGCATACGGACCTTTCCATGCAATAAGAAGTCTATTTTCCCTACTGGGGAGTAGGACGAATGCTTTGTCACCTGGACAAAGTTGTCGTAGACATCTATTCTTGTTAGCAAACTGTCTTGCCTTCTCTTTAGCAATTTCTGATGAAGCAGTTGCTAGCTTACATGCCTCAATGATCTTTTGTCTAAGAGCAATGACATACTCATATGAGGATTGAGTTTCATCGCTAATATCATCGGCAGTGATGAGATCGTGTAATAAAGACATAGGGCCGCGTGGACGCGCGCCAAAGACAAGTTCGAAGGGAGAAAATCCTGTGTGTTCATTAGGGACTTCTCTATAGGCAAAGAGAGCCGCGGGTAAAACCCTGTCCCAATCTTGAGTATGATCTTCAGTTATCTTACCAAGCAAAGTCTTGAGCGTTCTATTCAGACGCTCAGCTAACCCATTAGACATAGGATGGTAGATACTACTGAGAGATCGTTCAATATGTAAGGTAGACATTACCTGTGACATAGTGTCAGATATGAGTTGAGTGCCATGGTCTGACAATATTTCTCTGGGGAACCCCAAGCGAGAAAATATCAACCAAAGAGCATCTGCGATATCTGTAGTAGATATGCTCTTAAGAGGAATAGCCTCTGGCCAACGTGTGCACATATCGACACATGTAAGGATAAACTGATGTCCTCTGGCCGACTTGACCTTAAAAGGGCCAATAATATCTATGGCCATTTTCTGAAACGGCCGAATAGGAATGTCAGCAGCCTGGATAGGCGCAGCATGTCGTGGTCCTCTAGATTTGACCTCCTGACATACCTTGCATGATCGGCAGTAAATACGAATGTCCTTATTGACAAAAGGCCAAAAGAAAGCCGCAAGGACTCTCGACTTCGTACGGGCAAAACCCATATGTCCAGCACATTGCGAGTCATGAGCATGTTGTAATATTTGCACTCTCATGCTCTTGGGAACAAGAATTTGCGAATGTGCCGACGTAGTCGAATCTTGTACCATACGTACAAGTACGCCGTTTCTCATTGCAATCCAAGATTTTCTATTTGTATCCTGATTCGGATCACCTTTCTTCGCAAGAACGAAGAATTTTTTTAAAGAAGGATCTTCTTCTTGCAATTTTATGAAAGAGTCATGAGTGATTACCAAGTGACTATCTTGGCTATCAACTTCATTATCACTATTCAGTGAAGTTTCGGGTGTTTGTAGAGCTTGTGCTCTTGTAACTACTGCATTTGTAGCTTGCATGTTATTATCTTCCCAAGCAGCAATCTGCTGTGGGGTACACTCCCTAACTCCGTGAATACGACCAATAATAAGGTCCGCAATAGGATTAGGTAAGAGACAAGCATGCACATCTCCAGTAAAGAAAGGAGTGGCAATGCGAATTACAGCAGTAGGATATTTTTCTAGAGTGCCGCCAAATGTGACACATTTAATAACCCTTCCTGTAGCACAAGATGGATCTACAAGCGATTGTCTAACACCAATAGTGGTGCATCCGGAATCGAAAAGTAGTGAGACCGGAGTATCATTAACAAGACCCTTATGTAGAATTAAAGAACCCCTCCCGTCATGCGCAACAGCAGCAGGAAGAGCGGGAAGTGGGTGACCACAACTCAAAGTAGTTATGCTACCCGGTTCGAATAAAGTACTGCATTGGGGGCATTTGTTTGCTCTCTCAAAGTCAAAAGCAGAACCAGTGACAGCGTCAAAGTTTTTACTATCAACAACATGATTACAGGCTCCCTCAGTTTCCTGTTGTACAGCATTAGCCTGCTGATATCTCTTTTTTTTGTGTTGAGATCTACCCCGACTATTATTACCTCTGAAGTTATCAGAGTTATTATTATCTCTGCAGTTATTATTGTCTCTATTGTAATTGTTATCCTGGTTCGAATTCCAGTTTCCACGATTACTATCATGTTCACATTGATGCGAACATCTATTTGTTTGGTTTTGAGGTCTTCGGCAGGAATAACCTCTATTACCATATCCTCTTTTGAAATTCTTATAATTATTAGGGTGATAGTAACGAGTACTATCAGGTTGTCTCCAATTCTTCGAAGAAGAATCACCATGAAATTGATTTCCATGATTTTGACAGAAATTACCGCTACTCTTTCTATCAAAATTTTGTTGGAATCTACGAGCAAAGTTTTGGCCATACGGAGCTGCCGAAGCAACTGGTAAACCTTCTTTCACCTTAGAGTTACCCATGGTTATGTGTGGGTGCGCAGTTACGTATTGGCAACAGAAATCTTCCATTTCTTTTATTGTTTTAGGTTTACGTTCATGAAGGAACGCAAGGAAAGACTCATTGACAGACGACATGACTTTGTCTCTAAGTATTAAGTCCATAAGTCCTTCATAAGTTTTTTCCGTCTTAGATAGTTCAACCCATCGTGAGAAAGTAATGCGTATTCTTGCAATAAACTCGGAGAATTCAACTCCATTTTCAGGTAACATGTTTTTAAATTGTAGACGATAGCCGTCTTCGTTAAGCTGATATTTCTTTAACAAAGCGGCCCTGACAACCTCATAATTGTTCTTGTCAGGTTCATCCACCATATTTACTATACTTAGAGCTTTACCTGTCAGTATCCCTGATAACTGATAAACATATTTTGCTTTGTCTATGTTATGAGCTGTACATGCTTGTTCAAATCTGTCCAGATAGAACATTATGTCATCACTGGAAGGACTAAATGTTGGTAACTTAATCTTAAAAGTATCATTATTAGCCTTACCAGAAGATGAACCCTTGTTTGAATCATTACCATTACTCATGCTCGTCAATTTCAATTTTTCCAACTCTAAAGCTAAGACCTTTTCTTCATGTTCCATTTTTGCTTTCTCTCTCCTCTCATCAGACTCTCTCTGTAATCTTCTTTCCTCAGCCTGAGCCTCTTTTTGAAGTCTTTCATTTTCAGCTTCTTTTTCAAGTCTTTTATTTTCAGCCTCTTTTTCAAGTCTTTTATTCTCAGCCTCTTTTTGAAATCTTTCAGCTTCTAGCTGGAGTTTTCTTTCCTCAGCTTCTGATTCCCTTTTTTGTTTTTCCATTTCCATTTGGAATCTTTTTCATCCACCTGCATCTGCAGTTTCTTTTGTTCAGCTTCCATATGCAGTTTCTTTTGTTCAGCTTCCATTGCTTTATCATATCGAGCAGTTGCAAATTCTTCTAACTTATCACCAGTCTTCCCAAGCAATTTACCCTGCTCAATAAAGTGCTCAAATGTAGACATGTTGTCTAACATATGAGTCCAAAACCTGAAATAATTAACTAATTTATTTCAAACCTAAGTGTAACAAGTCTTAATTAAGCACTTGTATATTCACATCACCTTATATTATCCCAGTCTCTGTGGGAAACAAGTCTCCAATCAAAGAACTTGTATATGAAATATCAACAATCAATTCTTGATCATAAGTGCACTTCTCATTCAATAGTGCACGACACTATTCATCATTCATTTATCATCAGTGTAGTAGTAACAGTGCATTAGCATAGCCCATTAACTAATTACTATAACTGTAAACAATGACTATGTAAACACATGCAGAATGTATTTATTGAAAATGTAAACAATGCAAACAATGTAAACAATAACAATGTAAACAATAACAAAGATCAGCAACAATACAAAAACGTTCGCAGAAATCAACTAAAAATAAAGCAGAAATTAATGAAATATCACAAAAAATGTGACGATATCTGCGCTATAATTAAACAAAATACATGACACCACAGTGTATAAACAAAAATGTTGTATGAAACTAAATTATAGACAAGAGTAGGCTAACAAATACAAACAAATCAAAACAAAACTAAAGAATGCGAAATAATAACGAAAACAATATTAAAACATGTCATCACAGCTAACATAAATAGCAACAGAAGTCGCTTAGCAAATTCCAGTATTGGAAATTTGCAAACCTTACAGAAAACGCTCACAATAGACGACCTCTATGACGTGGCATAATCTAACGGAGACACCACCCAACCGAGAACCCGCTGAAATATAAACATATAAATATACAAATAACATATAACATATAACATATAGAATGAGATGATACACAGAAGACTCAGCAGAAGTATAAGGGCACAGTTTACATACAAACAGGCCACTTAACTTATAGGCTTCCAATCGTAGAACAGCAGAAAAAACGGATGTCAATCAACGTCCTAAAGAGCGAAGCTCCAACGATGATGGCACATCTGAACTGCTTCCACTGCTAACACGATGGTACAAGAGCTTCTGAAATACTGTGTGTTGAGTTGTTTCGGCACTTGACCTTCTAATCCAAAAGTAAGTTGATGGAAATCGGTACTTGGCCTTCTTCAGAAAACAACCCGTTTCAACCGGCACTTGACCTTCACAAAAAAGACAGCACTGGAACCTTGACAGCAGCAACTTGCTTGACTTGCGTAAAAGATAACAGCAGTCCGAGTTATCCGGCAACATGTAACAACGCCGGGTACTGTCAAATTCTTGTTTCCGTCAAAAAGTTGAAATTTTGACTTTTACCGGGCAACGCCGAGTACTTTGAAAATTTTGAAGATGTTGACTGTATTGAAGAATGTTAATTTCTTGAAGGATGCTGATGAATTCTTGTTGAAAATGAAGTGGGTAAGGGACCCCGTGTTTGCTGGTACCAGAATCAAACCAGCTTATGGCCACCAAATGATGCGTGATGCCATATGATGATGGATGGTATCCGCATGTCTGGTTTTGTGTAGTGTGCAGATGTGTTCAGTCAAAACAATGTTCATACAAAAATAACAGGGCAATCCACATAGGACGTCAGTAAACTCACGACGTATAAAGTCAATGATTCTTGAAACAGCCGTTGACGTTTTTCTTCATTATTTATTGTGGACGCCACAGTGACAAAATGGTTACGCGAATATGTAGGCACATCAAACAGTCATTATCACAGCAACATTCAATACAGCAATAGACGGTAGACAGCATTACAATGATGAGTCAGATGCATGTTATATTTCATAGTGCTGTAAATGTAGTCAGGTGAAAAAACTCCATCCTTTTCTATAACAGCCAGGAGATAACCAGATGTATGAGATCAGTTCACTCTCCTTAGTCTGACTTCAGCAAGACAGACACGTCTGCCGAAGTATAAATAATGTCCTCAAAAATATCCTCTAGATAATAAAGGTTTTCCAAACCTAGTTCATTTAACAAAGTAGCAAGTAATGGTCCTTGGGACCTGCATCAACCGATGCAGTACAATACAGCGACATGTGAGCTGGGAAAACATCTCGTGACGACGACTTTCGAAGACAGGCTATGAATCGAAATCGCTCACGACCCAAAATCGATAGAGTTAATGAAAAAGTCAATTTACCTTGCTTTCATGAAATACACAGAAATATCCCGCCTCCCGACATGTGGGAAACACTAGAGGTATTATCTCGAATAAACGAAATATCCATTAAGAGGACTACACATCCCTGACAGAACAAAAAATAGCGGAGATCCCCTCTTCAACGAGGCATCCCTTTCGCCATTCAAATCGCTCACTCCACTAGTGGTGGGCGGAAACCGATCGACCAAAAAACAAGACCAGTCATGCGCAGTCCAGCGCAAAAAGACCACAGCTCAAAACTTAACTGCATTCAATACCAACGCGGGAAGACAAATGCTTACCGAGAAAAGTGACTATAAATTTCAAGCAGTTGTTGCCCTTGCGTTATAAAATAGATATTGTAATAAAACGATGTTGCGAGAATTTATCACGCAACACTATGCTTTTATAAATGTGCTTTCTCTTTTTCTTTATATTATAAGAAAAGATAACTCATTAACTGCATTGCATTTTTAAAAGTATGGTGGAATATATATATATATATGTGTGTGTGTGTGTGTACACGATAAAAAGCAAGGGGTGTTAGAGTGGGGGGGGGAGGGGGCATTTTAAAATATTAGTTCTCAAAAGGGGGCGTTGCTACTATCAGGGTTGAGAAACACTGGTTTAGTGCGATAACAAATGAATTATTTTAAGTATGAATCCATTTTTTTCATTTTTAGTTTGTATATAATAATATAGCTTATTGGTAAACAGTTCCATGTGCATATTATCATAACCATTCAATTTTGTTATTTATACAGTTTGTTATTTTATCAGTTATAAATTGATTGCCTGAATTAATAACATATGGTAAGCGTCTGAGCTCAGTTTCTGACTTCAACAAGGAATATTACAAGTTCAATACAATTATAAGAATGTTTCATGCACAGAGTCCATTAGTATTCAGTCGGAAATTTAGACTAACTGAGAAAAATAATGTCAAGTGAAAAATATTTAGTGATGTTGAAAAAATAATGCTTTATGGAAAAATTTATTAAAACGTGCATTTTATGAAGATTTTGTAAACAATTTTTTTATTTCGTTGATGTATTTCTAAATATCTTATCATGATTCTTTACATAAATGTATGACATCAGTGAAATTATTGTGCCCTCCTTGTCTTAAAAAAATGTCCTCCTTTGTCCGTCTTTTAAGTTAAAAAAATCAGAAAATGTCCTCCTTTAAAAAAAAAAAATTATGGTCACCCTAAACTAGACAGTAGGCGCACGGATTAAATGGAGGAGTGTATTTACCACATGGATTTATATTTTATCGCTAGCTCGCCTTCTGTCTGGGAAGATACACAACAAACCTTAAGTTGGACACATGGTCAGCCCACTAATTGCCACAACCCAGGTTGTTTGTTGCCTGATAAGTAGTTAGTTTGCTAATGACGTGTCGGAAAATGTCAATCTGGTTACCGATTAAGACACGGACAATGATGTAATACTCCCAGCAGATGAAATTGGTTGAAGTAAACTATTTAAAGATAGAAAAGGCGATATTGAAGCACGCGAAGCGACCTAATCGCGTCCGCTCATATTTGATGTAATGGATAATTATGATAAGTTGACAGTCTGGGAATATATTGTTAGTGATGATCACTATATGAAGAAGTAAGTCTGTAAACATGACAGGCGAAACGGAAGAGGCAATATCTTATATGGAAGTGAATTTTGACAAAATCACTTCTAATGTGTTACGTAGGAATTTTCCATCAAACTCTACCAATGTCAGACACGTGAAATTGGTTGGCCTGGCATGGAAAATGTTAAGATAGACTGTCTCTGATTGGACTTCACCTCCACGTAGCAATCTTAGGGCGTGGTGAGAAATGTCCCTATAATCTACAACATTTTAAGATTACTGCACCTTTATTTCAACTCGTCAACAAGACAGTTCGGACAAGCCAGGATAAAGAATAGAATCAGCTTTCTAACTTAAAAGACCGAACAATGTATGTGAGGATCTTCTAGACTTAGACAGTAAGAAAATTCTACATTTTCTAATACTGAAAACTCGGAACCCTCGGAACTTGAATGCACAGTCATAGTGGGATTATATTTAAGAGTAATACCCCAGACCACTTATAAGCGGCCTTGGAGGAGATATTATGATTAATAAATTTCAGATATTTATTCTTTATTCAGCACTTGTCTTGTACCTTTCTTGCGCTCTTTTACCCTTCTTTTTTTCGCATACGCTCGATTGTTAAGATATAATCTCCCATTCATACCTTTGTCTTTTCCTTTCTAATTTAGCAACGCATTTTATTGCTGTTAAGCTAAGTTCTTTGATGAAACCGAATCGTGTTAATTCGTTCTCGACAGGGATAAGCGGTAAGACTAGCGTCTATTATTTTTCTCTGATCTGTCCGCCTATAGTTAATTATTCGCTGTGAAAGATTTGAGATGAAAGACATTGTTCGCTGAAAACGGCCATATGAAGCAGAACGTGTAAAACGAACACTGTGAGTTTATTGCCGAGGTCTGATCAGATCGAGAGAATGTACTGTAGGTGCTAAGTCTGGTTTCGGTCCTGGGTGAGAAATCTCTCTGATTTGTAGAATGAGTAAGGAAATATGTATATCCGGGCGTAGGTGCGAACATCTGGCAGGTAATCGGGGTTTGATGATAGTGAATCATTTTCCTTTCATCAGAGAGATATTTATACCAGAGCAGTTTAGACTTCATTCATTTAGACTCCGCAGTTTCTCTAGACACATTCTAGCTTCGTCCCTAGATTGCTTTATTAAGTAAAATCTCAGTTTGCGTTGGAGAATAGTCTTAAGTAGTCCTGTGTTGAGGTAATAGATTTCACTAGTTTATCGTCTATATATTGACTAGTTTCTTTTGTGCAGAGTGATTTTCTAAAATAGAAAGTAGTTATATTTCTCTAGTTTATTGTGTTACCGTGGATAGCAAAATAAATTATAATTCCTAGCTAAAACTCATTCAGCTGTTAATAAATTTAATTTAATTGCCAGTAACCAGTCAGAGAATAATTTAACCATCTATGTAAATGCACTGATTCATCATTGAGTTTTGATGAGATACTTACGTATTTCTAATTCATGATGATTGATTCTTTTAATGACTAGAATTTATTTCACGGAAGTTTAAACGATGAGACAAGCGCTAAGCTTATAGTCTTTAACTTAAAGTTAATAACCGAAGTGAATATATTATATGTTACGCGAGGGTAGGATAGGATGTGTATAATATTATGTTTAAGTATTCTGTATGTTTCTTTTTCTTTATACAGTATTCTGGGTAAAGCCCAGCATCTACCAGCGGGTTTTCAGTATATGAGACTAACCTAGAAGAAACATTTTTGTAATTTAAATAAGTGAGTTTCCAAGTTACAACCTGTCTGGCATTGTGTTTGCATCCAGAAAAAGACAGAGTACTCATCTCACGAACTTTAATACTAAATGCAATAACTGGGCTTATCGAGCCAGATTATAATTCTTCACAACAGTCTCATGGTATATTCAGCCCATGTGGCCAGAGAAATTACAAACAGTAACATTTCCGACGTTTTTGGCTAATTGTGGTGTGACGAAGAATTTTACATTTGAGAGAAGTTACCAACCTGTCATTTTCCTAAGTAGGGGAAACCTCGTGATTCTGACACTGTGAGCCCGTTTAATTTTCTTACCCAAACTGATTCAAGTGACCTTAACAATAATCTTAAAATATAATTGTGAAGTGAATGCTCCCCGGAACATTGGAAGAAACCTGTATCTGCAGAGCTGGGATTTTCTTTATCAAAAGAATCCAGATTCACTGTAGAGAAGTGTCCTGAAGTTTGCTCCAGACGGCGAGAAACACCACGTGTGTAGGTAAGAAAGTATGTCAGGGGCCCCTGCTGAATGAACAGAGAGAAAGCAGAACGAGTGATTCTTTCTTTTTTTTTTATATTCATGCACCCACTTTGAAATTTCTTTATGCATTTTTTTGTGTTGCAAATGCTGATTTCCTCTTAGGATAGATTAATATATCAACTCTGTTCTTAAACTATAGAGGGAAATACTAGACCATAGTGTATAAATCTGGGACTCTTTGGGGCTATAACTTTTCTTCTAACGGGATCGTGGGCTAAACAGAGGGGGAAAGGATTACATCTATGTGTCTATTATTCTTTTAGTAATTCATTAACCTATGTGTATTTATATGTGCTTGATAAGCAAACTTATTTGTTATGAAAAATTTTCTTCATGTTAATAAAATTTACATAAACTTTATTCAAGTGTGTCGGTCAGCTCGTTCCAAAATATCTATATTCCATTGTTATAGTTTTTCACGTCTGTGCGTCTAACTGTAGTCACTTATGTATGTGTGTATGTGAGTGGTATATATAAATTACTTTATATGTTCTAATAGACTGTCTGACTAAACTAGTTCTGTTGTAGAAGATAGGCTGACCGAGAGAAGCTTCTCGCGTTCAGGGACAGACTTTATTAGTTTCCACCATCTCACTCGTGAAAAATCTATTTTCTTTACATTTCCTCTCACTGAGCTATCACGTGTTCTATTTCTATTCAGAAGGGACCAATCTATGTCTTAATTCCCCTATCGAAAATCTACGACAGCGGCATCTTATCCAAGTTGCCGAAACTATTTACCTGAGCAAGAATTCTGTATCTCCTAAGTTATTTGGGGCAAGTTGTACATTTTATCAGTCTATATTTTGCATACTGACGTGTGAAAATTATTACTGGTGGATGTCTAAGTTCATACGAGGCTGGCAACCTCAGCATATGGAATGATGGTTTCATGAACCACCACTGCAAGAGCTGGTGACTGCTTCATGCGGGTTTCTCTATGGATGATAACAGAAATAATGTACATAATTTTCATATTGTCATTTTAACAAGTATATATATATATATATATATATATATATATATATATATATATATATATATATATATATATATATATATATATATATATATATATATATATATATATATATATATATATATATATATATATATATATATTGTTAATACCGCGAGCGTAAAATACCAATTGTATATATATATATATATATATATATATATATATATATATATATATATATATATATATTGAACGGGGAAATATATATATATATATATATATATATATATATATATATATATAGAAATATATTTATATATATATATATATATATATATATATATATATAATATATATATATATATATATATATATATATATATATATATATATATATATATATATGCAATTGGTATTTTACGCTCGCGGTATTAACATTAGTGTTCAGAGCAGGTAGAATTATGAAGCAGATTGGATGGTGAAATGAAAGGGAAGGACGCCTGATTTTCGTGTCAGGAGATCCATTATTCAGGAGGGATAATTGTTTCTCTCTCATTTCATAATACTAATCTGTGGTACCAATTGGTGGTACTAGTCTGTGGAACAAGTGTGTGGTACAAGTGGCCTCCAGTTGAAGCTAGACACCAACATCAGATGGGTCTTGATGATGCTGGGCCATCTTCGTAATTACCACACGATACTGCATGGCAGTGTTAAAGCCATCAAACTTGACTAGTGACGAGAAGAACCAGTCTACAACCTGCAAAGAACCAACATCGGCTGGAGCAGAAGCCAAACGACACTATACTGGCAGCTAAGTACTCATACAGAGCTGCCAAATGAACTTTAAAATTTTGTTTAAAAAAAAAAAAACCCCAAGCCAGATCATCATCTGGGATGAATTCTTAAAGGCTACAGTTTTTTTTCCATCAACACCTGTATTTATTTTAACCTTGTTAACTATAATTGATTATTAAACTTTTTATCTGTATATACAAATTTATTGTTGATTTAATCGTTTTGAGTGAACTGCTCCCGCAAGTCTCAGTCATTTTAAAAACAGATAAACTGAGCTATTGAAGTAATATTTTACTGAATTAAATCAGTTGGGGGTTCATTAAACGAGCAAAATTCTCTTCTCATAGAAGGTCTGGAAAGATAATCTGTCTATTACTGCCTAGAGGATCTCAGCTATGGAGCTTGATTTCTTAAATTCTTATGAGGCTCCCTAGAGTAGAAGCATCACTCTTCTATTCACATCTCTTCCAAGAGTAACCTTGAGCAAAACTTTGAAGATCCTCAGTAGATACACTGATTGTTGGCTCATCACTAGAGAGCAAAGGGAGAAAATCATGTGACAGATCCTCCTACTTCATCATAATATTTAAAACAATTTGTTCTCGCGAGAGCCACCTAGTTTTTCAAATGGCGATGGGTCATTTGAGAAGTTGAGATTACGTTGAGGTGTTTACCAATGTAACAATTCTTTGTATTATTCTCGTCTTCTTAACTCACTATGACAAAACCAGCGAGGCATTTATGTAAATATTTGATGGATACTGCATGTTGAATGCATAATCCAAATGAATGGCAAATACATATGAGCTACATATAGTGAGAAGCGATATCACTCAAGATGGCCTACTCGAAGTTGTTACAACCAACCATGGCTGATGCACCATCAGATGCAACACCGATGCAGTTTATAAGTGTTGTAATAGTCTAAGGGGAAGAACTGTATTTAAGTTTAGGTCAGTTAGGCATGGGCAGTTAGAAAAAGAGCGAAGGCGAAAATATACGGAAATGCGCGAAAGGAAGTGCGCACTACGGCCATTCCAGAAAGTTCGAAGATTAGTTGATATATTCGAAAAAGACATGTTTCCCTACAGAGTTCAGAAGTGTCAGTTGGACAGTGCAGACCGCACAAGTTTAGGCGGCGGTGAAGAAAATGTGGATCAGCCATCTTGAGACGAAATTGCTAGCTCATTGAGTTTTGTGAAATCTGTGGTCTGCGGTAGCCTGACACAGCAGCATTGAAGTGAAGTGAAGACTACTTAATCAGCAGACGAGTTTTATACGAATCAATAAGGAAATGTGCCACACAGAGATTCGTTCGTCAAAGAAAGGGTACGTAGACATTGGTAGTTTGGAAGTTCTGTGGGCCAGTGACGTGAGGCCAGTGTAACAGTATAGGTTTCAGGAAAGGTTTCCATTCCCCGGAGTTGTCCGGTTTCTAATAGCCAAAGAAATAACCTGAGTGTAGACGAGTAGTAATGGAAGAAATTCAAGATCCTTTTTAAAAGTACGGATATCGAACGTTACATGGCCATAAACACTAGAAGAAATTATCTGACAAACGCTCTACAAGATCAAGTGTTGAAGGTCGAGATTGCAATTCAGTGCAGATGTGTACAGCGTAAATAAACTACTGTTTCAACATGGCCGTGGACTTATCGTCTGTCATAGAGTTGTGTTATTATGTGTCATCGTAACCGATCTGCATGTTTTCATGTTTGTCACCCACTACTGAGGTAAAGAACCTGGGTAACGAAAACGTGTACGTATAGTCAACGAAGTCCGAACAGGCTGTCACAATGTCATGGAGTGACAAATAATTCAGTGTCTATTTTGTCCGACAAGACACTTATTTTTGTCTATTTAAATTTGGTACAACCTATATCTGTCTTGGACCTGCATTCTGGTCCAGAGCTCTCTCTCTCTTTTTCAGTTGTCAATCTTGTCTAATGACCACCTCTCTCTCTCTCTCTCTCTCTCTCTCTCTCTCTCTCTCTCTCTCTCTCTCGTCGAATTCGCCCGTCAATTAGAAACAATTAATAGCTGACCCTAAGAAAAGCAATGCTGGAGAGTAACAGAGAAGGAAATGTCGAAACTGTCCTCCTTCCACACAATCTGCCTAAGGACAATTCTCCGAATCTTTTGGCCGAATACCATCAGCAACCAAGAATTACTTATTCGGAGTAACCAGGAGGACATGCACACCATCATAGCTGGCAGACGCTGGAGTTGGGTTGGCCACGTTCTCAGAAGGGACCCTGATACCATCACAAGAACAGCTATGCTATGGACCCCCGAAGGAAAGCGAAAGAGAGGCCGACCAAAAACAAATTGGCGGAGAACTGTGGAAGCCGAGATGCAAAGAATGAACCAGAGTTGGGGAACTGTACGAAGAATTGCCGCAGACCGAACAAAGTGGAGTTAAATTTTTGCTGCCCTTCAAGACGCCAAGAGGCGTGATGGCTGTAGTGAAATTGACCGAGATACAACGGTAAAATACTCCAAAGATAACATTTAAGGATAAAAAACATAATGCGTAAGCTGCTGATGTACATGATCGCCTAGACCGCGGGTCATCATCCTCTATAAATTTTGCCTTGCTAGACAGGAGGGGAACGGAGGATCAAAAAGGAAAAAATATGACTGGAAAGATTGCGTAGCAAGGCTAAGGAGACGCAATTGGGGGGGATGGAGGAAAGTAAAAAAATTCACGTCCCCCAAATTGACACGAGGTACGGAAATGGACGCTTTTGCGATACTAAGATTTTGATTTGAATTGAGCGGCAGAACGCGGATGGTAGGAAAATTACAAAAATTTAAAAAGTAAATTTTCTTAATATTAATGTTAGGAATATAAAAATTAGCTGGCCGGATGGCCTATTCTGAGCAGTGAACTAATATGATCTTAATTTTACAAACGGATAGATAATATTGAAGATAATGACAAAAGACAGTGTAGTTCACATCATCGCTAGACTATATTGAATCTAAAAGTGTCACAATTTGCACACAAAAACACGACCTTGGGAACAGGTGTTCAAAGTTACTTATTATGGAGGAGAGGGTTTTTGAGCGGTAGCTGTGTCTAAATATAACTTTTTACGACAAAATTTTAAGGGGAGAGAAAGGTTGCTTCAAAAATCAAGCACATTTTTTTTAGAAACACAAGTAGAGACGGACAGACTAACAGATAACCATCCATACTTGACTGAAGCATGACTGAAATGACTTTAGTGTAGAAATTTGAAATTAAAAATAAACCTTGGCAGTGATTGGCCACAGACAATCATATCATTAGCGCTCAGAGCGCATTTGGGGTCATTCTTCAATAATTGTTCAGTGTTAGACACAGATTTTAAAGTGTGGTGTGTTCCCATATGAAAGACAGTGAATAAATTTAGGGACGCCATACTATAGCCAGCAGCTCAGCTGAGTTTTGCTAGCAATTCTGTGTTATGTATTCTTAATCTGGTAAGATTGAAATTATTTCTTTATATATTTTTGAATATTGTTTCATGTTCGAGTGATTTGATACTGCCATATCATAATATAGCCTTACAAACCAGTAGGGATTTTGCTCTAGACCCCCCGCCCAAGTCAGGGTCTAGGGACCAACAAGGTACATAAACTACAGCAAGGATTATGCAAGATATATCAAGCGTTGAAACAGATTACCTATCTTCTTTTAGGGCCAACAACTAATAAATATTTTTCAGAATCTATAGTCTGGGAGGATCTATCTGAGGTAAACCCACCATGGTAACTGTGCTGTTTGGTCAGAGAGATCTGACCTGTCTGTATGATGTGGTTGTTGTGTCAGTGTGGTGTCCAGACGTGGGTATAGAATAGATTTTGACACATAGCCCATACTTTGATTGCAGAGCTGTGAGTTTTCTATCGACAACAAAGCAGAGTCTATCCGGTGGGTGACTTTACTCGAGTGTATCTGTGCAGTTCTTGTGACAGAGACCACCATTATTGTCCGCCAGCACGGAGAGGTGGGACCGCAAGTTTTCAGCACCAGAGCTACAAAAAGATGAGTGAGCCTCTGGTCTGCTGGACATTCACCAACTATTGGTAGTGACTAATATCCCCATAAAAATTCCCACCAGTTTCTGGACACGGTGTAGTCAATATAGACAGGTGTGATGAGACCACCCCAACAGCACAGACAATAAATATCCTCCCTAGTAGCTGACTACCAGAACATTTGAATAAAACTAACTATTCTAGTACTTAAATATGTACACTTTTGTATTTATTATGTAACATTCCATGCATAATTTTCATAAATTTTAAATCCTTCTTTTAAAACAAGTTCTGGTCAAAATAAAACTTGATCCAGAACAAATAAATGTAATATAATTATATCAAAAACTTTATACACGTGAGTTAGTTCAGTGTATTTTAACACTTGTTAATCTTATTAGTCTTCTTAAATGCCTGTGGGTGTATTTATAACTAACACACCACATTACACATCATTACCCTAGACACTTTACGTAGCCACATTCATTAAGAAAAAAAAAAATTAAGTGTGAGGTCGTAGTGGTAGCAAGAAAGGCCTTCTGATAATTCTCAACCACATTTTATCTCAGGAGCCTTCACAGCTGGCCTCATACAAGTTACATGTAGTAATAACACCATCATACAATACCATCAACACCACTACATAAATTGGGGTCTTGTCCAGGGATAATTAGCCCAACAGTAAAATTAGGATCTCCTGGTGGGAGAAATAAAAGTAGGGAAATAAATTGTAAAATTTCCTTTAAAATTAAAAGTGTCCCTGCAGATAAAAGTTGGTGAATCTTCACAGCCAGTAATAATTAATTAGTTAACTGGTTAGTTAGAATTAGTTAGACTATAGTCATATAGTAATTAGAAGTACTTAGTGTATTTACTGGTTAGAGATTTATCTTGTATATTATTATATTGTCCAAAAAGTATGGCAGAGCTAGCAAAGTTTAGATCAGCTGCTGTGCTCACTGCGAAGGAGATGGGGATGGATGGTCAAATTTTAATTCAATACGTAACGACTGAATGTGATAAATATATTGAACGGGAAGAAAGGAGATTAGAAAAAGAGGCTGAAAGAAAATTAGAGGCTGACAGGTTAGCTGAAGAAAAGAGATTACAAATTGAGGCTGATAGAGAAATTAAGAGGCTGCAGATTGAGGCAGAAGAAAAACGACAGCAAAGGGAGGCAGAAGATAAAAAGGCCGAAAGGGAGGCAGAAGATAGAAGGTTGCAGAGGGAGCACGAATTACGACTAAGGGAGCTGGAATTACAAGGCCCGGCCCCCGAAAATGGTGCCAGCCCTTTTGCCTCAGATGCTACGCCCAGTATGGGAGCCTCAAACTCAGCTATGGGGTTTCATTTAGACCATTTTGTTGAAAAAGACGATGACATAGAGGGGTACCTAGGACGTTTTGAGTTATTAGCTACTACATATGGGTTAGAGAGAGAGAGGTGGAGTTTAAAGCTATCACAGGGATTGAGGGGTGCTTCTTATGAAGTATTTGCCAAAATGAACAGAGAAGACCAAGACAATTATGACATGTTAAAGCAGGCTTTGTTATTAAGGTACGAGAAGAATGGTGAATTTTATCGTAAGAGATTTAGAAATGCCAAACTGTTGTCTGGGGAGACATACCACCAATTCTCTGCCAGACTAGAAACCTATTTGGAGAAATGGACGGCTCTGGGGAAGACCCAAGATCTTAAAGAAATGATCATGATTGAGCAATTGAGAGAGTCCATGGCTCCAGACATGAGAAAATTTCTCATGGAACAAGGTGCAGAGAAGTTGGGGGAAATTTTAAATGTTGCTGAGAGGTATCAGGCAGCTCAGGCAGAGGTAAGTGGTGCTAAGAAGAAGCACATAGACAATTTTAAAGCTCCACAGCAATTTAATAAATTTGATAATAGAGAGCAGGGAAATAAGGGTAGGACAAATTTTGAGCGGCCAAGAAATGACTATCGCGACAGAAACTCACAGTTCAATGACCAAAAGTTCAATGAAAGAAAACCGTTGAACCAAGGAAAAAGATGGTGCAAATGGTGCAAGAAGGATAACCATAACACCGAATTTTGTAGAAGGAAACCTTCAAACATTGCTGCAATGAAGTCGGGGACGCAAAGATTAAAGGTTAATCCTAAGGGACAACAGGAACCTTATCACCCCCCCCAGTTTGTGAGGATGTTATTTGTAATGGGGTCACCATAAGGTGCCTTTATGATACAGGTTTGGATTATGATTCAGTTGTGAAGTCTAGCCTAGTGGACCCAAGTCAGTATACCACAGAAACAGTGGAAATACAAGGGGCGACTAAGGACATACCACTCATGACACTTCCCATCGCAAGGATAACGGTGAAAACTCGCTATGTGGAAGGAGAAATCAGAGCAGCAGTGATAGATGAACCAATCTACCCTCTGATATTGGGGTGTAGATACGTCTTCTTGGGGAATCCCGAGAAACCTGTGATCATGGCGACAGTGCAGACCAGGTCACAGAAGAAGGAGGAAGAAGGTGAACCTATAAATGCTCATCCAGAGGAGATGAGGAAGGCGCAGGCTGAGGATAGGACACTCCAGCCATGTTTTAAAAAATTGCCCAAATGCCACACACCTCCGAGCAAGGGGGAATATTTCATGAAGAATAGATTATTATACAGGAAGACAGGAACTAGATTCACTGGTCACGGACAGTTAGTTCTTCCCAAGAGATATAGGGCAAATTTGATAAGGAGCTTACATGTTGGAAAAGATGGTGACCATGAGAAAGTCGGTACCATCTGCCAAAAGATTGCTCTAAAATACTATTGGCCCGACGTAAATGTCGATGTTGAAAACTTTGTAGAAGCATGTGGCGTATTTCATGAGGGAACACCCACAAAGGGAAAATATGTGCAGGACCTAGAACCGCCACGGGGCAACTTTAGGCCTGAAAGGAAAACTAATTATACACGGGTAGACAAAGTGGAATGGGAGCCCCCTTTTCACACCCAGTCTTCACTTGAATGGATTAACATGGCCGCTATGCGAAGAGTACAAAGAAGAAATTTAACCCAGGATAGGATGACAATCCCTCGGTCAGACTTATATAAACTGGAGGAACAGACAAGAGAGCGAAGATCTCTCATAAACAATCTTAAGTGGGGAGACAAACCCCAGAGAAAAATTGGTAGTGGTCGATTTGTGAGTGATGATTCTAGGAAGAAAAGTCCTCATTATAGAGCTTCTAAGGGACGGGACCCGATGGGTTCCATGAAAAATAAGTATGGTAAATTAAAGATCCAGATGTAACTCTATTAAGGACCTGGACAGATGAGAAGGCGGAAGAGACTGTTACCTCATCGTATCAATACGTGAACGAACTGACCACTCGTTTGAAAGCTGGATGGAAACTGGCAAATGATAATTTGAAACAAGCCAGGAAGAAACATGCAGCATATTTTAATAGGAAGGCAAAGGACAGGGAACTGGCAGTCGGAGAGAAGGTGCTGCTTTTACTACCCGGAAGCCAGAATAAATTACAAATTGGTTGGCAAGGTCCATATACGGTTCTAGAGAAGGTGTCTAGAACAAACTATAAAATTGACAAAAAGGGGAAGGAAAAAGTTTATCATGTAAACCTGTTAAAGAAGTATCTGGACAGACCACTCCAGGAAAGCACCCCCTTATTGACCTTAGCTATTGCAACCCAGATGCAAAAGGAACCACTCACCTCACATGAATACCCATTACATCCTTGTGAAACCGCAGCACAGGTAAAAGTCAGTAAGCACCTGACTAAAAATCAGAGGGAGAGAGTTCAACAAGTTCTGGAGGAACATACAGATGTATTAACAGATAAACCAGGCCATACAAATTTGCTACAGTATGACATGAAACTGGTAGACTCAAACCCAATCTGTATGAGAGCCTATTCTATTCCGTTCGCGAAGGAGAAGGCATTAAAGGAAGAAATAGATTATTTATTGAAGGAGGGGATTATTTCGCACAGTGAATCATCTTTTAGTTCTAGTGTCGTTTTGTTGAGGAAACCGTCTGGGGAACACAGACTGTGCATAGATTACAGGAAACTGAATGCTGTCACAGAAGGACAAGTGGATCCATTACCAGACACAAAACAGTTATTTGCCAGACTGAACAAGGCAAAATACTTTTCAAAAGTGGATCTTAGTAAAGGCTATTACCAGATCCCAGTGAAGCCTGAAGTGAGACCTTATTTGGCTTTTAGCACTTCGGATGGACATTATGAATTCAATATGCTACCATTCGGACTGAAAAATGCTCCGAGTGTGTTTTCAAGGATGATGCGAAAATTGTTGGACCCCCTGAATAACCCATGTATCACGAATTTCATGGATGATATACTCGTCGCCACAGAGACATTTGAAGAACACATTGAAGCTCTGGAGATGTTGTTTGATAGACTTCGGGAGGCGAACTTAACTGCTAGGCCAACAAAATGTTGTATTGGATGCAAAGAGTTGGAATTCTTGGGGCACACTGTATATCAGGGTAATATGACCCCTGATCCTAAGAACTTGGAAAAACTGCAGAGAGCACCTAGGCCGCAAACCAAAAAGGACGTGCGATCATTCGTGTCGTTATGCGGATTTTATCAGAAATACATCAAAAATTTTAACGCCATTTGTGCTCCTCTGACTGATCTGACTCGCAAGGGACTTCCAGATAAAATTATTTGGACTGCACAATGTGAATTAGCGTTCCAAGAGTTAAAGGAAAAACTCACTAGCAAGCCTATTCTCAAACTGCCTGATTTGACACAGGACTTTGTCTTAAGAACCGATGCCAGTAATGTAGGACTTGGAGGGGCTTTGTTGCAAAGATCATCTTCACCTGATGGGGAACTGAAACCAGTCGCTTATGCAAGCCGCAAATTGAATAAGGCGGAACAAGGATACTCCACAAGCGAAAAAGAATGTTTAGCATTAATCTGGGCAATAAAGAAGTTTCAAATCTATCTGTATGGTAGGACTTTTGTGGTGGAGACGGATCATCAGCCTCTCGTGTTCTTGTCTCAGGCTAAGCATGAAAACGCAAGATTGCTGAGGTGGTCTTTATTGCTTCAACCATATCAGTTCAGTATCCAATATATCCCAGGCAAATTGAATGTCGGTGCAGATTTCCTCAGTCGGCACCCCTGTGATCAAAATTAGAGTAGTGGCAGACGTGAGGAGTAATTTTACCTATGTGTATCGCTGGTTTTGGAACTTGCCATAGGCATGTTTTCAAGTGGGGAGATGTGTAGTGAAATTGACCGAGATACAACGGTAAAATACTCCAAAGATAACATTTAAGGATAAAAAACATAATGCGTAAGCTGCTGATGTACATGATCGCCTAGACCGCGGGTCATCATCCTCTATAAATTTTGCCTTGCTAGACAGGAGGGGAACGGAGGATCAAAAAGGAAAAAATATGACTGGAAAGATTGCGTAGCAAGGCTAAGGAGACGCAATTGGGGGGGATGGAGGAAAGTAAAAAATTCACGTCCCCCAAATTGACACGAGGTACGGAAATGGACGCTTTTGCGATACTAAGATTTTGATTTGAATTGAGCGGCAGAACGCGGATGGTAGGAAAATTACAAAAATTTAAAAAGTAAATTTTCTTAATATTAATGTTAGGAATATAAAAATTAGCTGGCCGGATGGCCTATTCTGAGCAGTGAACTAATATGATCTTAATTTTACAAACGGATAGATAATATTGAAGATAATGACAAAAGACAGTGTAGTTCACATCATCGCTAGACTATATTGAATCTAAAAGTGTCACAATTTGCACACAAAAACACGACCTTGGGAACAGGTGTTCAAAGTTACTTATTATGGAGGAGAGGGTTTTTGAGCGGTAGCTGTGTCTAAATATAACTTTTTACGACAAAATTTTAAGGGGAGAGAAAGGTTGCTTCAAAAATCAAGCACATTTTTTTTAGAAACACAAGTAGAGACGGACAGACTAACAGATAACCATCCATACTTGACTGAAGCATGACTGAAATGACTTTAGTGTAGAAATTTGAAATTAAAAATAAACCTTGGCAGTGATTGGCCACAGACAATCATATCATTAGCGCTCAGAGCGCATTTGGGGTCATTCTTCAATAATTGTTCAGTGTTAGACACAGATTTTAAAGTGTGGTGTGTTCCCATATGAAAGACAGTGAATAAATTTAGGGACGCCATACTATAGCCAGCAGCTCAGCTGAGTTTTGCTAGCAATTCTGTGTTATGTATTCTTAATCTGGTAAGATTGAAATTATTTCTTTATATATTTTGAATATTGTTTCATGTTCGAGTGATTTGATACTGCCATATCATAATATAGCCTTACAAACCAGTAGGGATTTTGCTCTAGACCCCCCGCCCAAGTCAGGGTCTAGGGACCAACAAGGTACATAAACTACAGCAAGGATTATGCAAGATATATCAAGCGTTGAAACAGATTACCTATCTTCTTTTAGGGCCAACAACTAATAAATATTTTTTTCAGAATCTATAGTCTGGGAGGATCTATCTGAGGTAAACCCACCATGGTAACTGTGCTGTTTGGTCAGAGAGATCTGACCTGTCTGTATGATGTGGTTGTTGTGTCAGTGTGGTGTCCAGACGTGGGTATAGAATAGATTTTGACACATAGCCCATACTTTGATTGCAGAGCTGTGAGTTTTCTATCGACAACAAAGCAGAGTCTATCCGGTGGGTGACTTTACTCGAGTGTATCTGTGCAGTTCTTGTGACAGAGACCACCATTATTGTCCGCCAGCACGGAGAGGTGGGACCGCAAGTTTTCAGCACCAGAGCTACAAAAAGATGAGTGAGCCTCTGGTCTGCTGGACATTCACCAACTATTGGTAGTGACTAATATCCCCATAAAAATTCCCACCAGTTTCTGGACACGGTGTAGTCAATATAGACAGGTGTGATGAGACCACCCCAACAGCACAGACAATAAATATCCTCCCTAGTAGCTGACTACCAGAACATTTGAATAAAACTAACTATTCTAGTACTTAAATATGTACACTTTTGTATTTATTATGTAACATTCCATGCATAATTTTCATAAATTTTAAATCCTTCTTTTAAAACAAGTTCTGGTCAAAATAAAACTTGATCCAGAACAAATAAATGTAATATAATTATATCAAAAACTTTATACACGTGAGTTAGTTCAGTGTATTTTAACACTTGTTAATCTTATTAGTCTTCTTAAATGCCTGTGGGTGTATTTATAACTAACACACCACATTACACATCATTACCCTAGACACTTTACGTAGCCACATTCATTAAGAAAAAAAAAAAAAATTAAATTAAGTGTGAGGTCGTAGTGGTAGCAAGAAAGGCCTTCTGATAATTCTCAACCACATTTTATCTCAGGAGCCTTCACAGCTGGCCTCATACAAGTTACATGTAGTAATAACACCATATTGTAAAGATGTTAGCTTAATTAGTAACGTGAATGATAGTTTAGCATATCAGCTATAGACTATAGTCATTATTAGTCGAGTAGTATCTTCGTGTCCAATGAAGTAATACTGACCCATAACATCTGACACTGTGCGTAATTATTGGGTATTGTCCAATACCGAGCTATGCCTTAGTCCTCGATCAGATACTGTGGCACATCGTCGCGGGAGGATTAAGATGGGGAGTGGTGTGATTGTAGCCGTACATATCTAATTTAAATGGGACGTAAACAACCGAGCAATGTGATCCCATCTCTGTAACTGTGAAGAATGTAGGAGATGAGACTTCAAATAAGAGGCTGAACCGGGCGAAAATCTCTCTCGCAGGCAGATCAGGTAGCTGGGTAGAAAAGAGAAAGACTGTGTAGGGAGATTACACAACAATTTGAGGCGCCCGATAGAGGTGAAATGCAGAGGCTGCAGTGAATGCCTTATTGCGGGCAAAGTCGATCTAAAGTGAAAAAAACGACGGAGCAACGGGAAGGACAGCAATCACTTCTTGCGATGTAATAGGGCAATACTATATCGGAGGCTTCATCCACCCAGATGTGCGAGGCAGTAGGAACTCAAAAAAAACAGAAAAAAAAATAAGAGTAAAAAAAAAAATTAAAAAAAAATGATGGATTGGACGTGGACTGCGGGGCTAAAGGGCGCTGCAGACGAATTATGAAGGGGGATCTGCAAGACATCTTTTCTTTTTACAGGCCTGAAGGGATATATGTGCGGGGCAACAACTGGTCCCTTGCTTTGAATCGAGCACGTTTAACTTCGCTAAGCTTGCGCACGGAAGCGAACGATCACATGACAGGTGCGGCCATCGCGATCTTGTGTCAGGGGGTGGGAAGTCCAAGAAAATGAATGGAACAATCCTACAAACGAGACAGAGTGTCACGCCCACCAGTGAGGCATTAGGGGGAGCTTCTCCAGCGGCGGTGCAGCCGCGCAGAACACAGGACTATGTTTCAGTTTTAGGACCACAGATGTGAAAATATCTAACGGCTTCCCCGGGGCACAATGGGCCGGGCAAGCTAGGTATACGACGGGTATGCGCGACTTAGACACGCGTACCTGCGTGTTGCTTTTCTTTTGGACGGCTATCTAGCAAAGGCAAACTCCAAACCAGTCGGTAGTCTGACTGGATGAGCGGCTATGGTGTTTAAAGCTGATCACAGAGAGTTGAGGCAAGGTGCTCATATGCCATCTTGTATTCCAACCATGAACAGAGCATAGGCCACGGGCTAAACTTATCACATGTGGGGGAAACGAAGGCTTTGTTATTAAGAGTCCGACGAGAAAACATTAAAAACACGTGTGATTCTATCGTAACGGACAGAGTGGTCAGTAAATGACATCTTTGTCTGGGGTAGCGACTTTTTTTTTTTTTTAGTCCTTGCTTAGTAAGAAAGCTTACATACGAGTTGATTTCGGACAGCTTGTCAGACATTTCTGCCACGACTAGTACTATGGAGGTGTAGCGTCGGCTTGTGAGGGACAGACCGCGAATTATTGCTCCGTTAAAAGTGCAACATGGAAATCTGATGGTATTAGAGATTGTGCAGGCGTACGGAGCAACATCGCATTGAGAGTAACTTAGGGGCCAACCAGGGGGGTACCAATGCCAGAATATACGTTCCCTGGAACAATGTGGAGTGCACAGACAAGTTCAAGGAATTTTCCTATTCATCAGCCGGCAACCAATTGTTCCACTCACGTTTAAGCTTGGCACACGTTGTTTCTAGGATGTACCAGTTGTACATATTCAACAGTCTCGGGATTACGGCAAACATTTTTATTTTCACTTGTATTTTAATTTTGTTGTTTAAGGTGTTTTGGGGCGGACTGAGAGGCTATTGGGTCAGGCACTCAGTCTGGCATTGGTTGCCCACTGAGGGCTAATCGGGCTTGATCTAAGCTTATAACGAAGAATGATACGAAGTAAATAGTAACAATCTGAGTGATGGCTTAAAAGTACACGTAGGTGCATCGATAGACCAATTTTTAGAACGCCGTCCACCAGAATTTTAAGATAAATTTAGATAATAGACCAGCAATAGGTAAGATAAGGGTAGGATCAATGTTGATCGGCCACATGAAAATGGATTGAGGTACAGAAACTCATATCTTCAGTGACCGATAAAGTGTCAATAAAGAATTAACCGTTGAAGAAACGGGGGGGGGGAAGGAAAAAGCTGGGATGACAATATGGTCAAGAAGTGATATCCATAGGGGACCGGAATGATGTTGTAGGGAAACGCGTTCCAAACTAAGGGGGCCAAGGTGAAGTCGGGGTGGGGGGATACACACCAAAAAAACAAAACTATATAAAAGGTGGGGGTCCTAAGGGGGTAACAACAGGAACCTTTTATAACCCCCCAGGGTGTGAGGATGTTATTTGAGACAAGAGTGGAGTACATGACATGTGAAGACTGGTTTGTGTCCTTGGGGATATGGTTTGGCATTTAGAGGTTTGGCAGGGGGGGGGGGGGGAGGTGAGTCGAGGGTAGTGGACCCAATCAGCCCTCTATCCTAACAGAAAGTCCTCTAGTGGTGTGGTCTAAAAAAATTGTGAGTCGTAGGTGTGAGTATGATGTAGTAACATCATGAATCTTCCCATCGCATGGGGAGGTAACGGTAAAACTCGCTATGGTGTTAGGAGAAATTCGACGAGGGGTGAGGGGAGAGGAGACCAATCTACCCCACCCCTTCTGTTGCATATTACGGGGGTTTGCTAGATACGTCTTCTTGGGGAAATCCCGAGAAACCTGTTGACTGGTTGTTTGGTGTTAAGAAATTATGGGGTAAGGAGAAATGTGAAGAGTTAAGTGGGGGGGGAGGTTTGCATGACCAGGTCACAGAGAGAGGTGAGGAAGGTCTAGGTGAGGACTAGGTTAATTGCTTTAATCCAGAGGGAGATGAGGAAGTAGGCGTGCAGGGCTGAATGAGAAGGAAAGTAAATGATGTATTTGTAACCCTGGAGGAGTCAGGATTAAGCTTACAGTGTTTAGAAGAATGATATGCTAACGGATTTGGACATCAAGTCAGGCTGTCTACTTGTTCTCGAAGACTGCAGATGTGCAAAGGATGTGCTAAGGGAGACAGGGTGAACCTTAAAGGCTGATCGTCATGTCAAGTGATATCATACAAAATCAGGCTGTCCATCCTGGCTGATCGTGGAGGACAGCCCTTCCGACTTTTAATTCCGTTTTGTTCTACTGTTAGGTCATCCCCGATTCGCACCATATTCCATGACTCCAAAGGAACCAGGGGTACGAGGGATAACTGGATATTCCCTTCACCTTTTTCATCTCCCGTGTCATCAATGACTGCCGTACATGCCACTGTTGCTTCAGTCTGTGCTGCCCTTGTGACTGCTTTCAATGACTCAGGTCGTTCTATATATGGCCTCAGCATATTCACATGAAATACCTTTTCCTTATTTCGGACCGAAATTAGGTAATCGACATCTGTCATTTTTTTTAACCACCTTGAATGGTCCTTGCCACGTAATGCTCAAGCGATCCTCTTTAGCTGGTAAAAGTAGCCAAACTTCCTCACCTGGAATCAGGGATACTAGTTTGGAGTTTCGATTTGCGTACTTCCGATACCGTGCCAACGACCCCGCCAAACAATCACGTGCCACCAAACAAGATCTTACAATACGTTCTCTGAGGCTCACTACATACTCATAACTCGTAACTGAGGTGCTATTTGCACATTTTCCAGTTAATAAATCCTTCAATATGTGCATCGGCCCCCTTGGGTTTGCCCCATACAGTAATTCGACAGGGGAAAATCCTGTACTCTCTTGGGGAGCCTCCCTATAGGCAAACAGGACCGCTGGGAGTAACCTATCCCATTCTTGCGGAGATTCTGCGGTCACTTTTGCCAGCATGTGTTTTAATGCACCGTTAAAACGCTCGCACACTCCGTTTGACTGAGGGTGATATGGACTCGTGAATGTTCGGGCAATACCTAACAGCCCAGTGATTTCTGACATCTCCTTCGAAATGAACTGACGGCCCCTATCCGATAATATCTCTTCCGGAAAACCAAACCTGCAAAACAACATCTGCAAAGCCTCTGCGACTGCTTGTGAAGTAATACTCTTCATCGGCACCGCCTCCGGCCACCTGGTGCACGAATCTACCATCGTTAAAATGAAACGATATCCCCTGTCTGAAGTGACCGAGAGGGGGCCTATAATATCAATCGCTACTTTCTGGAAAGGACGTACTGACAAGTCCGTAACCTGCACTAGAGCTTTGGTAGTTCTGCCTTTATGCCTCATCTGTTGGCATATCTTACAGGACCTACAATATAGTTTAATGTCCTTGCTAAACAATGGCCAATAGAATTGTGACAGCACCCTCTGGCGCGTTCGAGCCACACTCATATGTCCCGCGAAAGGGGAGTTATGTGCCACCTCTAATACTTTTGCTCTAAAACTACACGGTACCACCACTTGGCGTTGAATTTGTACTCCCTTAGCGGAACACCTAGTGAGAACATTATTCTTGAGCTCGAACCAATGTCTGGCCAGCTTCGTGCACTTTACATCACCTCTCTCGGCAAAGTTGTAAAATTTACGCAATGATCCGTCTGACCGTTGGTGCTGGATAAAGTCCGACACCTGTATCCTGACTCCCTTTGACCAATTCCGATGTCTTAGCTTCAGGATGCGTCGCTTCTAATGCGTCATCTGCCTTTGACTGCACCCTCGTAATCACCGCATTGGCCCTAAGCACACGATTGTCCCTCCATTTCCTGATGTCCATCTCAGTACATTCCTGCACACCTTGCACATTACCCACAACCAAATCCGCTATCGGTGCTTCGAGTACACAGGCCTGTACTCTACCAGATATGAAGGGTGTGTCCACCTCAATAATGGCAAGAGGGTAATACTCAATGTTACCCCCAAAAGTGACGCATCTTGCTGTCTTACCTATCAAGCATGAGTCGTCAATGCAGGATCTACGCACTCCTATAGTTGTGCATCCCGTGTCTCTCAACACCGACACTTCCTGCTTTTGCACAAATCCTGGATGCAATTCCAAATGACCATTTTCTTCAAGTGAAGAGAGACAAGGCAGAGTGTGACCACAGATAAGCTTAGGCTTACCGTCTGGCTCAAATAATGGTCTACACCCTTCGCAATTCTCATTGTTAAATGTTTCTAATATGCAAGCTGAATTCGCTCGTTCTGAATTATTAGCACAGACCTTTGCTAAATGTCATGTTCCCTTACAAAGACTACAGTGTAGCTGCGTATTGCTATCCTTTTTCGGACTATTGTTTGGAGAGTGTCTGATTACTCGGTCTGGCTCCTTTTTCTCAAAGGATTTGTTTCTTTGGTAAGGTGAGCTTTTGCGAAATCGTCTTTGTTCCTGCTCGTTTGGCGCATCTATCTGGATCTGATTCCGCGGGTACCTATCCTGTCTGTCTCCAGTATATATGTATTGATTTCTATCAGATTGATAGTTAAATTTCTTCCTCGGTGATCTATGGTCCCGATAATTGTCATACCGTGCAGGAGATCTGTCTCCTCTAAAGTAGGGTCTATCATAATTAAATCTTCTGGGGCCAAATCTATCGGCACTCTTCGATCTATGTTGATTGTAAGGTTTTCTAGTAATCTTTCCTATACTCGCTGAGAAAGTCTCAGAGATACTCTCCCTGTGTATGACCTTTCCTGGATACGCTGTCACGTATTGGTGTTCCAATTCTGACATCATACCGATGTTTTTGGGCTTGCGTTCCTGGAAAAACGCAATAAGCTCAGATGAACACGATGACAATACTTTGTCTCGTAACATAAGGTCGAAAAGCCCATCAAAGTCTTTAGTAATACCTTCCATCTCAATCCATAGATTTAATAGCTGAGTAATTTTCGAAATGAAATCCTCAAAATCCTGATTGACGCTTGGTCTCACGTCTCGGAAACGAGCCCGATACCCTTCCGCCGTTAGACGAAATTTCCTTAACAACCTCTCCTTGACTATGTCATTAATTTGCTCTGTCGGTTAAAGGGATACTATACACAGTTTCTAACGCAGATCCTGAAAGCAAATTTCCCAGCAGAACAGGCCATTCCTCCTTCTTTATCTTCCAAGCCAAAACTGCCGCTTCAAAACGTTCCAAATACACGTCCATACTGTCCAAATCTTGATTAATATTGGGTAACCGTAGTCTATAGGGACGTGAGAATTCTTTCCCACCTGAATCCTGCTTCTTGGACTCATTATCTAGCTTCTTTAGATTTATTTCTCTGTCAGCTTCAATTTCCTTCAACTCTTTCTCTGCTTCTATCTTCTTCATCTCTTTCTCTGCTTCTATCTTCTTCATCTCTTTCTCTGCTTCTATCTTCAATTTCTGGAATTCTCTCTCCTCACACCGTTCCATTCTATCATTTTCCTGTTTTTCTTTCCATTTTTTTCTGCCCATTTCTGTAGAGCAGGGCCTGTTAATGCTAGCTCTTTACCAACCTCAACAAATTCTAAGAGGCTAGCCATCGTAATGTAATGTAATTAAATTAAAATTTCTTAAAGCAGTACTCAGTGTACAAAAAAAAAAAAATGCCTTCAGTATTCCCCACTGGAAAATTATCAGATATTGTACTAAAAAAAAGGATCAAAATTATATGTAATGCCTAGTCAGAAATACTGACTGTACCAATCAAATAGGTGTATTCAGTATAATGGTGTGAAGTTATTCAACAGCATAATTTGCTGTAACCATGACACCCATAATATTTAAGCAGTGAAACTAAACCCCACTGCAATATACTTAATGGCATAAACATACATGTGATTCTCAACCAAACCAGAAAATTACGTCTACACAAGCAAAAATACACAACCTACTCTTATGCAATCAGTACTGGAATTGAAATTGAGATACACTTCACTAAAACAAAACAAACATAAATACAAACAATGATGATAATAATGAAGATGATCAAGACGACCTTACTACACGAACGAACACAACAGTACGGTGGAATAAGAAAAAAAAAATCCTCAGACAGCAGCAGATGTCTAATTATAAACCGTAGCTGTTAACAAATGAAAACAAGAGTTTGGGAAATTAACGTATGTACATGATAGTAAGAAGAATACAAGAGAATACTCCAATTAAACATGACAAAGAGACACTATTACACATATGACACCGTGCAAACAAACCAGACCTGCACCACTAATACACTAAAATGTGCAACGTGAATTATGCAGGGCAGCCAATAGGGTCAGCTCTATGTGTCCGTGCTCCGGCACACAATTCACCTAGCAACAGTCCTAAAGAACAGTTTAGCATAATCTCTTTCCGCAATGCAAAAGAGAAAATCCTAAACCCACACAACAACCAAATGACACCAAAATTATACTTCTACGAAGACACAACAAAAACCTACAATAAACAATGAAGTGACCAAAGGTAGTATGTTGCAACACCACACCAGTTGGATGACGTACTCACCAACCAAATGGAAAAGAGGTCACAGGAGAATGATTACTAATTATATAATATTATAAAGTAGAAAGGTACTAAAAGAAAAATAATTGTCCAATAATATATAATAATAGTAATAATACTACATTAAAAAAAAAATAACTATAAATCAATTAAATTGATGATCTCCGAAGGTCTGGGTTCCTGATGATGACGTTGATATCCACAGCACCTTAGTCAGTAATGATCCAATGGTCCACACAACGAACGACACGTTACAAAGTTACGTAAAGTTACAAATATTGTCCATTAGGGTGACCCCTGAGTAAGGCACGAAGTCCACGCTTGTCACCAGATAGTGCCTTGTCTTCACTGAAATATCACAGGGATGTCAAGCCAAAAAGTCAGACCACGCGCATCAAAGTTATACCACAACTGTATACTAGCTCGTCATCAGCACAAGGCGAGGATTTGCCAGCTCCACTCCAATAACATCTCACGAGTTCATGAAAGTTACCACCGTTTGCAAAGGTGTAGTGCAGCCTTCTACGTGAGAAAAAGTTCAGTACAGTTTATGATGATGGCCTGCAGTGTTTTGTATAAGGCAAAGATCGCAACGTAAATCTGGTACTGTTCAGCTTCTAGCAACCTCCGTAACGACCGTGTGTAAAATGTTGATACTGTAATGCACCAGTTCCCGTGTTCGGCATGCACCCAGTTCCACAAGAAGACTCAACCACTTGATTTCCACAGGTACGTCGTCTCCTGAGCCAGTAAACACTGTGTAGTGGCAACACTGTCCCACTGTTGGCTTTCAAACGGCGCTGCAGCGGCCTCTAGTCTTGACCAGTCAGACGCTGAAATGAATGCTACCAAGGATGCCATCCACTTGTTCGCCCAACCTGTACTAGCAACAACATCTTCGTCCTCTCAGCCCTGCAGACAACAAAATTAATGTCAACGAACCTGCCACAACCTGGTTCACACCGCAGACGTTGGCCGACAACGGCGTCGTTTTATTAACCAGAAGAGTGCTCAATGTCGCCCTAACATTTTGTTAGCTCTGACATGGCGTACTGTTCATAATAAATCCCCCACTTCACTGTCTATCGCTAATCCGTGACCCGTGACTCACTATTCAAAAAAGTACCTGACAACTACGTGACTGAAAAAACAGGCCTACAGTGTATGTGACCTAAAATAGATTTCTGGCCTGGCGCTGCATTGACGTGCAAAGATAATCAAACACGAGGACCCAAATACGAGCTCCCCACCTGACACAGGGTATTTTGTATTAAATACACATATGCCTTAGTCCTCGAAATACTACACATGAGAGAGAGAGAGAGAGAGAGAGAGAGAGGGGTGGAGTGGACCACATTCAAATAATAACGAACACTAGCAATGTTCCCAACTCTGTCTAATGTATTCAAATAATTATCACCACAAAATCACAACAATATATGTAGTTAGCGAAGTGTAACACATTGATGAAAATCTCAGATACCCGAATGCCTTATCTTCTCACAACTAAGTATCCTCTTGCATTCGACAATACGAGTCGGCCATCATCACCCCCAAAACCTCCTCGCTCGCTTTCCTCTCTCTTCTTCACTGCCTAATCAGAACGCCCCTTGCGTTCACCCCTGACCTGCTGACCTCGCAGTTTCGTGTTGTTAAGTGTATGAGAACACCTCACACACCCGACTGACATTATGTACCCGCCCCCAGCGGAGCACCGCCAGTCCACAGCTGTGTTAATCACACTGTGACAAACTCATTTAAAGTTCTCCTGATCTTTACAATGTGCTCTAGGTCTATCCATGTTTTCTTTATTCATTTTTGTCTGTCTCCAGTTCTTTTCTCCGTGTGATTTGTGTCTTCCTCCACGTCTCTTACCATGGGGATTCAACAATCAGTATTACCGTGTAGTGCTATCAACAGGTTTCTTCAGTCTTTGCCCTATCCATCGTCAGCTTCTTCTCATCTCTTATCCCACGGGCACGTGTCGTCAGGTCCACGCTAGCATGCAAGCCGCCATTTATGAAAGTGTGTAACTTCTTGGTTAGGCTATCATTTCTGCTGCCATCTGTGCAGCCTTTCCTTGTTCATTTAGTGTATGAACATTCCAGATGCCAAATCTGGAAACTTTTCTAGGAGAAAAAAGGTGAATTAGTAACTGAGACTCCTTTCAGCTTCTTCTAGACCAAGTCATTAATCACCTTGATATTAGTGATAACATTTGGTTATTAAACAATGTCTTTGGATTGCTTGGATGCTGTGGCCGTTGGCATATACGCAAAGTGATGATGATTGTTGATGATGTATAGTGGTTCGTATCACTACCTTAACAGTAGGCAGCTTTTGGTTGATGGTGTAAAAGTAATTTCTTACTTGATAGAATACAGTAACAGTTCACGTAGACAGTTTACAAATGATAGCAACAATAGATGAGTGACTTGATTCCGACAGCAGTGCAAAATGTGATGAAGTTTACTTACATGTAACGTGGCAGGTGTGAAAAAAAAAGAGTCAAACCTTCTCTTGAGGTTGGTCAACCTTGCACAGCATAATTTCGAATCAATTTTTATCTCAATGTCTTGCTCTCTCATTCTTTCTTACTGCCTCAGTATTTACTAGCTGTCTCTAGATGCGAGGATGTTCACGACTGGAAAACGACTACTGATGTCGCTGTTTGCCTGCTTCCTAAATTCTTCATTTTTGTTGTCAGTTGTCTCTCTACTTCTTTAGATAGTATTCTCCTGACTCTTGTCTCTTATTTCTTCGATGCTCTGCTTGGCGTATCTTGGTAAGGACTGGCCTAACCACCAGGTATGATAACGTCTGCCAAAGTCTATCATTTCCTACTCGTGAGGCTGAAAACTGATCTACTATTACCTAGTTCTCCTCACTAACTACTGTCTATTGTTCTTCTTTTGTATTACATAATCTTTCAATTATTTGCGAGACTCAACGTACCTGGTGGACTTGAACATACACATTGTCTTGAAACTGGCAACACTGTATCTCTTGTCCACAGAATAAATATAATAGGAACTGTCATCTATAATTGTGACGTACCAAGCGATTAATTAAGAGGCTTGACAATAGTTTTCACATTCTGTCACCACAGAAGCAACCAATTCATTGGCATATTACCTCCGAAATCGGCGAGTATCTGCCGGAATGGCGAGAGGACACCTGTCATTGTACAGGGAAAAAGGGGTACTCACGTAAAATCAGTCTCAGGTTAGACATATTAACCGGAGATTTCCCTCAAGGAATAGCGGGCGTATGAAAAAAAAATGGCATATGGTCCAGTTGACACCTCTTAATATCACTTGCCACTACAAAACTTGAACACAAGCAACTTGCTTCCTCACGCTAGCGCGTTTAAAATCTGACTGACTATATTTTGTTAAACGATTTCCATCGATAACTTTTTCCCGAACATTCTATTGTTGTTGTTTTGAAACGGTGATGGGTAGAGAGCGGGCACTTATCAGCTGACCTTTATTGCCTCTTCTCGTTCCATCTTGGTCTAACCTGTTCAACCTGAAAATTGGTTATAATTGGGGTATTTAGTGTCATTTTATTTACTAATTTTGTATTTTATTTAAATAACTATTGTCTTTTGCAGTTGCTGGTTTTAATTTACATTAGTATCTGTCATTTTCTTTTCTTTTTTGTATTGTTTATAGATATTATAACTATTGTCCTTTATACTTGGTTTTAATTTATATTAGTATTTTTTCTTTTTGACTTTTTTTTAAAACCTCGTTGTCTTTCCTTGTCCTATGAGTAGTTAGTAAGTTTGCTAATTTTTATTTTTATTTTTTTTTATTTAGTTCTTGTTGCTTAATTTCTATTTGGTTGAATGTCTTTTCTGAAGTACTAAACTTATATGTTTTCCTTTGTTTTATGTATATATCTTTTAAGTATTGATTGGGCTTCTCCTGGGGCATCTATACTTAAAATCTTATCACCTGTCATGTCTATATTGTGATTTCTATAGTAAGTTTTTAATTCAAGCCATTGTTGTTCGTACTTTTTACAGTGGATCAGGTAGTGGTCTATGTCATTCTCTTCCTGACATTCTTGGCAGTGTGGTTCCTCTATCATAAAGTATGCTGCACCGAGAAGGAGACGCCACAGCTTTTTGTTCGATGGTATCTTTAATATTCTAGAACAAGACAGTTCACTCGAAATACAAATATCCCGTGCAAGCTTAATTTTGCTCAGCTAGTCAACCCAGAAATTCCAAATTAAAAACACGGGAACAGCAATACTACAAACATCAGACAGGTGGGATATACTTAGGACAAACAGAGACAGCGAAGGCAAAATAACCATCGCTCAGGTAGGGAACAACACACACACACATACACGATAGTGAATATATACGTTCCTGCATACTACAACCACCAACCACAATTTTACGAAAACTTAGACAACTTACTCACTCAGTCATACAGAGGACATAATATTATTTTAGGAGGCGACTTTAACTGCGTTTTGACAGATATGGACGTAGTGGGTGGAGTAGTTAGAACACAGATACGGAGAGCAAACAGAGAAGACGCATACCAACTATACATAATACAAACCATAATGGATACGCACAGCTTACTAGATGCCTACAGACACACACACCCCCATAGTATCGAAACAACGCATGCACACACCGCACACAACAGAGCTGCACGATTAGACAAAATCTATGTGCCGTC
Source organism: Oreohelix idahoensis (assembly GCA_024509875.1). Classification (NCBI taxonomy): domain Eukaryota; kingdom Metazoa; phylum Mollusca; class Gastropoda; order Stylommatophora; family Oreohelicidae; genus Oreohelix; species Oreohelix idahoensis. The sequence continues at coordinate 17,047 of JAMPIV010008168.1, read as the reverse complement.
AACACACCACATAATTCAAGCAAAACACTTTCCAGAAGCTCTCAAGTTCACAGATCACAAAGCAGTACTCGCAGCCATTAACACTACACAAGCATTCCAAACGTTCCCCACACTGGAAATTCAACAACACTTTGCTCCAAAACAAAATATACGTAGAGCACATGACCAAACTAATTCTTACATACACAAGTGACATACCAATAGAACATATTCAAGAACATTGGGAAACACTTAAAAGCACCATACGCGAACGAATACAGCTAATGTCATCCATCATACACAGACACCGCATACAACAAAAGACTTTGATAGAGAAAACTATACAACTAACAAAGCAAACAGACAAAAACTCTCCCTCCATTCTCACGCTACAAAATGAACTAGAACGATATAAACACCACAGGTTCCAGGGAGCCCTATTACTTACAAAACTCAACACAATCACACAAGAGACTCCCAGCAAACAATACATGGCGATAGAACAAAATATACAACGCTGCAGGCAGATAGGCCAATTAGTGGATTTAGAAGGGGCCACACAGACAGAAACACAACATATAGTGCAGGCTTTCGAAAGTTACTATAGGAACCTGTACACAGAAGAAAATGTGCAACCATATATACAAGACAGATTTATGCAATTTACAAAAAAATTATCTGACGCAGACAAACAAACACTAGATACTGAACTGACACTAACAGACATAACACTAGCAGTGAATGCAATGCAAAAAGACAAATCACCAGGACCTGACGGACTTACGACAGAATTCTACCAGCACTTCTTCCCTACCCTAAGGCCTCTTTTACTACAAGTATACAAAGAAGCCTTTGAGTATAAGGAACTCCCACCAAGCCTAAACATGTCTTACATCACTCTAATACCAAAACCAAACTCCGACAAAACACTACTTAAAAACTACGGACCAATATCACTCTTAAACGTAGATTATAAAATTTTAACAAAAGCTCTAACAAACTGAAACCATTCATGGCGACCCTCATACACGAAGACCAGCAGTGTAGCGTCCAGCACAGAAACATCCATCAACACACACATTTCATAAGAGACATAATCACCTACACACACCAGAAGGATTGTCATCGGTTCTTTCCCTTGACCAGGAGAAAGCCTTTGACAGAATATCACACTCATACCTCCACAAAACATTACTACATTGCAACACAGGTGAACACTTCAGACAATGGATTAATATTCTGTATATGAAGCCCGAGAGCAAAGTGTTAGTAAATCATACATTAACTAACACCTTCAGGCTAACACGATCTGTAAGACAGGGATGCCCCCTCTCTCCTTTACTGTATGTTCTTGCACTAGAACCACTACTAGAGAACATCAGAAAAGACAGCTCTATCAAGGGCACTTTCATACAAGGGAAAGGTGAACAAAAGTTACTCGCCTATGCAGACGACACCATCTTTTTCCCACCAAACAGAAAGTCTATAAAGTTTATACTAAACACATTCACAGACTTTAGCTAAGGTAGCGGAGCAAAAGCAAATGTTCAAAAATCAACAATAATGGACATAGGCAAATGGAAGAACAAAGCAGACTTTCCCTTTGGACTAACACCAACAAACAACATCAAAATCTATGGTATAACCTTTCCCTCACACCCAAATCGCACACACAGAGATACATGGAAAAATCTAACATCCAAAATACGAGACATGCTGCACAGATACAAATACAAAACCACAACGATTTTTTGGACGAAGTTTAATTTTAAATACATACATTTTTCTCTAAGCTACTTTACATTGCCACAGTTTTCGACCCCCCAAAACGGACTATCACGGATTTAAACTAACAGGTCAGAGCATTCGTTTTTGGGCGCACATTTTACAGCATTAAACACAAGACACTAATACAAGAAAAGAAACAAGGAGGAACTGCCCTTCAAGACCTAGAAAAAAAGATCCAAGCACTCAGAATTAAACACACAGGCAGCATCATCAAACACCCAGAACGACACACACTAGCTCATTATTACATGGGACTCAGGCTTTCCAAACTGAGACCACTGAACAATGCAATCCCCCATCACTTCGGCCTATGCCCTCATTTTATAAGACATGCATACAAGCCATCCAAGGACATGAAAAATTAATTCACCAGAAAACAAATGCAATATATAAACATTTAGTTAAACTCCAAGCACCACCATTACATCTAAGGATTAAAAGAGGACAGAAATATGCCATAAATTACACCGAAACCTTCACTAACTTGCACAACCCAAAAATCACTGCTAAAGCAAGAGAGGTCACTTTTAGATTAATATACAGCATGACACCCACAACAAAACGAGAAGCACACAGATCCAACCAAATAACAAAATGTCAGCTATGTAGGAAAAGCATCCAAGAAACAGAAGTTCATTTGTTTTTTGAATGGAGTACAATCACACCTGCAATGAAACTGCTGCAGAAAATCATTGATTTACAAACATCACAACAATCAGATATATACAAAGCAATCTTTTTAAACATAGTTCCGGGAGCAGCAATTAACACACACACGTTTATCTTGTTTATTTTATCAGAATTTCGGAATCAGATTTGGTGTTTTCGGAATCTTGTCATGTTTAATCATCGTATTTTCAACGCTGGTTAATTTCTGCACATTTTTCGTCAGAAAGTTTTATCAATAGCCCCTGAGATGGTACCTCTTCCTTAACGATGCAGCCTTGAATCGTAAACTGACTCTTTCTTTCCCCAACAGCCCTCCCTCTGTCTCACTACTATCTCATTCTCTGTTTATTTTAACATTTGTAAGTCCGCTTTCGGCCTTCTGTGCCCCCTCCCTTCCCCCAGTCTTCCTATTCTCTCAAGTACTACAGCTCAACCTTTAAACTACATATATTCGCGGGAGGTCATGTTGACCACAGTTCTAGATGTCGTTAAAGTGTCAATGTCTGACCTTGCCAACTGATCCCTAAGTATGTTCGTGGGAAGTCTTTGACGTTGGTATTGCACGGCTCATATCTTTAAATTCAGGGGGGGGGGGGATAATAAAAGGTGCAGTGAAATGTGCTTGTAATTGTGTGTATGTAAGCGTGCCCGAATGTGTATAAATGTATATTTATATTTAATGAAATGTTCAATATTTCTTTTCTCCATCTATGAAATGTGAATAAAGCTTGTTGTTAGCGGTCACACAGGGACCACTTTAATAACCAAAACTATCCACTACGAAGTGTTTCTTTTCGGATCCCATTCATTTCCCCTGTTGCGGTATGCACTGGGTGAACCAAGACTCTTTCTTTTGTCCCAGGGGACATCCTTTCAGATTACATTTCACGGTCCAGCAGGAATTTATTTTAGCCAAGCGAAATCAGCGAAATCGGATACCTGCTTTTAGCTGAAGTAAATTTAAGTACCCTTTGTTTTGACTATTTTCCATCAAGACGGAAATCTTTCGCGACGGACTCTAAATCTAGGTCTTTGACACCCAAGGTCTTTTTCTTTCTTTCTTTTCCTCCTCCTTCTCCTTTTAATCAACACTATCTTTACCAAAAAATGTAAAATTTGTAACCTTGGAGTCTAGAAAGAGTGCGTAAATGAGTGTGTGCAAGGTGTGAAAGTAATTTTTTTTTAAATATTTTTACAGCTGCACAGTTTATTTTCATTGTTAATGTTATGCTTATGTTCAAACTATTATTGTCAATGTTTCCATGCATATGTCTTTAGATTTAAAAAAATAAATAAATAAAAAGCTTGGATAAACAAGCACCGTCGCTTGAAAAGATGGTCAGAAAGATTATGCAATAAAATATTGTCGCTGACTGTCTAATAACCTGGCGTAACTTAACACGTCTTCGTGAAGCTGACACCATAAGAATTACTCCCGTAGCAAATACTGCCACAGGGGAGAGGCTTTTTTTTCCCCTGAGAAGCGAATGGTTCCGGAATTTAGAACACACGCATTAATCTTCCACAGGGGAGAGGCTTTTTTTTTTTTTAAATAAAATTCCTCGCATGAGGTCGCATTTTTTTTGACTCGCTTTAGTCGCATTTGGAGCACGCCCGACCCGGCCCTGACCAAGACCCATGTCCCAACACAAAAAGACCCAATGACACATGTGTCGCTGTAGTGATCTTCTGTGTTAAGACACACGATCCTAGACAAAGGCCGGATATTAGGGCGCATGTCCAAATATAAAAGACCCTTAGGTCTGCGTTATATATATATATATATATATATATATATATATATATATATATATATATATATATATATATATATATATATATATATATATATATATATATATTTTAGCATGAATAATTCAGATATTTTAATCACAAAAAATAAGTAGTATTAATATGTTTAATCACAAATATAAGAGATTCAATGTGGACAACTTAAAAAAAACAGTGCGCACCGAACAGCTTCTGTTCAAAGAATGAACGACGAAAGAAACAAGATGACGCTAGATTATGACGAAATGCGACGAAAGAGCGAAGCGCGACAAAATTGGAAACGTGGTTATAATTGAAAACCGACGAAAGAGCGAAGCGACGAAACTCGAAGCGTCGAGGTATGCCTGTATTTGTTTGTCTGCGTCAGATAATTTCTTTGTAAATTACATAAATCTGTCTTGTATGTGTGCTTGAACATTTTCTTCTGTGTACAGGTTCCTGTAGTAAATTTCGAAAGCCTGCACTATGTGTTGTGCTTCTGTCTGTGTGGTCCCTTCTAAATCCACTATTTGCCCTATTTGTCTGGAGCGTTGTATATTTTGTTCTATTGCCATGTATTGTTTGCTGGGAGTCTCTTGTGTGATTGTGTTGAATTTTGTCCGTAATAGGGTGTGGCGAGAGGTTTTATTTGGCTCTTGGATCAGTATAGTACTGACAATTACAGAAATAGAATTTCTGCAGAAAATGGTGAAGTCCCAGTGTCTGAAAGGACTACTGGTATCACAAATTAGTTACGGCTGTGAATGATCTGATCTCGAAACAATAGTAGAGAGGAGACCGACATAAAGTGCCACCTCCGCTGTGTAACTAACTGTGATATTAAAAAAAACAAGTAAACAGATTTAATTATAGTACATGTATCAGCTGTGCTGTTAATTAAGGATATAACACTTATCAGCTATGCGGTTATTTTTGTCTCTTGCTATGCTAATTTCACTTTCTCATCACTGACAGTTTCTATGCTCACAATGCTGACAGAAATGGTACTAATGTGTACTCATCTCTCTAAGGTCTGTTCTTCTTTGGTTGGTTCACACACCATCGGCTGAGTATCGTTCCTTTAGCCCACCCAAGACTGAGGGGGACCAAAGATGTAGAGTCAGGACAACCTCTATGCTCCTGCGGAGTTCCAGGCAGCTGGATTGACGACCCACGATCTCAGGTTTTAGGACACGTATAAACCTGTAACAAGCAAAAATAGGGGCTAATTTCTGTCCTCAAGCCCACCTATTTCTATTGTGGATGAAATGAGCGTGTGCCTCAGTGTTTGCATGTAGGATGAATGACAACATGGCTCAGTATGATTTAGCAATAGCGAGACAAGACAGGTGTCTACTTGCAAAACATTCTTTCTGATAAACTAATACATGGATATCATTCTTACTTAGTCGTTCCCCTTCTACCGTGAGGTGTAGAGGTTGGATATCATTCAATAATATAAATTCAATGCATGAATACATTCAATAATATAAATTCAATACATGAATACATTCAATACATGAATACATCCCATAATATAAGTTCAATACATGAATACATCCAATAATATGTACACCTAGGTGTGATACAACCATTTCCTTCCCCCTATAATATACCAGGCCCTCTCTGATGAGTGCTATACAAGCTGGTAACATATATCCTAACAATAACGTTATGTTCTTATGATAGGAGTATATGCGACGAGGACTGTTTGGTGATATATCAGGTTGGAGTTATAGGAGACAATAGATTGAGTCCTAACAAGGACTGTTTTGGTTATATGGCAGTTGGTCTTATCGGAGACAATAGACTGAAGTCATGTGAGACAATAGATTGAGTTATAGGAGACAATAGATTGAGGTATGAGTCCTATTAGTCTATGTCTATTCAATCATAATAGGAAATACAATCATTATACTTAATTTCCCCAAGATACAATCAGTAACCTGATAGGTAGTATAAATGACACACAACAAATACCAACATTATAGACCTGCTGAAAGCCTATTTTCCCAAAGGTTATCGTAAATATATTTACCCTCTAAGATTCAAACCGGCCAGATTTTGACTCGACTTTAGCAAAGCAGGCTGCAGGTCATTGCACTCCAGGTAAGCTATAAATCAAGGTGACAAAAGCCCTCTTCAGTCGGTCGGTATCTCTGGCGCCGTGTCGGTGATGTGTGATTATGCATAAAATCCGCCCGATTATATAGGTAGGTGAATTCTTAAGCAAGGCTTTCGGTTGGTTCCTGGCGGAGCAATATGATTGGTTTCCTCCGGTTTGGTACCTGGTCTCATACAGCCTAATTTTATTCAGTTTTATATCGCCATCTTGCGTGAACAAGATGGCCGTTAATTTATTCTGTCTCAGAGACTGGTGAACGTTGCTCGTTGATTGGTTGGAGCAAATCTGTATCTCGACATAGTGATTAACAAAGTAGTGGGTTACACTCGTTTCACGACATAGGGCTCCTTGAAACCTGTGGTGTTGGTATTGTTCTATTTCATTTTGTAGCGTTAAAATGGAGGGAGTTTTTTTAGGGGAGAGGCGTGTTAGAGACTTTAATTATAATTTTACTGTATCACCATTCAACGAAAATTGCAAAACGTCCTGCACTGGTGTAAGATACCAGAATACCTTTTAAATCTTATAATAATTAAATTGATTTAGATAAATGTATAAAGAAAAACTTGACAGCTATTTATTTTCTTTCAAATGTCATGCGCATTATAAAGTTCACGTTCTTACAGTAAAAGTTATTGTAGATTTGGTTTATTTCAATATAGTTTAGTAAATTTAGTTAATTAAACTATTTTAAAGAAGGGGTGTAATCCTGTCATTCAAAGTGGGATAATCAACTATATTTATTAAAGGGATATAATTCAAATTGTGTTTTCGTTCTATATCCCTTTGACTGTTATTTAAAAGGATACATTGTATATGGCACTCATTGTGTTTCAGCACTTACATGTAATGTGTGTTCACAACATTTGACTTAAAATGGTTTTGTTATCAGGCACGGCCGATATTCTTCGCATACTGTAATATAGAAATGTTGTATTTACAATCTAATTACGTGTAGAATATTTATGAATAGTGGTGTGAACACACACAAACACATCAGCAGGACTTAGTCTGGCAATGGATAGGACACACATTTCGTAAACCTGTTCATAGCATTACAAGGTAGTCCTTGTTCTGGAACACCTAAAGCAAGAAGGTCAGGGGTATACCAAAACACACGGAGAAGATAACAGGGGACAAAGAGTGAAAGTGACAAAACGGGGCGTCCCCTATCGATCTTTGTTTCTCTCCGGCAGTATCGGTACATTTGTGGTACTGATTTTTATTATGTGCTTTCAATTGTCGCACTTTTTCTTTCTTTCTTTCTTTCCTTATTCCTTCGTTATTTTTCTGCTAAGTAGCAGATATTTGAGTATTGTCGAATTGCTTGACAATTATGCGGCGGAGACTTATGACATAAGCGTTTCCTGTCTTGTACTTGCTATGACAAGAGCACTTTCTGATAAAGTAATGATGGTTACATTTTGAACACGCTGTTGTATGAGTTTTCCGATCTGTCTGTAAGTTTGTACACAAGGGCGTCGGACATCTTATTACCATATATGGGAGAGTTGACCTCTGCCTTACGTTCAAAATTATCCGATGTCCAAATATTTTGAAATTACCTCATAACCTGCTGTCGCATAGAGATTTATGATTAATAAATTGTCTATATTCTTTTCTTTTCTACCCGTGTCCTCTACTTTATTATCGCTCTTTTATCCTTTTCCTGTTTTTCGCATTCGTTCGTTTGCGACAAAATATTACTTTCCCATTCTGACTTCTGCCGTTTCTTTTCTCATACTAGTAACGCATTTTATTGCGTAATATGTCAGTCCCTGGATGTGAACGAAATAGTGTGAGAATTCGTCTAGTCAGACATAGAGAGCAGACATGTGTCTACATTTTCATCTGACACGAGTTTTTCTTCGGCTAGTTTCTCGGCGTGAGGTGTGGAAGGCGCCAATCTGCATAGCTCAGAAATGAGACATGTCGCAGTAGGTGTGAAGACGCACTTTTGGCAGTTATGGCCAACGTCTAAGTTAATGGGAAGTGTTAAGAGAGAGAGGGGGAAAGAGAGAGACCGGTGCTATTTCGGGTTTTCGTAATAGCGTTGGGTCCTGTGTTTGTTTCATATATCTACCCCGCAGTTTGGACTTGATTTCATTCAGTCATTCTCCAGTTGCAGTAAACAGATCGCTAGTGCTAAGGAAATAAGCTTGCATAGCGAAGTTATTAGTTTGACTCGACATTTTGCCGAGCTTCTAGACTAACTATATGAGTGAATAAATTCTAAGTTTGTGCGATCGCCTGTAGTTCTGTCTGGAGGTAAATATATTATAGATCTAGTAGTATTGAGTGATTCAGTGATAACCGCTTATTTCATTTTACTAGTTAGATTTCTGTGCAGAAGTAATTAAATTGTAAGTCTGTTATATTCTCTAGCTGACGTGTTTCAGTGGATAGCAAAATAAATTATAATTTCTAGCTTAAACTCATGCAGCTGTAAATAAATTTAATTAAACTGCTAATAATCAGTCGAGAATATTTTAAACTAACTTATAACTGCACTGATTCATCATTGAGTATTGACGAAATACGTATGTATTTCTAATTCATGATGATTGATTTTATGAATATAACTTATTTCACGAGGAGTTTTAAACGATAAGTCAAGCTCTCCGCTTGCAGTTTATAATGTAAGTTATAACCGAGGAATAGTATGTATAAGTATTTTATATGTTGTTTTCTCTTTATTCAGTGAAACTGGGGTAGCCCAACTTTACCAACGGTTTTAGTACTGAGAAACATCTGTGAAGAACAAAAACATTTTTTTCTTAAAGACTTGGGTGTATAAAGTAAAACCTGTCTGGCATTGCGTTGGCATCCAGAACGACAGAGTACCCATTACATGAACTTTAAGATTAAATGAAGTAACGGGCCCATCGAGCCAGATTTAATTCTTCCTGAGAAAAACCTCAAGCACATTTCAGCCCTTGTGGCACGTAAAATATTACTATCAGTAACATTCCGACGGAGTTTTGACTAGTTGTGGTGTGACCAAATAAAGTCATATACTGAGAGAAGGCACCAACCTGACATTCCTAATTATTAGAAATCTAAGCTATTGACACTTTGCTCGCTGTTAACGTTCGTGCCTGGACAATTTTAATGTGACAGACACAGATATCCTAGAATAAGAATAACCAAGGAAACGTTCCCTGAAGTAGTGAATTCAACCTATCTTTGTGGAGCTGGGGTTCCCCTGGCCAATGACTAACCCTAGAGATTCTGTACGTGCATGTCCTAAAAATTGTTTTCCAGAAGTTGCTACCAAAGCTGTAAGTACGAATGCAAGCTAGTGATCACGGCTGACTGAATAGAGTGAATGTTGGACTGAGTGATTCCTTTATTGTTGTATTTTTGGCACCCATTATGCTGTCTTAAATTTCTTTATGCAAGATTTTGTTGCTAACAATATTTTCCTTAGGACAGATTAGAGTACCAACGTCTGTTCATACCTTTAACGGGAAATCTTAGACTATAGCATATGTATCCGTGACTCTTTGGGGCTATCACTTTTCTTCTAACAGGACTGTTTGGCTATACATCGAGGGAAAAGATCATACCTCTGGGTCTATCATTCTTGTAGCAATTCATTGACTTTATGACTATTTGTATATGCTTGATGTAATTTGTATGTGTTGTGATGGAATTTTCTGATGATAATTAAAAATTCACTTAAACTTAATCAGCGTGTCGGTCAGCTCGTTCCAAAATATCTATATAATCATTGTTATAGTTTTCCCACGTCTGTGCGTCTAACTGTCGTCACCTGTGTGTGTGTGCACTTGAGTGGTGTATATATATATATATATATATATATATATATATATATATATATATATATATATATTCTATATATATTTTATAGACTGTCTGACTCCTCTAGATCTGTTGTAGAAGATAGGCTGAAAGAGAGAAGATTCTCGATTTCAGGGACAGCTTCTATTAATTTCTACTGTTTTGTTGTTCGTCCATCACGGGTGATGAAGACCACTCTGTTCATCCAATTATTTAGGAAGATGTTAGGTTAGTCTATGGGTACGAAGGTGACTGATGAGCCCGATGCGGGCCTGGAAAGATCTCGGACAGTGTGGGCAGGGAATGTTTGCTTCATGTGAAGGTTTTATTACATGGTCCTTTCTAGCTTGTCTCCGCTGTTCCGCTGCTGCTCTTCTGGATGATTCGCATGCCGCTGCACCTTTACGAAGAGATGTGCGCCAAGCAGTTCGGTCTTGCGCAGCAGCTTCCCATGTGTCTGGGTTTATGTCAAAGGTTTTCAATGACGTCTTTAACGTGTCTTTGAAGCGCTTCTTTTGGCCACCATGGGGGCGTTTACCCTTCTGCATCTCACCATAAAAGAGTATCTTTGGCAGTCGATGGTCTGGCATGCGGACTACATGACCTGCCCAGCGAATCTGTGACTGCATCAGAATAGTATCAATACTAGGGATACCAGCTCTGTCAAGAACGGCGGTATCCGGGATCTTGTCTTGCCATTTGATGTTCATTATCTTCCTGAGACAGACTGTATGGAAGTGGTTTAGCTTCTTTATGTGGCGCCTGTATTCAGTCCATGTTTCACATGCATATAGCAGCACTGGAAGCACCGCAGCTCTGTACACCTTCAGCTTTGTCTGTAGACTAATGCCACTTCGATGCCAAACGTTGGTGTATAGTCTGCCAAATGTGCTGCTGGCTTTGGAGATCCTGGTGTTCACCTCATCATCAATGACAATGTTCTGGGATAGTGTGCTACCAAGGTATGTGAATCTGTTCACAACATTCAGTTTCTCACCACTAACCTTGATGATTGGCTCAGTATAAACTGTGCCAGGAGCTGGCTGGTACATGATTTCTGTTTTCTTCGTGTTGATGGTAAGCCCAAAGTTGGCGCAGGCTTCGGAGAATCTATCCACACTATGCTGCAGATCAGCCTGAGCCAGCATTGAGGGCACAATCATCGGCAAACAGAAGATCTCTGATGGTGTGTGATTTGACCTTGGTTTTTGCTTGAAGCCTCCTAAGGTTAAACAATTTTCCATCAATTCGATAACTAATGTCGATTCCTGTGTCCCCGTCTCTAAAAGCATCAGTCAGCATAGCAGAAAACATGATACTGAACAGAGTCGGTGCAAGTACGCACCCTTGTTTAACTCCATTTGAGACGGGGAAAGGCTCTGATAGCTCACCGTTTTCCTGAACTCTAGCCTGCATTCTATCATGCAGTTGCTGCACTATTGTGATAAATTTCTTTGGGCAGCCGTATTTTGCCATGATCTTCCATAGACCCTCTCTATTGACCGTGTCGAACGCCTTTGTCAAGTCGATGAAAGCTGTGTACAGGTCACAGTGCTGTTCTTGGCATTTTTCTTGTAGCTGTCTTGCAGCGAACACCATATCTGTGGTTCCACGTTCTTTCCGGAATCCACACTGACTTTCAGGTAAAAGACCTTTGTCAAGATGAGCCGTAAGGCGATTCAAAAGGATTCTGGCGAATATCTTCCCAGCGATTGATAAAAGAGAGATGCCTCGATGATTGTTACAGTCTTGGCGATTACCTTTACGTTTATATAGATGTATAATTGACGCATCTTTGAGATCGTGTGGGATGGTTTCACTTTGCCACATTTGCTGGAAGATCGTGTGAAGTTTCTCTATCAGAACTGCACCGCCACCTTTATAAACCTCAACAGGAATTGAATCGGAGCCGGGGGCCTTTCCACTAGACAATTTCTACTATCTCACTCGTGGAAATCTATTTCTATTATTGTCTCTCACTGTGGCTATCACTTATTCTAATCTATTCAGAAGGGACCAACCCAAGTCTTAATTCCCCTATCAAAAATCTACGACACCTGCCTGTTTGAATATGATTGGAGTTTGTTGATAGCTCATAACAAACGAAGGCGTGGGAAGGCAGGGAATATAATCTGACCATTTTCTTAAGCTATTTTACTTCAGAAATCATTCGCCAAGTTTCCAGACCTTGCTATAGTGAAGAATTAGAATTCAGAATTCCTTCTTAATATACCGGACCCCTTTTATTGGAGTATTTATCAGGACTTACAATATAGCCCAGGAAATCTCTAACATTTCAAATAAAGAAACCGGGACTGGGGAAACGGAAGGACCACACACGATGTCAGAGAGGGGACGTATTAAATTAATACCACCCCAGACGCGTGTAAGAGGCCGATTCAAGTCTCTTTTATTCATCTGAGCAAAATAGTCTGTGAGCCAGGATTGGCATAAGTGTGATAAAATGCTCCGTTTTAACCCCCCTCTCAAATATAATCATATTACCATATTTGAATTTTTTTTTCACTATTGCCGTGGAAAAGCTATAAACAACTTTTACATTTGACCTTGGTTGAAGGCAATGCTACTAGTTTGAAAATTATCAAAGGTAAAATCAAACTGTTGAAAATAAAACTAACAAAAGCATTCTTAGAATCTATTAATAGTACAACATGCGACAGTGTGTCGTTAGGCCCCGTCTCTTGAAACACAAGACGCGTGGCTAATATTTGAATATTTGTTAGCGAGCGGGCAAGTCTCACCTACCAAACCCCACTTTTTCTACACCAGTACTAATTGTTAGGAACGACGGATAGACAGCTTGGCATCGGTCCAAGTCGCCACCGTCTTGAAAATACAAGGAGAAAGGGGAAGAGGTAGTTAAAGTGACAAAAGTTAGCCTAACTTGTTACTTGGAAACTGAAACGACTAACGCATGTGGGCAGAGAAAAGGGGGGAAGGGGGGAGAAGGAAAAGAGGAAACTCAGATAATTATTTCTTCGGAAAGAAAGAAGAATACAGAAATAAAAAAGGGATGTTTGAAAAGTTATGATAATATTGTTTATTAAAAGATCATATTATTCCTTATAATGAATTACCTTGCCTTATAGAAAAGTATTGTAGTTGGTGTAGTGAAAAATTCTAATACCCATATATAAATTAGAACATAAATGTAAAGCAGAAAGCAAATATAAGAAAGAAAGAAGAATGGAGCAAGACCAGTGCGTTCCCAATAGCGCAAAAGCCTGAGATTAATAACGCAGTCATGGCGCAACACACGATCTCTGCTTTTCCTACTGCATTCTACAAATAAATGTATCGCCACACCCACTGTATAAAACGTGTACTGTATTTTCATAATGACCTAGATACAAATACTAACATTAATGTAATTATACGCACAAAAGTAACCGTGGAAAGACAGACGGACGAACTAAGAGAGAGAGAGAGATGCACTGAGGGACGCATGCAGTTAAGCCGCTCGCTGTGTGTCGCTGTGTAAGCCATCTCGCACGCCGTTTGCATGGCCTGATTTTTTTCAAATAAACAGTGATGAAAAACACTAACGATACGATGTTAGGTTTTGAAAACAGGTTTAATTCTTATTAGGAAACCTGATATATTACGTAGGGCTCCGGACTTTATACTGATAGTACAGTCGTAAAGGATTGAACAGGTGGTAGTGGAATTAAACATTTAACATCGAAAAAAGATCGTATTCTTAACTACGCCACTTAGCCCCTTGAAAATCATATATTCGGGTACAGGAAGGCTAGTGGACTAGGAATATGTAATAAATTATTTTAAAAGTCCATTAGATGATTAGATATTGGTAATAAAACATATCGAGAGTAGAGATACTGTCAGGTTTGGTCATATCTGTTTGGGATGGAATTCACTGAATTTTGTTGAAACATAGTAGTGACCGAAAGTCTAAGATAGTACGAGGGAGGCCATTGGCTGAACTTTGTAGTTAAAAGAAATTTGATTGGGTGACCTATGAATAACAAATAAATGCCTAGAAACGGAGTAAAAGTGAATGAAAAAATGGAATGACTGTGTACTATTTTGAATATATTCAAAACGATTGGCCAATATACTGGATATTGGCAGAAGAAATCTTAGAGGGGACTGTTGCGTAGCAAAATGTGTGTTGCGTATAAATGTTCCGTGGATGATGTCACATTTGCCACACAATGTTGAGAGTGCTATATTTCATCTGCTTTCCAAAGGTATGATAATACTGGCACTTGCAGAGTAGTGTATCACCCTCAGACACCAGGGATGATGAAGCAGAGTAACATGGTGTCTTTAGTCTGGTTTAAGTGTGTGACGTAAGGATAGAGTCAGATAGCTACAGTATCATACATGGACGTCACATCAGACCATACAACGTAGAAAGTCAATAAAGCTTTTAACAGCAGTGATGTTTTTTGGCAATATATATTGTGTACGCCACAATGACAAGATGCATGGACATCGTTATGCAGAAACATCACAGGTATAGTACAACAGTCATTGTATCATCGACGTAGTCAATTCAACAGGAACAGCATACAGCATCAAATAATGTAAATCATATGCCTTTTAGGATATCGTAACCAGCTGTACATGTAGTCAGGTAGTAAACTTCCCCTTTCCATAAGAGCTAGTAGATATCAACTAGGAGATTAAATCTAGTCTCCTATATTCAACCTCAACAAGACAGGCATGTCTTTTGAGCGTCACATTATCGTCCTCTATGTTCCTTAAACAGCAAAGGTATCAAACCTAGATCCATCAATAGAGTTCAGGAAGCAAATGGTCCTTAGGACAGGCATCAATCGATGCGTGACAATATAAGTGGATCGTGAGCTGAGCAAACTCGTCATATCATAGACTCTATAATGAGGCAGGCTAGGCAAAAGTCAACATCACGAGATGGCGATAAAGTTACTCAGCAAAAAAGGATTCAGTTACCTGTTCATCAGGAATTAAATCACATAAATCACATAGATCACATATGCCTCCAGGCATTTGGAATAACGTAGAGATATATCATCTCAAAAAAGAAGGAACAACAATGATGAGGACTCCTTCCTGAATAATCTAAGCGAAGACGTTAGCACACCGCTACGTCTCGCCTTACCAGCATTTTCGCTCAGACTCCCCTGGGCGGAAATCATACAAACACTGCCACAAACGAAGACATGCGCAGAACACCCGAATCGAATACAACTCAGCTAATTTACGAAACAAAGAATGTTCTACGATGTTCGACTAAAGATTCGAACCTTAAAAGGAAATGACATCGCAAGTTGCCAACTATTTCTAGGAAAACGCTCCATACATGGTTATGACTTAAAATCGCTCACACACAAACTATCAACAACCCTAGCTATCAAGATAAGACAACTTCCTGACGATGCTATCAAGATTAGACGACTGTAGAAATAAAAGTGACTACAATTCCATGAGTTACCTCCCATGCATTAAAAAATTGAATATAGTCAAAATGCATAGTTAGAATATATAGTCAGAATAAGTTGCGACAAGTTTAGCGCCTAGAAATAAATGCCTAGAAACGGAGTAAAAGTGAATGAAAAAATGGAATGACTGTGTACTATTTTGAATATATTCAAAACGATTGGCCAATATACTGGATATTGGCAGAAGAAATCTTAGAGGGGACGCCATATCGTTACACCATGTCAGAGATGAGAGCAGGCAGTGTTATTCAAAATTAAATATAGGATAACAGCCTGGACATACCGCAGATCAAACTGTGTCAGTCATCTTTAGAGTGTATTTCCTTACGAATTGTGGTAAGCTAGACATTTTAAATCTGTATTCTATATGAAAATTGAATGTGAAATGATAAATTATGTCTGTATGTGTGTGGTTCAGTAGCAAACATGAGGCAAAGCCTAGATATTGCTCCACCATGTAAAGATTGTCAGAGAGGAGTATAACTGCATATATATATATATATATATATATATATATATATATATATATATATATATATATATATATATATATATATATATATATATATATATATATATATATATATATATCTTGGATTGCCATATAGTAACATAACATCTATTCTATTGCATGGAAGGGATTACAGCTGGAATTGCAGAGGCGTTGTAACCATTAGGGAGAGGAATACTGGTGTATATTGTCACATGAAGAGCTAGCAGTTGGCCTAAAGCGCTGAACTTTATGTTTGTTTGTACTGTCATGTACTTCAGTGTGGAATAATATTATATATTAGTTATGAAGAAGGAGGCACAACCTTCTCATTTCAGGGGCCGTGGTATAGATGGTGATATTGCATCGTCCGGTCTGAGTACTGCGTGATCCAGAAAGCTGGCAGCAGACTCCTTGCACAAGATAGAGGCCATTGTATATCATACTTTCAAACTGAGAAGCAAGCGAGCAGAGGATACAGGTTTCCTGCAGCTGCATTATGAGATAAGCGTTTGTCAGCACGAAATAGCTCAACCTTGAAGAAAATACCCCTGAACTGAACTTTAGTATATAAAAGGGGACAGAAATTTTAATAACAGAATCTGTGAATCCTTCAATATTATTTCCACCAGTAACAAACACATGAAGTCATGATGACAATCAACAGTCTAGCTATTAATGACAGTATTACCTCATAATATTACACAACAACACCACACTCATATTGTTATAACAGTCTATGACTGGAGAAATATCCAGTGTATAAATACTTGTATATAACTATTGTGATTACATTTTTATTGTGATTCCTGATTCACAAATACAAAAGAATCAGGAAAGATATTGAAAGCTCATTAATACATTTTAAAAACTTAACTCTTGACTTAATAAGATAGTCTTTTAGAGTGTTATGTGTTTGTGATTGTCATAGTGCTGTAAATTGGGAAGATTATT
>JAMPIV010008167.1:0-59736 GCA_024509875.1 Oreohelix idahoensis | reverse complement strand
GGGTCCTACCCGCCGCTCTCTTCGCGTATCGCGAGGTGCAAAATCGAGCCACGGGGTTTCTCCGTTCCAGCTTGTTTTTGGCATGCAACCACGTGGCCCGATGTCGTTAATCCACGACTTATTGGTTGAAGAGAATATTGAAGAGGAAACTCAATCCTCTTATGAGTATGTGATCTCTCTGAGAAAGAGAATCATAGATGCTTGTAGACTAGCTACTGCATCATCCGAACAAGCCAAAGAAAAAGCTCGTCTATTTGCAAACAAGTATAGACGTCTTCGCCAGCTTATTCCTGGTGACGAAGCTTTTGTCTTACTCCCTGCTCATAACAATCGTCTATTAATTACTTGGAGAGGTCCTTTCAGGATCATCTCAAGAATATCCGATGTTGACTACATCGTTGATGTAAATGGTAA
Organism: Oreohelix idahoensis; assembly: GCA_024509875.1. Taxonomy (NCBI): domain Eukaryota; kingdom Metazoa; phylum Mollusca; class Gastropoda; order Stylommatophora; family Oreohelicidae; genus Oreohelix; species Oreohelix idahoensis. Next base: position 59,322 of record JAMPIV010008167.1, on the reverse strand, counting down.
ACATAAAACCTTCCACATTAACATGTTGAAGGAGTATTACTCACGTCCTGATTATCTACAGTCAGTATTCCAAGCAACTGACGATCCTACACCTCCTATTCAACACTATTCTAGTTTGTCAGTCATCCAAGAAGAAGAATCGTCTTTCGATGATGTACAACTGCCAATACCAGTTGTGCCACTTCATTCCACTGAGAATTGGAATGATGTTACTATTTCATCTACTCTTTCGGCTGATCAACGTCAGCAAGTCTCTAAAATTCTACACTCGTATGAGGATGTCCTCACTGACATCCCAGGTCATACGTCAGTCATCCAACATGACATTATTCTGACTGACGATACGCCTATTCGAGTGCGCCCATATCCTATCCCTTTACACTTTCGTGATAAGGTTGATAAGGAATTGGATGAGATGCTTCAATTAAATATAATTGAACCATCTTCATCACCATACTCTTCTTCTATGGTGATTATTAGAAAGAAAGACAACAATATTCGTCTTTGCGTAGATTACAGGAAATTAAACAAAGTTACAAAGTTTGATGCGGAACCTTTACCTCTCTTAGATGACTTATTGGAGAAATTATCCCATGCTACATTTTTTTTCGAAATTTGACCTTTCAAAGGGTTATTGGCAAGTGCCACTCACACCTAAAGCAAAGCCATTCACCGCTTTCTCGACGCCACGGGGACTTTTCCAATGGAATTTTATGCCATTCGGATTAATGAATGCGCCAGCTATCTTTGTACGCATGATGCGCCGCGTACTGTCTCATCGTCCCGATGTCATTACTTACATAGATGACATCTGTCTTTTCAGTAACTCTTGGGATGAACACATTCAGGGATTAAAAGCTTTACTTTCTACTCTACGGGATTATAACTTAACAGCGAAACCTTCTAAGGCATTTGTCGGTTTTCATGACATCTCCTTTTTGGGTCATCGTATAGGTCGGAGTTTAATGTATACAGAAGACAGTAATGTCTCGAAAATCTTAAACATCTCAGCACCTAAGACAAAAAAACAAGTTAGGTCTCTTTTAGGACTAATACAGTTCTATTCTAAATTCATCCCTCATTTGTCTACTTTAACTGCACCTTTTTCTTCTTTACTGAGAAAAGGGACAGCGAACATAATCCAGTGGACTAACGAACACCAAATCGCGTTAGATTATATAAAAAGATTTTTTTCAAATGCGCCATTTTTGAAGTTGCCTAACAAAGATCTTACTTTTATTCTTCGTAGTGACGCATCCTCTTACGCCATTGCTGCCGTTTTGATGCAGGAATATACGGGCACCTTATTTCCAGTCATGTATGTTTCGAGAAAACTGACGGCGAGCGAAATGAAATACTCCGTTCTGGACAAGGAGTTGCTCGCGTTAGTTTGGTCAATCACAAAATTGGAACGTTACTTACTGGGCTCCCACTTTGTAGTGGAGACAGACCAAAAGGCTCTCACAGCACTGAACACTAAGGACGTTAAATCATCAAAGTCAACCAGATACGCTATTGCTCTTCAGCCATATAGCTATGAAATTCGAGCGATTCCTGGAGTGAAAAATGTGTTTGCGGACTGTCTGTCAAGATGTCCAAGCGAACTGGTCGAACCTAAACCACTTCCGGATGTTGAAACGTCCTCATAGATAATCAATCAAATATAATAAGAGGAACTGAGTACATTATCAATTTTTGAACTTCTATACGTGCTCTGTATGGAACTGAATTATTCGTACCAGCAAAAAAATTCCTGGATATACTTACTTTTGGATTATAACGTAACTTCGTGTGTAGTAACATTTTATTAGTGCGGAAACACTGTTCATAGTGACACATAGACATTCATTATTCTATGGAACATATTACACTACATACTGTATTCAAGAATATCTTTGCATCTTGCATGGAACATTAAGAACATATTCTAGTCGATTACTAACTAGTGTTAATGGAACAGTAACACTGAGTAAAATTGCAATTACTTAAATAAATTAGTAATTAGTTATTTGTTTGTAATTAAGAACTATCTTAATTAGATGAAATCAATTAAGCCACTTAATTACTTGTAGAGTACACATTAATTAACTTGAATAGTTGTGAATGTCTCTTTATACTTATATTTACTTCTCATTATACATTATCTCTCACGTTTAGATAACTAGTCCACCGTCATAATGTTAGAAACATTACGGGTGTTGCTTCTTAACGTGTTTAATTATGCTTTGCTGCATTTTGCATCTTTCATTTTCATTTTTTGATTCTCTTGTCTTTATTATCATCATCGTTGCTATTCATTTTCATTTGAAATCACATGTTTGAGTTGTAAATTTAGTTGAATGTTTTTATCATTTTTTTGGTTTTCATTTTCAACTTTCTTTTACTTCGTAGTTTACCACATCGTTCCAAAGTAGGTCGATTGTGGATGTGTGCTTTAATGCATACTTTCATTCAGTTATATTGATTTCCATTTTCATATTCTTTTTCATAATATTGTATAACTTTATGAATATAATTTATGCACATAGACGTCGATGTAGTTTTGACTCACCTCTCTTGGGTACTTAGTTTTAAAAAAAATTAATAGAATTAATTTTTTTTAAGGGCCGGTGATAAGGGAGCGGTTGCGTACGTTTTACCTAAGGGGGTAGTCTTCGGTCCTGCCAATGTACGCACCAGTCTTGAGATAGTTATATTATTTGTGCGTACGTTTTATTCACGCACCGACGTGCACAATGCAGAGTATGAGTTGCTCTTTGCGCACGGGTAACCTAGTTGGGGATTATGACGTCAGCTGTTGTAAGGGCAAGATGGACTCTCTCTCTGCCCGTATGTTATTATTTTGATTCTGAACAATTCGGTGGAAGAATTGTTATGAAGGATTTTGGTTGGGTCTTCAGGATGAAGCCAACATGCAGTTCAATACGTAAGTTTCGTTTGAACCTTCATGTATATTAATACGTCTATGAATAAAGTGGAACAGATGATCATCACTGGATTCTAGCGGGAATCCATATGTTATTGGATTCCTAGAATGGAACAGTTGAGATCTTTACTTCACTGTAAATATTTCGTAGTGGGAAGTCCTACGAGTAAAGGATAACTATTTGATCATATCTTGAATATCGGAACTTTTTGTAATGCCTATGCCAAGGTCGTGGCATATTTTGTAGGAGAGGTTAGTCAACTGAAGTCGCTAACCTGATTGTATTTTCGTGTAGAACTTTTATGGATTATATCAAACTGTATAGATTATTGTAAGGAGAAAGTCTGGGATTTAAACAAGTATTATATGGAAGCGTCATCCATGAGTATGAATCCATTTACTGTTACAGACGTCCTTGGAACAAGGTTAACGGACATGACCGTAATGTATTTCAAATGACAACAGTTAGGAAATCCTAGTCACTTGGATAGAAAAGGACTTGATTGATAAAGAAATCTATAGGAATGTTTTATTATCAACAGTAACTATAATTATGATGCTCTCATCGTTTGTCTTGATCGTGTCGTTGATTGCCGTTTGTCATTCGTCAATAAACCTGAATAACTTTTAACAACGAGTTGATTCTAGTCATGAATTGGCCAATTGCCTACCACTCGTTGGAATTTGATTGAATAACCTTTTGACAACTTTTCATTGAAACCATTCGCGTGTCTAAGCTAGTCATTGATACATCTACCACTAGCATATCGTTACTATCAACTACAATCACAAAAGAACCCAACATAACCAATCCTCTCAATAGCTAGTACTGACAGAAGTTGGATAAGATTTTGGGTTATGATTATAGGATGTTCCAATGACATGTAACGGACGTCTATGGAAAAGATAAATTACTGTCATTTTAGTCCGTGTTCCTCGAACTTTAAAGGGGGGGGGGGGGATAAGGGGACGGACGGGGGGGCACCTGTCACAGTGACTATTAATTTATTTTTTATCATCACGTCCGATTTTTTTTAATACTCTTAATGTTCTGGTTTCCTTGTCATTTTATATTTTCTTTCCTACCTTCGTGGCCCTATTTTTTCACCTTTTCAAACCCCACCCGCGGTTTGTTTACGTTCTGGCCTTCAACGGTCAGCGTAGCGGTAACGTAATGTTATCTAAACGCACCTGTGGTTCGTTTGACCAGAGAAACATTCCTCTGGTTGCTTTAAGTCTTTGATCGCGTTGAACGAGCGAGACGGCTTCTGTGTAGAACCGGCTCGCTAACGGCAGTGGAACTTTTTACGGTCGGTAAACTAGTTTGATCTTCAATTCAGGAGAGATTTGTTGTGGCCCCTGATCATAATATTATGTCTATCTGGGGAATTTCTGGCGTCTGTTGTCTTTGATGTAGTCTCTAGAATAACCTTGTCTTACTCCTCATTACGCATTACGCCGATACATCTGTAGAATCAGGCTATGCAGGTGTCCCGGGTGCGTTGGTTGTAAGCTATAAATCTGGCTAGTCTTAATAGACTAACACACTCGTGAATATTTTCCTGGCCCGAGATGGACCATCATGAGATAAGGCAGACTTTAACACAGAACTAAATGTTAAGGCCTATCTCTAGTCATTTTTCTGGGTGAGTAGACATGTCTTATTAATATATGAATATTCATGTTAGCTTGTTATATATCTGATAGGAAGGTGACTTACTTCATTTTTGAGGATTTCTCCCGGTAAATTTAATTCAGTGATAATGCAGCGCTGTCTACGGCCTTAGATAAGTGGTGCTTAAACTGTTACGGTTTATAATGGGAAATGATAAACTTACAATAACAGATACTAGGCGTAGAATCAGTTCATACAATGCTTACCATTAAGTTAAGAGTCAGCAAAATTAACTGTCATTTCTGCAAGATAAGGTCAGAGGTGTGGATCATTCACTTAACACTGAATTATAGGAGAAAGTCACTTATTCCTTTTTTTATAGATATTTCTAGTGGCAAGGGAGAATCATTTTATGCTTACTTGTGTGGCTAGGCACTAGTCTATAACTTTCACAGAAAGCAGTCACCAGGCATAGATATAATTATATCTTATGATTCAGCCACAGCTGTATTATTATAGCAGGAACATTGCAGTTTTCTATGTATTTATTTGTGGGATCATATTTTTCCCCCAAGGGGCATATGATTTATTTGTGTAATGTCACATGCTGTAATCTGTTAATGTAATTCATTTAATGTTGTAAGATGAATAAGCATATTCATTCAACTGTAACTACAAGGTTAGGTTTCCTGTATGTTTAGTTGGAAGAAGAGGAGTAGATTTTGCTGTTAGAACATTTACTGACAGGTACCTGGGTGTACAAAAGATATTAAGCCTATGCGGGCACATGCTATAATTGATAGAGTGGAAGGAGCAGAGTATAACTGGTTAAAAAACATTAGAGTGATTTTGTTGTTGCTTGATGTAACGGGTGTCTTTTTTGGGTCTCAGTTTCAGGGATACTGATTTGCTAGAGTCAAGTCTCCAGTCAGGCGAAGAAATGTCATATACTCTTCGTTCTAGAGGGATTCTGAATACAGCTAGCAATCACGAGTCGTCAACCCCATTCCTGAACCTAAACCCTTTGTCAACGCCACGTTAAGCTCACGCAGTGCATCGAGCCAACGCTAAATCTGAAATCATCTCAGGCAGTAGTAGTTCTCTACTCGCCTATTGGATTACCAGTCAGAGCATTGCGGCTTCCAGAATATCAAAACCGCCCAGCATGTCTATAGCAGAATCTGATATCACCCGCCTTTGTGTGCCTAAACGGGGCACTCAGCCAAACCACAGCCAAACCAGTTTAAACCGGATTTAATGCCAAGCAAGCAATAGCGCCGGATAAGAGCGCCTGGTTCTCTTCGTCCCCAAATAACTTCGTCTGGTGTAGTTCTGGGTTATGAAAACCTCGCACTTATGACCGTCTTCCAGCCCCCTCACGCAATTAGAGGTCACCAACGTTTAGCACCACCAAGGAAAGTTTTGTAGGCTTATTCCCTCACCTTGAAGGATCTACATGTAAGACACTTTTCTGGAGCTAGCGCCTTTGGTCCCACGAAAGCGGACAGGCTGTCGCTCAGTTTGTTTATTTGGTCAGCAGGAGAGATAGACAGCGTCTTCCAGCCCCTCACGCAATTAGAGGTCACCAACGTTTAGCACCACCAAGGAAAGTTTTGTAGGCTTATTCCCTTGCCTTGAAGGATCTACATGTAAGACACTTTTCTGGAGCTAGCACCTTTGGTCCCACGAAAGCGGACAGGCTGTCGCTCAGTTTGTTTATTTGGTCAGCAGAAGATAAACAGCGTCTTCCAGCCCCTCACGCAATTAGAGGTCACCAACGTTTAGCACCAACAAGGAAAGTTTTGTAGGCTTATTTCCTCACCTTGAAGACACTTTTCTGGAACTATTACATTTGGTCCCACGAAAGCGGACGGACTGACACTCAGTTTATTCATTTCTCTGTGTTCTATAGGTTTTATGATCGGTTGTGTGTGTGTGTGTTGTTGGTGTATTTGGCATATTTTGATTATTGATGATTATTGATGAATTTTATGCTGTGTATGATGATATGCATTATTTTCATGCTTTTCTTCTTTAATAAAGTTTACACATTTTATTAATTCGCTGTTCACGACCCTTCCATCCATAATTAACTTGTTTTAGCTCTTTACTATAATCTCTATGTTTGATAAGAGAAAAGAGTGAGAGCAGGAGGTGCTTAGACAGTAAAAGTGAGTTGAGGCTTGGAGAGAGAGATCATTGTGATAAATCTTCTTCCACGTTGTCTCAAGTCCACCTCCTATTACACTTTATCTATGTGTAAGCTATAACTCTGTCAGTCCACTATCCCTTGTCGATTTCACTACTATTGTCCAACTCGACAAATACTCTACACTCTAACTCAACCACGACATGTGTAGACCATATATTCACTCTCAGGAACATTATAGAGCAGTGCTCAGAATGGCAAAGACAGCTTTACATTAATTTCGTTGATTTTGAAAAGGCTTTTGACAGCATACATAGGGACAGTTTGTGGAAAATACTGAGGGCTTATGGAATTCCAAGCTGCATAGTATCAATCATAAAAAGCCTCTATGCCAACTTTACGTGTAGTGTTGGGCAGAGCAACCTAACCTTTGAGGTGAAGACAGGAGTACGACAGGGATGCCCCTTATCAACCACTCTATTTTTAACAGTCATAGACTGGGTGATGCGCCAGACAACAGAGGGCAGTCCAAGAGGAATAAGATGGACAACATTTTCTACATTGGAAGATCTGGAATATGCAGATGACATTGCACTACTAGCACATTCACATCAACACATCCATAAAAAACAGATAGACTTAATAAGTTTAGCCAGCAGGTGGGCTTGAACATCAATTTAAAGAAGTCTGAGGTCATGACGCTCAATGGGAGCAACCCTGAGCCCATATCAGTAAGGAATCAGCAACTGGTACAGACAGATACCTTCACATACCTAGGAAGCATAGTAACACCAGACGGCGGGGCAGGCAAAGACATCAACATCAGAATGAATAAGGCAAGAACAGCCTTCTTTAGCCTAAACAACATCTGGAAGTCCTCCCAATACAGCACAAGCACAACATTAAGATTATATAAGAGCTGTGTGCTTTCTGTGCTTCTCTATGGTGCGGAATGCTGGAGAGTTACAGAGAAGGAAATGTCGAAATTGTCCTCTTTTCACACAACATGCCTAAGAAAAATTCACCGAATCTTTTGACCGAATACCATCACTAACCAAGATCTGCTTACTCGTAGCAAGCAAGAGGACATGCACACCATCATAGCTGGCAGACGCTGGAGCTGGGTTGGCCATGTCCTCAGAAGAGACCCCGATGCCATCACAAGAACAGCTATGCTTTGGGCCCCTGAAGGAAAACGAAAGAGAGGCCGACCAAAAACAACCTGGCGGAGGACTGTGGAGGCTGAGATGCAAAGAATGAACCAGAGTTGGGGCACTGTACGAAGGATGGCCACCAACCGATCAAAGTGGAATCAATTTGTTGTTGCCCTACAAGACGCCACTAGGCGTGATGGCCACTGACTGCTTTGACGGTCGGCGGCTAAGGAACAAAGAAGAAGAAAGAGATTTAACACTTCAACTAAGATCCTAGAACTTAAAGCACAAAGTGAGTTCTCCGGGGCTGCTATCTTATAATCATAGAAATCAACTACAGTCCTCTGGTCTGTCCTATATTTGGGTCCTGATATTCTGTGCACCTGACAGTCTATGATTTGTCCTTGAAGAAATATAAAGCAAGGGAAGTAGGCTTGCAGGGCGCTAGATTATAAAGAATATTTTCGCGCATCCGTCCATATTGTTTCGTGGGTGAGAAGTCTAATCACGAGCAGCTTAGATTTGCATTCCACATTAAAAAAAAAAAAAAAAAAGATAAATAAATAGCTGATTTTGGAAGAGGTTTTATCCCTCACTACTCTCGTTTATCTAGAATATTCGTCAAGACAACTGTTAAGGAATAAAGTTAATATGTCATAGTATATTGCCACACGCAGGCATATAGCCATTGTTATTTGAGGAGATATGTCTATTTGTGGTAATGCATGTTTTGCACGATCTTTAACTTGTATTGAACGCCATATACTTTGAAACGTCACCGGTTGTCAATGACGTAATGTGGTAGAGCTAATTTCTTCTAACGGCTAATTTTCTGGGCCTTTCGTATGTTTCATACGTCGAAGCAAGACGTATTTTTCGAGCTCCCGGAGTTGTGGAGAAATTGAGTAATTCTTATGTGGCATTATTATATTCTCAAGGCCGCCACTTGTTTTCAACGATCGTTAAGATTGTCCCGAACTTATGAAGAAGTTCCGCACCTTACATAGAAGTATTTTTATTCAAGAAACATAATTCACGTTTTTTGGTCGCATTACTTGGGTGTCCGTGATTGGCAAGCACCTCTTAGTCAGAACGGCCAGAACTGAACAGAGAAGACGAAGATATATATATTTTCAACATGCATGCTTATTGACTTATGGACTGACCACATTTATTGAGGAGACAGATGTTGAAGATTCTCCATTGCTTGTATTGTGAAGGAATTTAATAAATATGCACTACATGTATATTGTGTACCTGCTAACCGCCGACTTGAGTTGTTCTGCCAGTATCATATCTTGTATGACAAAATCCTAATGCATTCGACAACATAGCACGACGAACTCTTTAAGGTAAACATCTTCACACATTCTAAAAGAAACAACAGTCGTAACAACAACATAAACTAAAGTTATCTGCATGTCATGAAAAATTCAAGTTTTTGACAACATAACCATGTACAGTTTTGGTCTTCGTTGGTTTTTATCATGTTTACACTCACTACTTCTTAGATCTATTGCTGATAATCTCTTTCACTATTTCACTTTCTTGTAATTATTGCTTACAACAAATTCTGAGCTGAAACGATTACGTCGCTTTCGTGCTTTAAAAATCCCATTCGTTATCTTATTGTCCATGTCTTAATCTGTCACCAGATTGCCATTTACAGTGTGTTTTTGGGTACGGCATATGTAAACTTTAACAACTTATCAAGCAACAACTTGGGTTTTCTTCTATGTCCCCAGACAGAAAGTCGGAGGTAATAAAAGTCCGAGCTTGCGATAAACGATAGATCCAGGTGGAAATTCCGCTCCTACGCTTAATTCGTGCCTAGTTGGAAGTGTGTTACACAATCAAACACAGACATTTCACTCTACACCACCAGAAGTCAATATGGTTTCAAACGAAAGTCAGCGAGGGAAAAAAAAAGTAGTAAGGGATGGTCAATTGGGTCCAGACATGACAAGAAACCTTGAACTATGAAGCGAAAATAACAAGTACTGTAAGAGGGAAGAAAACGGAAAAGGAGGAGCACAGAAGAAATTAAAGGATGGCACAGGAAAATGTAACGATTGAGATTGTTTCGTTACTACCATGATTAAGTGAGGATCTGCTTCAATTTTGAACCATGTTTTAGTGAAAATCTGCTTCAATTTTGTGTCATGTTTTAGTGTGGATATGCTTCAACGTAGTTTCATGTTTTAGTGAGAATCTGCTTCAATTTTGTGTCATGTTTTAGTGTGGATATGCTTCAACTTAGTTTCATGTTTTAGTGTGAATCTTATGAAGCAGATCCTCTCACCAGCATGGCAGGCCTTATATGGCCTAGTAAACTAGGAGCTGAATTCAACACCAAGCAGTTACGAGATTCAAGGGCACTTACGAGATTCGGTGAAATTGCGAAAAAAACATCGTGCTGGCTGTGGAACAACCGCAACGGGCTATGGAATTCGGGACAATAATTTATTTTCAACATAGGGGTTACTTTTACAATTTCCTCCAGCTGGCAGAAAAAAAGACTGAAGTTGAAAAGCTGCAAGCAAGGTGGAGTGGGTTCAATTCTCTACACAAGACAACAGGAGGCTGACACTTATGAGTTATGACCCAAGTGCCCCCCCCCCCCCTCTTCCCCAGAGTGTAAAAGAGATCAAGGGGCCGTAACACTTGATCGACGGAGGGACTACTTCTGATGATCAGATTGCCGCCTGTTGTATCGCTCTATATAGAGTATCCTATCATCTTATCAGAGCAATGCTCACATGCATAACGGATACCAATTATCAAATTCCTTACATAGGCTGCGATACCGCACAGTTAGAAAAGAACATCAAATTTACCTGCCTTTGGTTCAGTAGTAAAAGATATAACAGGGGAGAAGGAGGGGGTCGAATCGACGACTTATCCTCACTGACTGCCACTTGAGAGGTTAGACTCTTTCGCGGTTCCTCGTCCTTCAGACCCACCGAACTACCGGTGTAGCATGTGACGCTCTAAACGAGGAGTGTGCGCACGCATAAATTCTTTAGTGTTTAAATTCGCAAGAAAGGATCGCTGCCTTGTTTCAGATATTTTTTAACACTTATAATTGTTCAATTAACTTTGGTTGCTTGCGTTAGAAACATATTATAAGACTAGCCTGTGTAGCTTTTGTTAGAATTTGTGCAGTTGTCCTGTGGTGTTTCCAGATTCAAGTCAGAACAATTTATTTCCAATGGACTAGTTAAACAAGGCACACGTGAGAAAATCTAGAATTCAAAGATGTGTTTAAGATTGTGTTTGTTGACGGAGAGTGATTTCTTACTAAATTGTGATTTAGAAGTCTATTTCATTTTAAACTGATGTTCTGTTTAACCTATCTATCTATCTATCTATCTATCTATCTATCTATCTATCTATCTATCTATCTATCTATCTATCTATCTATCTATCTATCTATCTATCTATCTATCTATCTATCTATCTATCTATCTATCTATCTATCTATCTATCGATCTATCTATCTATGCGTCTGCCTGTCTCTCTGTCGGTCTATCTATCTATAAGTTTATCTTTATACCTGCTTGCCTGCCTGTCTCTCCGCCAGTCTATCAGTTTGTTGTCTGGTTAACTATCGGCTTACTCTGTCACCAATTATTTTTATCGGTGTGTATGTTGTGATCTCATCTCATAATCGGAACCTCTTCTACCCTGTAAAACAGAGTGTAGAGTGGAGCCAAAGAGCACAAGGCTCCTGGGCAAAACATGTAATCAAAATGTTTGACAAACATTAGTAGATTATAATTTAGCTCTGCAGCTCTACAACATCTTCCTTTGAACTCCTAACAGAACATTGAGCCACTGCTGGTTCCCTTTCAGGAAGCCTGTGCCACGTAGTCAAATGAGCATATGTAGCGGTGGTTTGTGTAGCAATTAGTTTACATGATGAGTTTGCCAGCAGTTGGACGCATTGTACGACATGCTTGAGGGTGCAGTAGAACTATGATTTCTTTGTCTCTTCAGGGACACCCGGGAACTACATGGGCAGCTCTAGTACCGTCATCATCATTATTTGTTCTTTCTTGCTCCCTTTGGAGCATAGAGTCACCAATGTAGCTGGCCTTCTTGCAGGAAGCCTGCACAGAGCATTCATAAGTTGTTGTAGCAGTGGTTTCTGTAGTAATTTCTTGTGTATGATAAGGTTGTCACCCTTAGATAAACTCTATTATGGCAATCATCTATTCCAAAACACCTTGCCCAAACATATGTTATATTCTGTCTGATACTTTATATACCTTCTTCCTCTCTCACAACCACACATTTGTTAATATATCCTCACATCGTTATAATCATCATCAGTCTTCTATATTCCTTAAAGATCCCGGGACAACCAATAAGGGATAAATTACACTACATGTGCTAAAACTCTTCATACGCTCCTGCTGAGAAGTTTCTGTAGCAATGTGTTTTACACATGGTGTCTCCGATGAGAGAATGAGAGAATACTGCTACTGCGTCATAGAGCTTTTCGCAAAAGACGACTAATATAATGTTGTCCTTTTGGCTGGCACCCTCATCGTGTACAAATAATTGCTATAGTAGCCACCTCTACAAGAGCACATGCATGTTTTGTCACAGTCTTTTTCAAGAGGATTAACAGCAGCGGTGACCTCATACTTCTCATGAGAAGAAAAAATGAAATCGCTGATGATGATGTAATAACACATAAACATATACACACATAAACATATACTCTCATACACACAATGTGTTTTTAATCATCTTTGACAGGCTTTCACTCTAAACACACATATGCGCACACACCCAAACTATAATTTAATGATAAACAAATCTACAGGTCGGGGGGAGTGTCTCTTTTGAGACAAAGATATAATAGGAATAATGCACCCTCAAGCATGTCGTACAATGAGATTGTACATGGGGGTTGGCCAACCTCATCATGTCAAACAAATAGCTACATAAACCACTGCTTCAAGAGCATGTGCATGCTTTGTGCAGACTTCCTGCAAGGGGGCAAAAACAAAGATAAATGATGATAATGAATGATATCTACAAAATGATGATAATGAATGATATCTACAAAATGATGATAATGAATGATATCTACAAAATGATGATGATGATGAATGATATCTACAAAATAATGATAATGAATTATATCTACAAAATGATGATAATGAATGATATCTACAAAATGATGATGATGATGAATGATATCTACAAAATAATGATAATGAATGATATCTACAAAATGATGATAATGAATGATATCTACAAAATGATGATGATGAATGATATCTAAAAAATAATGATAATGAATGATATCTACAAAATGATGATAATGAATGATATCTATAAAAAGATGATAATGAATAATATCTACAAAATGATGATAATGAATGATATCTACAGAATGATGATGATGATGAATGATATCTACAAAATGATGATGATGAATGATATCTACAAAATGATGATGATGAATGATATCTACAAAATGATAATGATGATGAATGGCATCTACAAAATGATGATAATGAATGATATCTACAAAATGATGATAATGAATGATATCTACAAAATGATGATGATGAATGATATCTACAAAATGATGATGATGAATGATATCTAAAAAATGGTGATAACGAATGGCATCTACAAGTGGAGCACATCCACAAGTGTGGGTACAATGTTAATAACCTTTTAATGCATAACACAATCACACATGTGAAGTTGATCATAAACTTGAATTCTGTCACACAAGCGTACAGTGGAGGTGATGTGCGATGTGCATAATAATACTTAGTCGTTTTTCTTCTACCGTCAGGTGTAGAGGTTTGGAACAGAGAGCGCCATACTATCCTATCGGCTGTCTTAGTTTTGTGTTCCCATTAGCGTATTTTTATGATGTCACTTTTCGTCATCGATGTTGGACGTCATTGGGACTAATGTTCACTACTTGCCCGATTCTTTCAGCGGAGTGTATTATAGCAGGACTTGTTTTTTTTAAATTCCATTTTCTGCTTTTGATTTTCGTTGATTGTTGAATTTCTTGTATTGATTAATTCTTTTCGGTTGTGTAGTTTCCTTGCTTTATTATTGCTCTTCATCTGTGTTAATAAATACTACGTGTTTGCAGTGTACATAGTATTTTTCTTTCACACACTACATTTCTTGTCCTTATTGCCTGTTTGTAACTGTGGCTGACGAAGGGTGAAACATGAAACGTCCCGTGTTTCCTGTGTACCGCTAACTTGTAAAACTGATTCAATACCGTTTTATTTGTTTATATTTATTTCTATCTATGTAAATATAAATATAAATATAAATAAATATATATATATATATATATATATATATATATATATATATATTTATATATATATATATACATATATATATATATATATATATATATATATATATATATATATACTTACTTACTTAGTCGTTCCCCTTCTACCGTGAGGTGTAGAGGTTTGGAAGAGAGAGCGCCAGACCATTCTATCAGCTGTCTTCTTCCTGGCCTGGTTCCATTCTAGTCCTCGTTCCTTCAAAGATTGTCTAATGTTGTCCTCCCAGCGGACTCTGGGTCATCCTGGAGGTCTGGATCCCTGGCTCTTTGTTTCCCATGCTTGTCGTGGTAGCCGATCTTCTCCCATTCTGCAGACATGGCCAAACCATCTTAGTTGGGATATATATATACAGGGTGATCGAGAAGTCCCTCCGCAGTGGCTTCGGTGCTTTAATGGAATGAATGTAACAAGTTATGATACAGTACAACAGTATTAGTTTAATTGACTTTAATTAGATTTACTTTACAGCAAGTGTTGGAAGTGTCTTCCGTAATTCTCCAGAGACAAAGCAACTCTTATTGACTTGTTTTCAAAAACGTCAATGAAGGTATCTCGCGTGATGAACTGAGTGTAGACACTTATGGCAGCCTTCAGTTATGGTATTGTTTTTGGGCGACCTTTGTACACACATCCTTTAGCACCGCCCTAAAAGAAGTAATCGGGCGAAGTGAGATCTGGTGACCGTACTGGCCAAAGTCCCTTTGAAATTATGCGATCCGCAAAGAAGTCCTTCAGTAATTCTAGGGTACGGTATGCAGTTTGTGCAGTTGCACCATATTGTTGGAAGTAGCCATTCATTATGTCGTTTTCGTCAAGCTGGGCAATGAATGGGTACACAATTTGCTAACAGTACCGTTCAGAATTAAGTGTGTACTCAAAAAATAAGGGACCCACAATTCTTCTTCTCGAAATTGCTATCCAAACACCGATTTTCTAGTCATTTCTCGTGAAAGGAATGTGAGTTGGCTGTGGACCACAAGCGAGTGTTTGGGGAGTTTATGTAGCCAGATAAGTGAAACCATGCTTCATCTGTATAAAGTGTGTAGTCCAGAACCTCAATACCATTATCCTATATGAACTTCTGATACCACTGACAATAACGTATTCTGTTATCGTGATCCGCAGGTTTCAGGTCCTGAACAGCGCACACTTTGAAAGGAAAGAAATTCAGTTTCCGCCGAACTGCTTTTTGTGCAGATCTGTAGCTTACATCTGTCTCCTGCGCCAATTTTTGCAATGATTTTAATGGACTTGCCATCAATTTATCAGAAATATCCAACAATTTCTCCTCAGACAAAACGGTTGGCCGTCCACTTCGAGGAACATCTGCCACCTAACCAGTCGATCAAAATTTGGCGATTAGATCTCGGACAGTGTCGCGGTGTAGAACTGTGGAATTGGGAAACTTCTCGGCGAATTTGTGTTTCACATCTTCTGTGTACCTATCACCGTTTCCCCCCCCCCCCCCCCTCCCGGTCCTTCCATTGCTTAACTGACACGACATTAAGATCCAATAAGTGCCGAAGGTGAAATAAGAGATTGAAAATTCAATTTTCTTCTGAAATTCATGTAGAAAAATTTTGATAAGACAGTCAAACATACTAAACTCTAAATCTATGTCTGAGACCTTCAAACGTTTAAACTTTATTCACTAACCATACCAAACAAAACGTTTTTTTTTAAACAATTCATATTAAAGTCGAACACGGCAGATAGGAACAATTACAAAAAATGTGACTAAAGTCGAGTGTGGCAGTGAAAGAGTTTAGTTCAGGGCAGCTAGGGGAAAAAATTCTACGGTGCCCCCTTCCTTTGGTGCCCTAAGCACGTGCTTATTTTGCATAATGGTTAAAAAAAGTGATGGCACTGTGTTAGTCCAATTACCACATGACACATTGGTATGACAAGATCACCAATGTCAAACTGATGACAAGAACCAGACCGGCGGAGGTGGAACAAGAAATAAAAAGATGACGCTGGCAATGGAAAGGACACGCACTGAGAAAACCTGTTCACAGCATTACAAGCCATCCCTTTTTCTGGAACCCTCAGGGTAAGAGAGGTGCAGAAAACGAAAAACACAAGAAGAAAAGAAGCGGAGACAGACATGAAAGGGATTTTAAAAAAACATGGAATGTCCATGAGACAATCATGAATTACTTGATGGGTGAGACAATCATGAATTACTTGATGGGTGAGACAATCATGAATTACTTGATGGGTGAGACAATCATGAATTACTTGATGGGTGAGACAATCATGAATTACTTGATGGGTGAGACAATCATGAATTAATTGATGGTGTCGTGAAATATTCTAATCCACATATATAAATTATCAGGTAAATGTAAAGCATAACAAATAACTTCAATAAAAGGAAAGAAGAATGGTAAAGAACAGTGCTGTCACAATGACTGTACTCGAAATCCCCTTGTTTTCTCCTTCGTCTGCAAATTGTAACGTTTCACGTTGATAGTAAAAGCCTTCTGCAGCATACACGCGTTTCACCAACACAATAAAATGTGTACTCCATTTCTAAGAAAAACCTTGAGATACGCAGCTGACCTAGATTTAAAATTCCATTCATGTCATTTTATACACTACGTTACCATAAACGAAAGACAGATGGACTAAAGATAGAAAGAAAGGGAGGGGCTGAAAGCCGGAACGCAGGCAATACTACCACAGTCGCGCGATACACAATTACTACCATCACGCGTGTAAGGCCACATGCACTAGCTTTTTTCAAATCGACAGTGATAAACAACACTACCCATACGAGAGTTAGTTTTTAAAAACCTGAAAATTCTTATTAGGAAATATGACATTATACTGGTTTACGTTTGAAAACATTACAGTACCCAGACACCACATCGTATTCGAAGCGAACAGGAGGTAGTAGAAAATGCATATTTTGAACGCAGCCCCTTAGCCCCATTAAATTTATATATTTGGGTTCCTTAGGACTTGCTGACAAATAATATGTTAAACGTTACGCAAATAGTCTAGGAATTAACAAATTATAGCCAAAAGAAATAGTGAGGGATGTCAGACAACACCCAAATCAGAATCGCTCAGTGGCAGATTTTCAACACACCATTATACGGGAAATAGGCTGACATGTTACCTCCTATTTGATTGGCGGAAAGTAAATGTAAGGCTAAACACGATTAGTCGGACTATAAATACTACTTCTTTGTTGTTAGGGGAAACGTGAGTAGGAGTACTTTTTTGAAAAGCTGTGTAAACATGGCACGATTGGTTAGACCTGCCAATATAGTCAATCAGAGGCGTCAGGTCAGCACCACATTTGCAAATAAACTTACTACAGAACCAGTGCGTTGAGCGCCAGTGCATATTTTTCTAAATAAAAGCCTGGGACATCGGCAGATCGAAATTGTGCTATATTCATTGCCAGTCAACGTAATTCTGTATTATTTCCATGAATTGTGGTAAGCTTGAAATATTTGATATCTTTTTAATGAAAATTGAATGTAAATTGATAATTTATGTCTGTATATATGTGTGGTGCAGTAGCGAACATGAGGTAAAGCCTATATAGTGCTCCAGCCTGAACAGAAGGTGTCGGAGGAAAGTAAAACTGCATGGAATTGCCACACAGTACACTGACACCTATCTTATCGACTAGAAAGAAATAATGCTGGAATTGCAGAGGCGTAGTGATCATTAGGGAGGAA
The DNA here is from genome assembly GCA_024509875.1 of Oreohelix idahoensis. Classification (NCBI taxonomy): domain Eukaryota; kingdom Metazoa; phylum Mollusca; class Gastropoda; order Stylommatophora; family Oreohelicidae; genus Oreohelix; species Oreohelix idahoensis. Next base: position 41,427 of record JAMPIV010008167.1, on the reverse strand, counting down.
TATACTGGTGTAAATTATTTCAGATGAAGCTGACAGTTGGCCTACCGCTCTGAACTCAGTGTTTGTTATGTAATGTGTTCAGTCTGTAAATAGATTATAAATTAGTTATGAAGTAGGAGGTACAACCTTCTTGTTTCAGGGACTGTGGTCCTAAAGTTATTGAGCAGCACCTGGTCAGAACTTTGCTGAATCCAGAGGCGGACAGCATACTCCTTGGTCCATATAGCAAACAGTGAGGTGTCTCCAGAACACAGGGGAGCAATCGAGCAGAGGAGTCTTTTCCTGCCGCCATCACGAAAGATAAGCCTATGTGGCCAGCGGAGCTCAACATTATGTAACCCCATCTTAAACTGACATTGTATAAAAATAAGAGGGGAAATTAATTGTTTTAATGAACGGAACTGAGAACATCTCCAATACTAGTTCCAACAGAAACAAACACTTGAAGTCATGATGACAAATAACAACATAGCTTGAAAAAACAAAACCAGTATTACCTCATATTACTACTACACAACTGACACACATAGGATAATATTAATAAAATATGTCACTACAAGATTCATATTGATAAATTCTGTACATATAACTTGTAATTAAAATTGATTGTGATTCCTGGTTCACTTTGTATTTGAATCAGGACACATATATATTAGTGACAGTAATTAATACATATTTATATTTGAAAATTTACCAGTGCCTCATTTAAGAATAGTCTTATAGAGTGTTAAATGTGTGTGAGTGTCACAGTGTTGTCACGTGTGGTAGAATAAATTAAATTGTTTATCTGTCTGTTGTTGTTGTGACTTACACTTCATCATATACATACCCTAGACATTCAACGTAGTCATCACAATATTCCAGAATAATTCTGACTGAGGTATAAATATGTGGTAGCAAGTAAGGTCATCTGTAATACACTACCCTTATTAGATACAGATACCTTCACAGCTGATCTCAGTCAGTACACTAAGTCCCCTATAAATATTTATAACATCCCACTTTACCACATATATTGGGGTCTCGCTCCAGGGATATTGAACTTTCTCCTGTTATAGATATTGGGAATAAAAGAATTAAAAGGTATCCTTGGGTGGAAATAAATAAGGTTGAGCTCTCAGTGCCTGTAGTGTCCTTAGATAATTATTGAAAGATTGAATTGCATGTTAGACAATGGCCGACTTGGCAAAATTTCGATCTGCTGCTGTACAGACTGCGAAAGAGTTAGGAATGGACGGACAAATTATGATTGCTTATGTCACTGCTGAATGTGACAAATATATTGAACGGGAAGAAAGAAGATTAGAAAAAAGAGGCCGAAAGAAAGTTAGAGGCTGAGACTAAGAGGTTACAATTTGAGGCTGAGACTAAGAGGTTGCAGATTGAGGCTGACAAAGAGGCTAAAGCATTGGAAGCCGAGGAAAGAAGACAGGCTGCAGAAGAAAGAAGATTGACTGCAGAGAGGGAAGCAGAAAAGGAGGAGAAGAGATTACAAAGGGAACATGAGTTACGACTAAGGGAGTTTGAGTTTCAAGGCCATGCTCCTGAAAATGGTGCCAGTCCCTTTACCTCTGATGCTACTGCTAGTCAGGGAGCCTCAACCTCGGCTATGAATTTTCATTTAGATCATTTCGTTGAGAAAGACGATGATATTGAGAGCTATCTAAATAGATATGAACTATTGGCTACCACATATGGGTTAGAGAGAGAAAGGTGGAGCTTAAAGTTATCTCAAGGTCTTCGTGGGGCAGCTTATGAAGTTTTTGCCAAAATGAGCAGAGGTGATCAGGAAAATTATGACATGCTAAAGCAGGCTCTTTTGTTAAGATATGAAAAGAACGCAGAATTTTATAGGAAAAAATTTAGGAATGCTAAACTACTGTCAGGTGAAACCTATCACCAGTTCTCTGCACGGTTAGAGACATACTTGGAGAAATGGACTTCTCTGGGGAAAACCCAAGATCTTAAGGAAATGGTCCTTATAGAACAACTAAGAGAGTCCATGGCTCCAGACCTGAGAAAGTTTCTCATGGAACAAGGTGCAGAGAGGCTGAGTGAGTTGCTAAATGTTGCTGAAAGGTATCAAGCAGCTCAGGCAGAGGTATCAGGTAACAAAAAGAAACAGTTGGAAAATTTTAGGGCACCACAGAACTTTAATAAATTTGATCCTAGGGATCAAAACAAAGGTAAGCACCAATTTGATAGGCCACGGTATGACAATAAAAATAAAACCCCACAATTCGATGAAAGGAAATATGATGAAAGAAAATCTTTCAACCAAGGGAAAAGGTGGTGTAAAAATTGTCAGATGAACAATCATGACACTGACCGTTGCAGAAGGAACCCTATAGTTATGGCCACCCTTCAGGTCAGGTCGACCTCAAGACAAGAGGAGGATATTATGTTAGATACCACTCCAGAAGAGATGAGGAAGGCACAGGCTGGGGATAAGACCCTCAAGCCTTGTTTCAGGAAATTGTCAACTTGTCATACAACTCCAGGCAAGGGAGATTTTTTACATGAAAAACAAGTTGATGTATAGGAAGACTGGAGCTAGATCCAAAGGTCAGGGACAGCTGGTACTTCCTAAAAGATATAGGGCAGACTTAATAAGGAGCCTACATGTGAAACCAGATGGGGACCATGAGAAAATAGGTACCATCATCCAAAAGGTGGCTCACAATTATTATTGGCCCAAGGCAAGATGGGACATTGAGAATTTTGTAGAAAGGTGTAGCATAGCACATGAGGGAACACCCACAAGTGGGAACATGGATCAGGACCTGGACACGCCACGGGGCAACATTAGGCCTGACAATAAAAAGGAATATAAATTTGATAAAGTGGACCAAATGAAATGGGAAGCCCCTTTTCACGGACAAGCTTCACTTAACTGTTTTACAATGGCCACTATGCAGAGAGTGCAAAAAGATGTCTTACCCCAGGATAAGCCGAAAATCCCTCAATCGGACTTAAACAAACTGGAGGAAGAAGATGTAGAGAGGAAATCTCTCATCAAGAATTTTAAGTGGGGAGAAAGCCCCAAGAGGAAAATTGGTAGCGGTCGTTTTATGCATGATAATTCTGGGAAGAAAAATCATCACTATAGCGCTTCGAGTGGAAGAGACCATACCGGTGCATGGACAAATAGGTCCACAAAATTAAAGGTCCATATGTAACGCTGTTAAGAACGTGGACTGATGAAAAGGCAGAGGAAAATATTACATCCTCATACCAATATGTGAATGAGCTGACCACTCGTTTAAAAACTGGCTGGAAACTTGCCAATGAAAATTTGAAACAAGCCAGGAAGAAACATGCTGCCTATTATAACAGAAAAGCTAAAGACAGAGATTTGGCTGTGGGAGAGAAGGTACTGCTTCTTCTACCCGGTAGTCAGAATAAGTTACAAATTGGAGGGCAAGGTCCATATACAGTTCTAGAGAAGGTGTCTAGAACAAATTATAAGATAGATAAGAAGGGGAAAGAAAAAATCTATCATGTGAATCTCCTGAAGAAATATTTGGAAAGAGAACATCAGGAAGAGACACACTTGTTGACCTTGTCCATTGCCATGGAGATGAAAAAAGGAACCACTTTCATCATTTGAATATCCATTACACCCCTGTGAGACAGCGGCACAGGTGAAAATCAGTACACATTTAACGAAAACTCAGAAAGAGAGAGTACAACAGGTTCTAGATAATCATGCAGAGGTGTTAACAGACCGACCAGGACATACAAACTTATTGGAACATGATATGAAGCTGATAGACCTCACACCTGTATGTATGAAATCCTATTCGATTCCTTTTGCTAAGGAGAAAGCTTTGAAGGAAGAGATAGACTATTTGTTGAAGGAAGGAATTATTTCACACAGTGAATCTTCGTATAGTTCCGGTGTTGTACTCTTAAGGAAGCCCTCTGGAGAACATAGACTCTGTATAGATTACAGGAGACTGAATGCTATTACAGAAGGACAGGTGGATCCATTGCCGGATACAAATCAGCTGTTTGCCAGACTAAATAAAGCTAAATATTTCTCAAAAGTGGATCTGAGAAAAGGATACTATCAGATTCCAGTAAAACCTGAGATCAGACAAACTTGTTGGATGTAAACATTTCGGAGGAACGTAATGAATCCCTGAGTTGCCTCTTTGATTGAGGATATTCCGAATGTTTCATACAGGCTAATAAGAAGATTATGAGATCCACTACGAAAACTCTGCTATCACCAGGTATATGTTATCTCCTCATAACGTACATTTTGGGGAAAATCTAATGTTCTCTGGACATGTCATTGCGCAGACTCAGAGAAGAGAAATGGTGAATACGCGTTGTGAAGCAGCATTAAGACAAGCAGTCACACTTGCGGCTGTTCAGTAACATAACCGAAAGATATTATTGGTTGTAGAGGTCTGAGGCAGATTTCATGAGTAGTGCTTACTCTGAATGGACCCAAATACATAAAACCATGATAGCACAACAGCAGAGTAAAGTCAAGTTGACTTACATTTATCTATGTGTATATAGAATAAAGGACTGACATAAGATGTCTGTTTTAAGAGGGGAGATGTCGTGAAATATTCTAATCCACATATATAAATTATCAGGTAAATGTAAAGCATAACAAATAACTTCAATAAAAGGAAAGAAGAATGGTAAAGAACAGTGCTGTCACAATGACTGTACTCGAAATCCCCTTGTTTTCTCCTTCGTCTGCAAATTGTAACGTTTCACGTTGATAGTAAAAGCCTTCTGCAGCATACACGCGTTTCACCAACACAATAAAATGTGTACTCCATTTCTAAGAAAAACCTTGAGATACGCAGCTGACCTAGATTTAAAATTCCATTCATGTCATTTTATACACTACGTTACCATAAACGAAAGACAGATGGACTAAAGATAGAAAGAAAGGGAGGGGCTGAAAGCCGGAACGCAGGCAATACTACCACAGTCGCGCGATACACAATTACTACCATCACGCGTGTAAGGCCACATGCACTAGCTTTTTTCAAATCGACAGTGATAAACAACACTACCCATACGAGAGTTAGTTTTTAAAAACCTGAAAATTCTTATTAGGAAATATGACATTATACTGGTTTACGTTTGAAAACATTACAGTACCCAGACACCACATCGTATTCGAAGCGAACAGGAGGTAGTAGAAAATGCATATTTTGAACGCAGCCCCTTAGCCCCATTAAATTTATATATTTGGGTTCCTTAGGACTTGCTGACAAATAATATGTTAAACGTTACGCAAATAGTCTAGGAATTAACAAATTATAGCCAAAAGAAATAGTGAGGGATGTCAGACAACACCCAAATCAGAATCGCTCAGTGGCAGATTTTCAACACACCATTATACGGGAAATAGGCTGACATGTTACCTCCTATTTGATTGGCGGAAAGTAAATGTAAGGCTAAACACGATTAGTCGGACTATAAATACTACTTCTTTGTTGTTAGGAGAAACGTGAGTAGGAGTACTTTTTTGAAAAGCTGTGTAAACATGACACGATTGGTTAGACCTGCCAATATAGTCAATCAGAGGCGTCAGGTCAGCACCACATTTGCAAATAAACTTACTACAGAACCAGTGCGTTGAGCGCCAGTGCATATTTTTCTAAATAAAAGCCTGGGACATCGGCAGATCGAAATTGTGCTATATTCATTGCCAGTCAACGTAATTCTGTATTATTTCCATGAATTGTGGTAAGCTTGAAATATTTGATATCTTCTTAATGAAAATTGAATGTAAATTGATAATTTATGTCTGTATATATGTGTGGTGCAGTAGCGAACATGAGGTAAAGCCTATATAGTGCTCCAGCCTGAACAGAAGGTGTCGGAGGAAAGTAAAACTGCATGGAATTGCCACACAGTACACTGACACCTATCTTATCGACTAGAAAGAAATAATGCTGGAATTGCAGAGGCGTAGTGATCATTAGGGAGGAATATACTGGTGTAAATTATTTCAGATGAAGCTGACAGTTGGCCTACCGCTCTGAACTCAGTGTTTGTTATGTAATGTGTTCAGTCTGTAAATAGATTATAAATTAGTTATGAAGTAGGAGGTACAACCTTCTTGTTTCAGGGACTGTGGTCCTAAAGTTATTGAGCAGCACCTGGTCAGAACTTTGCTGAATCCAGAGGCGGACAGCATACTCCTTGGTCCATATAGCAAACAGTGAGGTGTCTCCAGAACACAGGGGAGCAATCGAGCAGAGGAGTCTTTTCCTGCCGCCATCACGAAAGATAAGCCTATGTGGCCAGCGGAGCTCAACATTATGTAACCCCATCTTAAACTGACATTGTATAAAAATAAGAGGGGAAATTAATTGTTTTAATGAACGGAACTGAGAACATCTCCAATACTAGTTCCAACAGAAACAAACCCTTGAAGTCATGATGACAAATAACAACATAGCTTGAAAAAACAAAACCAGTATTACCTCATATTACTACTACACAACTGACATACATAGGATAATATTAATAAAATATGTCACTACAAGATTCATATTGATAAATTCTGTACATATAACTTGTAATTAAAATTGATTGTGATTCCTGGTTCACTTTGTATTTGAATCAGGACACATATATATTAGTGACAGTAATTAATACATATTTATATGTGAAAATTTACCAGTGCCTCATTTAAGAATAGTCTTATAGAGTGTTAAATGTGTGTGAGTGTCACAGTGTTGTCACGTGTGGTAGAATAAATTAAAGTGTTTATCTGTCTGTTGTTGTTGTGACTTACACTTCATCATATACATACCCTAGACATTCAACGTAGTCATCACAATATTCCAGAATAATTCTGACTGAGGTATAAATATGTGGTAGCAAGTAAGGTCATCTGTAATACACTACCCTTATTAGATACAGATACCTTCACAGCTGATCTCAGTCAGTACACTAAGTCCCCTATAAATATTTATAACATCCCACTTTACCACAGATGGGCTAGGTACTACAGTGAGCTAATAGAATAACGAAAGAATGAACCTCGTCCGTTCTTACTTGTAGATCTATATATAGTTTGGGGTGGGTTTTCCCGGTCCTCCAGATTGCTGCATCATCTGCTAATTGTGACTGCAATTTTCTTACGTCTCCGGATTCCTCTCCTATGTCATTAACCATTATGGCGAATTTTCTCAGTGACCGTTTTATTTAGGGCTTTTAATGTTGTTATTCGTATAACTCTTATCTGTCCCTATAGTTCCCGGTAATTTTGAGCAGACACAGAAAGAATTTCTCACACAGTCATGTTTTTAAGGAGCGATTAATGTGAGGTTGTGCTTGGGGCTGGCAAACTCATAATTTAAATCAAATTGCTACATAAACCACTCCTGCATGAGCACATGAAATGCTTTACCGCAGGTTTCCTACAAGGGGTCAGCTACAGTAGTGGTTCTTTACTCCATCGTGTGTGAAAATGGAATAAATGATAAATCAATTATTGACCTGTACTTAAACATATCTGTCTTATACGACGTTTTCCATGAAGTTATACACGTTTCCTGACATATTTGTCATTTTTAACTTTTAAAGTGCACCTTCACTCGACAATATTATCACACACCTTTGCTATATCTAATAATATGATCACTGTTTTTTGCAGTCCATTTAAATCCCATTTTGTTTCATCTGTTTATCTGTAACTATAAATCTATAGATGGATTAATTACTATTGAGTAAAGTGTATGTCTGTATGTGTATTATGTTTTAAATACATAAACATATAGAGCTATTAAAATAATAGCTGGGGCCTCAGAAATACGAGCGATAATATATTTCCTCACAGAAAGGGCGGGAGTAAACTAAAGTTCATGACAGCTTAGATGATCTCTGTTGTTATGCTAGCTTTTCTTTAAAATCCAGTGAGACTCCCTTAAACAGAAACATCATTCTTCTGTTTATATCTCCACCAAGAGTAATTTCGAGTGAAGGCTGATACCTTTGAATACTCTGTTTGACAATTGTTTGACCACTACTGCGAAGCAGGGGAGACAGTGCCACCACACTGTTATAACTATATATTCATCTAGTTTGCATGTATATGTGTCTGAGTGTGTGTTTGTGTGTTTGTTAAAATAAATTTTTTTTTATTCCTGGAGTGTACATGTTTTAATATGTGCAAATAATATACATGGCAACTGTGGCATACCATTGTCTGAGGACTGAGTTTTTGCAGTACTTTTCCTTTCTTTCATCTTAATGAGAAAATATCTTTTATGATAAGTTCATGTGCGTTACATAGAAACAAATGTCAGAGTGCCAATGTTTTTTAAAACTTTCTCATGTTTTAATATTATATCAGCTTGTTGATTTGCACCCGCGTAGAAACCTGAACGAACAAAGTAGAAACGAGCTATCACGTCTAGGAGATTCACCGGCGTTGACCTCGGTCTTTGATAAACGTGAGCACATTATGCTGTGAGATGTTTACCATGCGTATATCTGCTTTACGTCTGACTGAAAAAAATTTAATTGTAGAAGGACGCAGGTATGGAGAGAGAGGGAGGGGTAGGTTGAGAGAGATAAAGAGAGTAGTATCAAGGTGACAGGAGTGAAAATTCCTCCTCCTGTATTTTTCTCATTTTTCTTCTTCAGTTCTTCGAGCCTTTTAATGTTTTTTTTTTTTCGTTTTGGAATCAATATCCTTCTTCACTTGTGTGCCCTTAATAACTTCTCTTTTCTATGGTCTTTTCCCAGTTCTGATAGATTTTGTTCCATGTTTTATCGCCTCTTCTTGTCTTCTTAACATTTTTGTTTGGTTATACAATTTTATTGAAACCTCCAAGTTGTGTTGTCCTGTTAAAGTGTGTTTCTATGTAGGTACTGCCATAAACTTATTAGAGATCTACAAAGAGGTTGTATTAATCAATCAATCAATCATCAATCAATCAATCAATCAATCAATCAATCAATACCCTTTAGCTCCCCAAGAAGCATAGACCTTCAACAAACACGTGCCGTCCTCCTGTCACGTGCCATCACTTAAGTTCGTTCCACGTCTTCCTGTTCATTTTCACTTCTGTCTCTAATTATCTCCATGCGCTACCTCTGTCTCTCTTACCCTGGGGATTCCAGAACAAACATTGCCTTGTAGTGCTATCAACAGGTTTTCTCAGTACGTTTCCTATCCATTGCCAGAGTCTTCGTCTCATCACTTGTTCCACTTGCAATTGTTTGTTCCTTGTCATAAGCTCCACATTAGTGATCTTATCATACCACACTTTTTCTTCTATTCTACGCAATCTCCCATTTATGAAAGTCTGTAACGCTTTGATTTTTTTTCCCTCTCCATATACCAGAGCCATACAATAGGACAATCTTGACATCTGAAGATTCTGATTTTTCAGAGGCTATATAATCAGCCATTATTATTTTTTGTTTTAAAATGCATCTTTTAGTTTGGTCAGTTACGGAACAATTCTTTCTGAAACCAACCTGCCAATATCCTAGATGAAAAAAATAGCTCTCTTTAAGCTTTTACTGAGGTCTGGTGATTGTGATCTTTGATATTAAGATGCCCATGGCGAGAGAGTGACTTCTTCTTCTTTCTACTTGAGAGAAACCATCATCACAAGTGCACACGGACTCCAACGCTGTCATTCTGCAGATGCCGGCTGAAGTAATGGCCATGTGCCACATTAGAAGCGAAACTGAAATAAATGAATGAATTTCCTACTGACGAACATTGAATGGCAAAAAATATATCTTTCCTGAGATATGGCAACCACTGTATCTATATTTGTTAAGAAATACGCTTTCTTTCAGGCTATACCAGTGTAATTGACTTATGTTTTAAAATGTTTGCTAATACGTCTTACCCATATCATCCTTACTTCTATACAGACAATTGCCATTCCTTTAAATACTTAGAGAAAAATGGCATAACAAGAGTCCAATTCTGCAGAACCATACTATACATTATCAATATGAGACCAAGTGATAATTTTCAGACAAAGATCTGGCCACTGTAGACTCAAATGTCACCTGTACAACAAATGGCACACATCCAAGAAAAAACCAATAGACTGAATAGGTATGGCCAGCAGTTTGGTCTGAACATCACTCTGAAGAAGACAGAGGTCATGACATAATTGTGGGCAATCCTGAGCCAATAACAATAAGGAACCAGTAGTTAGAACAGACAGACACATTTACTTAGGATGCATAGTAACACCTGACGGCGGAACAAGCAAGGACATTAATAACAGAATGAATAAAGCGAGAACAGCCTTTGATAGTCTCATCAACATTTGGAAGTCTTCCCAGTACAGCACGAAGACCAAATTAAGACTGTATGAGAGCTGTGTACTTTCTGTGCTTCTCTATGGTGCGGAATGCTGGAGAGTAACAGAGAAGGAAATGTCGAAACTGTCCTCCTTCCACACAATATGCCGAAGGAGAATTCTCCGAATCTTTTGGCCGAATACCATCAGCAATCAGAACTACTTATTCGGAGTAACCAGGAGGATATGCAAACCATCACAGCTGGCAGACGCTGGAGTTGGGTTGGCCACGTCCACAGAGGGGACCCTGATACCATCACAAGAACAGCTATGCTATGGATCCCCAAGGGAATGCGAAAGAGAGGCCGACCAAAAACAACCTGGTGGAGAACTGTGGAAGCCTAGATGCAAAGAATGAACCAGAGTTGGGGCACTGTACGAAGGATGGCCGCCGACCGAGAAAAGTGGAATCAATTTGTTGCTGCCCTACAATACGCCACTGACTGCTTTGACGGTTGGCGGCTATGGATCAAAGAAGAAGAAGACAACAAATGGCATTACAAATATGTGCTCATGTGAGGAGGACAAACAAACAGTAGAACATGTGCTCCATGTGAGGAGGACAAACAAACAGTAGAACATGTGCTCCATGTGAGGAGGACAAACAGACAGCAGAACATGTGCTCCATGTGAGGAGGACAAACAAACAGCAGAACATGTGCTCCATGTGAGGAGGGCAAACAAACAGTAGAACATGTGCTCCATGTGAGGAGGATAAACAAATAGTAAAACATGCGCTTCATGTGAGGAGGACAAACAAACAGTAGAACATGTGCTCCATGTGAGGAGGACAAACAAACAGTAGAACATGTGCTGCATGTGGGGAGGACAAACAAACAGTAGAACATGTGCTCCATGTGAGGAGGACAAACAAACAGTAGAACATGTGCTCCTTGTGAGGAAGACAAACAAACAGTAGAACATGTGCTCCATGTGAGGAGGACAAACAAACAAACAGTAGAACATGTGCTCCAAAAACTGTCGGCTCCATGGACAGGAGTAGGGTAAACAAACAGGCGCTTCATGCATAACCTTCTCCATGATGGAGGAGGACAAAACAAACCAGTGTGTGTGAGAAAACTTTATGGTTCATGTGACGAGAGAAGCATGAGACGCACTGCCAGCTTTGCATATAAGGAGGACATAGAACATGTGGTTATATAGGAGAGACAAACGAAGAAGAAGAAGAGGAGAAATAATTTATACAATTACTGTATAAGTAGGGTGGCAGCTAACCTTTTCCAATCAGAGTTCTAACCGCTATTTTCAGATAATATGGGTTGGAAACGAAGAAGAAGAAGAAGAAATAATTTATACAATTACTGTATAAGCTGTTTTGCAGAGTTCTAACAATTAATATGGTTGGAAATGAACCAAATATTGCATTAATCGCGAATATGTCTTTACTAAACCGATAATTTTTTTGCCCATTTAAAAATAATTTTTTTTATTATTCTGCATGTTCTTGTTTCGCGCACGTAAATTTGTTCACTAAAAAAATCTGTGGAATTAGGTTTAAATGTTTACACAACATGCTTTTTTGTTCTCCGAAGCGAGCAAGAATTCGATCGGGCAAATGAACGAAGTGCCTTAAAATAAACCGAGATTAACATCTTCCGAATGCCAGAACTATATCATAATGCACAAGCCGACGTATACATTACGCACTACCAGTAGGAAAATAAAATGGTCGCATTTATTGCCTGATTAAGAGCCAGACAAGTAAAGACAGTTGAATGGTGGATCGTTGTGAGCCGTTAATTTTTTTTTTCTTAATCTTAAATGTAATTATACACAGTATGCCTATGTTTAATGTGTTTTTTTTTTTTTTTGTAAGTAAAACGACACGGGACCACAAATCCATCTGCTTGTTAGCTACATGTTTATGTTACAGTTCAGCAAACGACAGTACTATATAAGCCTATATTTGTATATTAACGATGACCGCTCATGTTGAGATATTTAGCATTTTGTTACATTAAAAAAAAAAAAATTTATTAAAGTCTGTGAATAGAATTTTACTAAATATTTATTGTAGTATAGCAATATATTTCTTCTCGATCTTCCCCTTTTATTGTTATGTTCTTCCTGAACACTGAACCTGCAGGTTCTCACAATGTATCATAGGTCTCTAATCCTTGACCAGAGTCTCTTCAGGTCTATTTTAAATCCTCTAATACAGTGGCCATGTCTTTGTTGTCCGACCATACTTATGTTGAATTTCACGTTGGTCTTTCACCGTGTTCTAATCTTATGGGCGTTGTCTCCTTTCAAGTCAATTTTTTTTTTTTCATAATCAAATTATCTGAGCCTAAACATTTTGATCGCCTGTGTGCTGTTCTTGGTTTCGAGTAGTTCTCGAAGTCACTGATGTGACACAGAAAGAACATCCTTGTTGTTACTTCATTCGATTTGTAGAATGTGACTAATAAGAGGTTGTGCATAAGGTTGACAACATCAATATCTAAAACGAATTGCTGCAGAAGCCATTGCTGTTGGAGCACATGCATTCTTTGTGCTGGCTTCTGGCAAGGTTTCCAGCTGCAGTTGTGTCTCCATACTCCTCCATAGGGAGCCAAGAAGAAAGTGATGACGATATTGTTCTTTATTTGGCAGATTATCTTATTTTTTGTGTTTAATAGTAAATTGGTCGAATCTTTTATTTGGTTCTTGTCACTCAATAGTGTTTAAAAATTTTTTTATTTCCTATTGATCAGTTGTTCAATTATTCCATTCGCCGTTACGTTTGAACAGTTGTCCTTTCTGTTTCTGTTTGTATTTAGCATTTGGCGAGTGACATTAAATCATCGTTGGAAACAACCTTTAAATAAAGCTATACATTTTTTTTTCTCTTTAACTGATATTCTTTCCCTGACGAAGGCATTGTGGCCGTAACGTAGACTATTTTCTTTGTCTTTTGTCCTCGTAAGACGAATCACCTTTTTTCGATTTTTTTTCACACCCATCTTTTTAACTGATATTCTTCGTTGTATTACTGCACTTAGTTTCTTTGTGTTGATACGTCTTTCGTGTTTAGCATTTTTTATTTAATTAATTAATTATTTGTTACCTGTGTTTGCTGTGTCCCTTGTGGTATTCTTAAAGCCTTTCTATATTTCTCATCTTTGTTTTCTGTTTTTTTACTCTTATCGACGAATAGTAATCCTAAAACTTTCATTATTTCTAGATCTTCGTTTACTTACGAAACTAACTTTAGTACCGTTTTTCATGTTTTTTTTTTTTTTTTAAACTGAAAATGTGAAAATATGTCAACCGTAAGTACTAACGATGTTATATTGGGTTAGACCCAACAAATATATACTTTATATCTGTGCATCTTGTCCAGTTCCCACAAACGGATGAAATCCTTTGATCTTTGTCGGCATACTAATTATTGTGTATCGAAAAAAGAAATTTTACCACTTCAGTCACAGATTCTGTGAATTGAATAGGCATAGGCGTGTCTACTATTACAATAATGTGGCCATCACGTTTGCATATGAATACCTGTTGAAGATGATTTCTTAAATGATCTGCATGGGAGATACTCGTGACATTGTTTGTCATTGACATTTAATGCGCTACCAAACTGGACCTTCATTGATCTAATTATTTCAATAGGTATCACCACTTTGCGGTTCATAAATATCATAATGGAAAGTTTCTCCTCTACTGTGCTTGTAAATAACGGTAAGGTCATCTTTAAAGAAATTAAACTTCATCCGAATCATAATCAGACGTCTCTGAGAAATTGATAATCAATCTCGACTGAAAGAAGGACAAACCATCATTCGTCCAATATTCCTCTTCCTCTTGTAACACATGGTTCTCACATTTCTTCCAATAATCCCTGGCTATGTTCGAGATGGCGGCTTTTGTAAGTATTTCAACATCTTTTAATTTGAACGTCCTATTTTCTGTTGCTACCTGTTCCTTAATTTTAGCCCAGACTAATTATATTGGGTTTAAGTGAGAATGGTAAGGAGGCAATCTTAAACATCTGTGACCATGTTCATGGATTGCCTTGTCTATGTGAAATATCTTTGTATGCTGTGTATTTTTTACAATTTCAAGTAATTCAGGCTTCAGGGACATTTCGTTGAATGGAATGTTGTTTTTGGTCAGCCAAATCATTATTACATCTTTAGTACTTGATGAATTAGGAACTTTATCTTCTGGTGCCACAACGTTGTGATATGAAGCATTGTCCATTATCAAACACGACGGTCTATCCAATGAAGGAAGTACATGATTCACAATCCAATCTTGAAATATCTTGCCATTCATCTCTGTATGATAATCCCTATTATCTGTGGATTTTGAAACAAATATGAGTTCAGTATTATTTAGAAGCCCATGATGGCTGCTTCCTGCATGTGCAATTATTAGGCGCTGTCCTTTGCTGCTTGGTACTAGTCTCTTAGTTGTTCCATCAGATGATTGCCATTCTCGTTCATTACTGTGGTGCGCATTGATCCAAGTTTCATATAAATACACAAAATCATAACAATCTCTTCTCATTTCTCTGACCTCGCGTAAATATTTGCTTCTCATTGCAACTATATGAGGCTTCTCACAAATAAGGTTTCTACCACCAACATATTTTCTAAAAGTGAATCCCAAACTCCTAATAGTCCTCCATAGCGTAGATTTGGAAATATCAATGTCATTATTCTTTCTTAACCAAATTTTCAATTTCCTTAAAGTCACTGCCTCATTATTGTGAAACATATTGCAAATTTCTCTGCGGATCAATTGTCTGTCAAAATTATCCACCACTCTTGGCCTAATTTTCGTGTGTAAAACACTGGAATTAGACATTTCAGATGTCGCTATCCAGCGGTGCAATGATCGTTTGCTTATCCCCAAGGCGTGAATAGTCCTCTTTTGTGGGTTTGAAATAGAATGATATAGTTTTCCTCGAGTAGCTTCATTGCAGAAATACTTAAAAATCCTATTTGTGATTTGCTGTAATGTCATAAAATGTACTCGCAGACTCATTTTTCCTTCTTAACCACACAATAATTTTTGTAGACACACCTCTGATTGACAATGTGTGCGTTGCACCGGATATAAACTGTTTTATGTTCAAGAAGTGCGATTTCACGCAATTTCACTCAAAAATCATGCCAATTTCTTGATAAACCAAAAATGTGCAAATGAGGTCGTATAATTTACTGTAGACATTTCAAAATGTGTGCGTGTGATGTGTGTTGGCAAGTAGGATTTTATATTATATCGCAAAGAAACGAAAATTGAAACCAATGGCCGCATTTTAATGAAAAATTTAATTCATAGGGTCTATACTGTAAAGTGCAATCTTTACTATCTTGCAATATAATACATTTATATACTTATTATGTTCGCAAATATTTTGTAAACAAAGTATTTCCTTTTTTAAGTGCTTAAGGAGAAGTCATTTTTGAGTTACTTCCCTTGAAAGGAGTTCCGTCATCTTCGATCGGATTCCGCGGACGAATTTAGGCCTACTGCGATTTATTCTTTGCCTGGGTAGGAATAGATTGTTCTTGCTTCAGTATATCTATGGCCTGAATTTATACGTAGTGTTTGTATGAGTAGGACGAGTCTGTCTTATATATGGATATCTTTACATTTCTAAGTCGAACTATGTTGGTTGTCGCTAGAAAAGGTCAAAGGCTATGCAGCGGAAGTATCGCTAGAAAGGGGTGTGATTCATGGCTGTCATCCTGTCGGGATGTCGAATTTTGTTGTAGCCGGCCTATCGCCGAAAAAGTGATCTATAAGTAGATGGGGAAAAGTGATAGTCATTTAGACATGTTGTATGTACTTTACCCCAGTGTTTATTCTCTTTTGCCAAGGAATGGCAAAGTTATATTTCGCATAGAAAGGTAAAACCACAATTTATTATGAACTTGGGCTTCGCCATCGTTGTCGATAAGCAGATGCACAGTGGTACTTCTGAAAAGAATATTTATTCAAAGGAAGATGACATTCCTATGTATCAGCACTAGATTATATGATATTATTCAATTACCTCTATGATAGAAGCTATGAAGAAGTGAGGACATTTAACGAATGACCAATTTTGGTCTGTATCCAATAGTGAGTGAAGCTCACGAGAGAAGCACCGCCATGTTGAAATCCATATACTTTGTATTTATCGAGTGAGAAAAAGGGATGCCTGTACTATCGCTCGATGAACCAAGAGATCACTGCTACATGTGAGAACCCATGTCTGGGATTCCTATATCTTTATGGAAAATATATATATATTGAACTTTACGTGAAGGGATATTCGCTAGACGAGGTTAGGTCTAGGAGCCTTCCTATATATTGGTTATGGTCTGACGTGCCCAGTCAGTAAAGCCAGATGATTTACATGATGGAACTCTGAATGCTTATTTACGAATGCTCCATTATGATATTTGCCAAGCATGAATGCTAACTTAAGATGATATTCCTGTGATCAACATTATGCTGTCTATGTCGACATTTGTTCCTGTAACCATACACGTACTGTCCAAGTGTGCGTCCCATTAAATGTTATAAAAAGACCACCGTAGTTCCAGTACTTCTTGAATTCGAACAGTGTGAGTATGAGTGATGTACTACCAACCTGTCAACTCTATCGAATCATTCTACCATTCGCGTTCTGACATTCATATACACACTCATTGTCTACACTCACATTCTTGTCGGAGCCTCATCACGTTCCAGGACAAGATGACCTGTATGACCAAAACTGTGCTGGGTTTAATGAGTTGACAATCGTTACACTTTACTACACCAGTCCCAACATCTACATTTATCAACTGGTGGACATTCACGTCATTTAATAAATAAAGCGTGATTTAACAACTACTGGCCAGTATGAGTTTAACATTTACCATTTCAAATTCAAACACAAAATTTCACTTATATGCGTTATATATTCGCTGAGATATAGCATTTTGAAGTTGGGCAAAGCTAGTGAAACGTGCTATAGCAGGATGGATAGAACACATGCCTTTCGTGGGAAAGTTACTGGATTCCAGGTTCGAAACAACCTAGTGTCACACCCCAGTCTACCCAGCTGTAAACTGGTACCTGACTCTATTCTTGAGTTAGAGAAGGCAAAGGCAGCGAAGAAAGGAACTGCTCACCCCACCTCATAAAACACAGGACCTAGTATGGTGAAGTCCCTAAAACTTCACTCTTATAGCACAGTATCTATTTTTTGGTTGTGCCTTGTTATCAGTAAGGATAGTAACGATTTACAACTGTAGCGAGGCGGTGCTGTCGTTCAGATGGTCCTGGGTTCGAGTCTCCGGTAAGCCTTTCACTTCTGTTGTTCTTCTGTTGTCTAGTTTTTTACCTTTGAAGCGCTTGGAAAGTATACATGTGTAGTTATTTAAATTTTGTTGTATGTGTAAGTCGGCGTCTGTGGCCTAATGGATATGAACGCAGTTTCATAATCCAGATATACCAGGTTCGGAACCTGCTGCAGGCGGTTTGGTAGCAGATCGCTTTGTGTGGATTTTTAACAATGGTATAAGCGCCGTACCGTTCAGAAAGCAATGGCAAACTGCTGAATGAAAAAAACTGCCTAGAAAAATCACAAACAGCCAATAAAAGCTGGGGTTGATTGCCACGTCCTGTAAAGGATAAACAACTAACTTTTTGTATGTGTAATACGGTGAATTAATCTTAAGAAGTCAGAAGTCATGACACTAAATGTAAGAAATCCTATACCCATAAAAAGAAGGGACCAAGAGCTGTAAAATACAGATACATTCACATACTTAGGAAATATAGTAGCACCAGATGGCGGAACAAGCAAAAACACCAGCAGCCGAATGAATAAAGCCAAAACAGCCTTCGCCAACCTAAGCAATTTCTTGAAATCCTCCCAGTATAGTAGAAACACAAAATTAAAAATATATGACAGCTGCCTAATTGCTGTACTTCAGTGCGAAGCAGAATGCTGGAGATTAACAGACATGTCCAAATTGTCCTCTTTCCACACAACCTGCCTAAGGAAAATTCTAAGGAAAGTTCTTGCCAACTCAGATCCACCAAGAAGACATGCGCACCGTCAAAGCGGGTAGACGCTGGAATTGGGTTTTGGCCACATCCTCAGAAGAGACCCTGGCATCATCACCAACACTGCTGTGCTATGGACTCCAGATTAGATTTGAAGTACTATCTTCATTGTACACGAACAAATCCATCAGTGCTCCGATCTCCTCCCTTAGATCACACAAGGAGAATCTCAGCACAGTGCACGAACTGCGTAGCACCGGCTAGAATCTCAGTGTGTGTGTGTGTATATAGGAATCACACATTCTATAAATAATTTTGTGGTGGGTAGGCTTGTAATTTTTAAAAGTTGCTATGGCTGCGGCCTTATGGCCTACTCTTTACGATTTCCAACTTCCGTTGGATTTTTAACATGCACAACTTGCACACGGGACCTCCTTATTTTACGCCCTTTCCCGAGAAGGCTAGGCATCCGATCTTACTAAGGAGATGGGGGGGGGGGGGGAGCATGATATGATTAAGACCACTGATTACTTGCATGTTATTTAAGTAGACGAAATAACTAATCTCTATTTCTATGTGTAGAAATATTATCTAAAGTCTATAATTTTCCATTCCGCTACAAGTTTTAATAGTGAAGGCTAGCACGGACATTGCCTCTTTTATCTTCCTCTACACTGCGCAAAACGTTTGAGAAAAAGAAAATGGTTAAACCCAGCTTGGATTTATTATCTACGTCGGGTAAGAAACCATGAAGAGACGAGTTAAGAAAAAAGTTTTAAGTGTGTTTGTGGTGCGTGCATGCGTGTGGCTGGTTTCTCGTTCTTCTGTAAAGCTGTGCTCAAGTATCTGATAAAGAGCCAATCCTATCATTCTTTTTGGCTTCTCAACCAGGCATGTCAGTGGGTGCGCATTATCTTTAAACTCGTGCTTAAACTCACAGCATGGGTGAGCGAATCTTTTTTAACAGTTGCTAAAATTGGCGAAGTTAGTTGTTTGATGTTGAAATCTGCCATTATTACACGTTTCACCAAGTTGTTTCCCCTGAACGAGCGAACCTTGTTGAAAGACTAGTTTGGAATTTGTCAACATATAATTATTTACGTTTCAAGAAAGGTAGTCAATTATTTCATCATCATCATTATCTTTTGCTCTCCCCTTACGAAGCATATTGCCAACATTACAGCTGGTCCCGCAGAAATCCAGCACCAATCAGTCACATGATCTTACAACAGTGGTTGCTATGGCAATTTGTTTGACATGATGAGGTTGCTAGTCCCATGAACAACCTCAAATTAGTCGCCTTGTACGAGGGTTCAGTAGGCCTGTTCTTTAAATAAGTCATTTGTTAGAACAAAAAACATTTTGCAACGGTCAGCTGCAAGTTGTTCTCACACGCATCTCTTAAGTATTCAATGAAATTGTTTTTTGTTTTCTGTTCTGAGTAGGTAAACCTGTACTGTTGGTAATCACGGTCCGGCGTACAATACACCGGATACCAATGTTTCTCAATGTTTAAAAACGCGAGGATCTGTTGAAAAGAACTACGGATATCCACTGAGCCAAATTCGAGAAATTACACACTCCAACATAATATTGTTTACTAAAATGCAAATAATTAGAAGTTAAGAACGTAAATTTGGGTATGTTCAAACGTGTTTGGTCTCTCTGCAATACATTGCAGCCCTCCTGAGAGTTCAACCAGACATGGTGTCGGTGAGACACAGTTCTATTTGACAATATGGCTGGTTTCAAAACTTTGTCACGGAAGAAAATAAACTAATTTCTTTTAAACAGTAAAACTAATATTGGCCCCAGATATTATAAATAATTATAATTCGTGTAATGTTTTTAACACGAGGTCGGGATTTTTTTTTTCATTTGGACACGACGTAAATCAAATAAATTGAACATTCTTTTATTATTTACGAAAAAAAAAAAACAAACAAACGAAGAAACAGCTGATGGGGAAGCGTACAGAATTTGCCAATAAATGTCTCAGAGACGTTACTACGTCTCAAAGGGTAATATAAAATTATCACCACGGAATTAAGAGCAGGAACGAACCTTTTAGGTTCCACTGTGGTGAAACTTGTGGAGAACCCAGCAATGCACACTAAGCTTGGAGAAGTCACTTGCGCCCCAGTCGTAACTCTTTGGCTTTGACTTGGTTGACTACATGTAGAAGGATCTCACTATGGACCCAGTGATAGGCAGGGGAAGCTGAGAAGTGGCTCTGTGCAGGACGTGACAATTCCTTGGGAGAGCCCAGAACCAGAGTATAGTATTTTAGCAGATGTCTACGCAGATATTTTTTATTTTTATTAAGTGATGAATTAATTTTTAAAATGACAAATCTTGCCGGATGAATATAACTAATAACCTAATGTTTGGAGTTAACTAACAAGTACAGGATAAATAAATAGATACCACTGCAGACAGTTAGTGCAGACAGACAGTGTAGGCAGACATACACGCAGACAGACAGATAGTGCAGGCAGACAGACATACAGATCGTGTTGACGTACAAATAGTGTGGGAAAACATACATATATACAGACACATTGAGCAGTAAGCCATGCAGACAGACAGACAGAGACAGGCTGACTTTTGATAGATATGGTACAATAGTGAGTCCCGAGTTGCATTTATAAAATAAAAGGAAAAGACGATTCTTGGAAACCGACCTATAAGGAGAAGACATGTAACCTTTAGAAGAAGACTGGTAGCGGTTTAAGACACGAATACAAACCACGTATGACATTTGTAGACCAAAGTTTATTAATGCCTAAACAAGATTGTCAGCAGCATCAGAGCTGGAAATTCCATTTGTCCATTTCTCAGAAAAGAAGATGCGTATTTCTACTGCAATAATACGAAGACACGGATGAAGCTGTTAATGTATTCACTTTAATGAGCCATTTCTTACGTGTCTGTGACTAACAGTCGTGGATTTAAATCTGCTAAAAGTGAGGGCATTCATTTACTATAGGGATTCAAACAGATTCGCCTCCGACTAACAGTTAATATGTATCTCTATTTCTGGAAATCGTCCGTGTTGTATCAGTGTTTCTAACTCAGCAAGTAATCTGATAATAAGTGCCAATTGATCTATTTCTGCGCTTGGGACCAGATGTGACGATCCTTTAAATGCAAGCCAAGCTGGAGAAACTCTAGCTCATGACTTCAACTCAACACGTTTCGGAATGGCAGAAAAGCCACAGGAAAAGCCTAGATCTAACAGTGTAGATAACACCAAGGAGTCTTCATCTTGGTATTGACTGCTAAAGAGGGAGAAGCTCAGCAGCCTAGTTAAATAACAACAACAACAACACCAGAGAGAACGAACAGCATAATGATTAAATACAAAGCAAAATAGCCCATTCAAAAGAAAGTATTCCAGAAAATTAAAGACATTGTTTGCAAATAAGGTGAGAAGGGGCAGTGCATTTTAACTCAAAATGAGACAATTAGGATTAGTCTGTGTTCTGATAATTTATATTTTTGCTGAATCTAAATATGTCAAAATCATTTTTCAGAAGTATTTTGAATTTGCAAATTGTATTTTCCTAAGAAATTGTACTTTTTCTATGAAGAAAAAAACCATGGATTTTTCATAACTTCGTTCAATGTCACTAATTTTCTTCATTCATTCATCATCATAACCCTCCGCTCCACGAGGAGCATAGCCCTTCAACAAACACATGCCAGTTCTCCTGTCACGTGCCATCATCTCAAAGTTCTTTCCACGTTCTCCTCATCATTTTCACCTCTGTTTCCAGCTCTCTTCTCCATGTGCTTCTTGGTCTACCTCTGCCTCTCAACCCCTGGGGCTCCAGAACAAGGACTGCCTTGTAATGCTACCAACAGGCTTCCTCAGTGTGTGTCCCATCCATCGTCATCGTCTTCTTCTCATCTCTTGCCGCACTGGCACCCTTCTGGCTCCCGTCATCAGCCCCCACTGGTAACCTTGTCACACCATTCCAATCCTTCTATTCTACGCAAGCACCCACCTATAAAAGTCAACAGCCTTTTGGCCGTTGCCCCTGTTGCTGTCCATGTCCCAGAGCCACACAATAGTACTGACTTGACACTTGAGCGGAAGACGTATTCCTGTGTTGGATCCGATTTCTCTCGATCTCCATACATTTCCCAGTTTGTTGTTTCTGAGAGTTATGTAGGATCAGTTTGTTGTTTCTGAGAGCTACGTCCTGTCAATTTGTTGTTTCCGAGAAATACGTCCTATCAGATTGTTGTTTCTGAGAGTGATGTCCTATCAGTTTGTTGTTTCTGAGAGTCTGTCCTATCGATTTGTTGTTTCTGATAGTATGTCCTATCAATTTGTTGTTTCAGATATTATGTCCTGTCAGTTTGTTATTTCTGATATTATGTCCTATCAGTTTGTTGTTTCTGATATTATGTCCTATCAGTTGGTTGTTTCTGATATTATGTCCTGTCAGTTTGTTATTTCTGATATTATGTCCTTTCAGTTTGTTGTTTCTGATATTATGTCCTGTCAATTTGTTGTTTCGGATAGGATGTCCTATCGGTTTATTGTTTCTGAGTGTATGTACTACCAATTTATTGTTTCTGTCGTGGAATATTCTAATCCACATATATAAATTATCAAGTAAATATAAAGCCTAATAAATACATATAATAAATAAAGGAAGAATAATGGTAAAGAACAGTGCTGTCACAATGACAGTACTCGAAATCCCCCTTCTTTTCTACTTCGTCGGCAAATTGTAACGCTTTCACGTTGATATTAAAGGCCTTCTGCAACATACACGCGTTTCCCAAACACACAATAAAATGTGCTGCCTTTCTAAGAAAAACCTTGAAATATGCAAGTTGACCTAAATTTTAAATTCCATTCATGTCTTTTTCTACACTATGTTACCAAAAACAAAAGACAGATGGACTAAAGGATAGCGAGAAGGGAGAGGCAGAAAGCCGAACACTAAACACGCGTCGCGCGATACACAAATGCTGCCATCACGCGTGTAAGACTACATGCACTAACTTTTTTTTCGGACGGACAGTGATAAATTCACTACCCTTCCCAGAGTTAGGTTTTAAAATCACAAAAAACGCTTATTAGGAAAGATAACAATAGATGGGTTTACGTTTGAAAACATTACAGTACCCAGACAGCACATCTTCGAAACAGGAGGTAGAAGGAATTGCATATTTTGAACGCAGCATATTAGTTCTATTAAATATATATATTTGGGTTCCTTAGGGTTTGCTGACAAAGAATATGTACAACGTTATGCAAATAGTCTAGGAATTAACAAGTTATAGCCAAAATAAAATGATGGTGCTGTCAGACAACACCCAAAATCAGAATCGCTCAGTGGTAGATTTTTTTTAAAATCCACCATTGTACGGGAAATGGGCCACAAGTTACATTTGAACTGATTGGCTGGAATGATATGTAAGGCTACACACGATTAGTCGGACTATAAATACTATCTTTGGTTGTTAGGGGAGACGTAGGAAGTTAAAATTTTTTCAAATACTTGTCGAAACGTGGCTCCATTGGCTAGACTCGCTGATATACTCACTTAGGAGCGTTAGTTCGAGACCACTAGTGCAAATAAGCTTGATAAAGCAACAGTGCGTTGAAGCCAGCTCATATTTGTGTTAAATAAAAGCCTGGAACATAAGCAGATGGGAATTTGTGCCAGTATTTTGTGCCAGAATTCATTGCTAATCAACGTATCTGTGTTTGTTTCCATGAATTGTGGTAAGCTTGAAACATTCAGTATCTTTTAATGAAAATTGAATGTGAATTGTTAATTTATGCCTGTATATATGTGTAGTTCAGTAGCAAACATGATATAAAGCCTATAATGCTCCAGCCTGAACAGAAGGTGTCGGAGGAAAGAAAAACTGCATGGAATGGCCAAACAGTACACTGACACCTAGATTATTGATTAGACAGAAATAATGCTGGAAGTGCAGAGGCGTAGTAACCATTAAGGAGGTTAATGCTGGTATAAAGTATTTCAGATGAAGCTGACAGTTGGCCTAACGCTCTGAACTCAATGTTTGTGATGTATTGTGCTCAGTGTAAAAAGAGAGTATAAATTAGTTATGAAGTAGAAGGTACATCCTTCTTGTTTTCAGGGACCGTGGTCTTGATGGTATTGAGCAGCACCTGGTCAGAGCTTTGCTGAATCCAGAGTCGGACAGCATACTCCTTGGTCCATTTAGCTATCAGTGAGGTGTCTCCAGAGCCGAGGGGAGAGTCGAGCAGAGGAGTCTGTTCCTGCCGCCATCACGCCAGATAAGCTGATGTGGCCAGCTGAGCTCAAAATTATGTACCCCCAGCTTAAAATGACCTTGTAAAAATAACATTAAGAGGGGAATTAAATTGTGTTAATATCAGGAACTGAGAACATCTCCAATAATAGTTCCCCTAAAGACAAACTATTGAAGTCATGATGACAAATACCAACAGAGCTTGAACAAAACAAAACCAGTATTACCTCATATTACTACTACACAACTGACACACATAGGATACTTTTAATAATATATGTCACTACTATATTCATATTGATAAATTCTGTACATATAACTTGTAATTTAAATTGATTGTGATTCCTGGTTCCCTTTGTAGTTGAATCAGGACACATATTCATTCATGCCAGCAATGAATACATATTGTTATTTGAAAAGTTATCAGTGACTCCTTTAAGATATCCTTGTAGAGTGTTTTATGTATGTGAGTGTCACAGTGTTGTCAAGTGTGGTGGAATAAATTAAATTGTTTATCCGTCTGTTGTTGTTATGACTTACACTTCATCATACACATACCCTAGACATACAACGTAGTCATCACACTATTCCAGAATAATTCTGACTGAGATATATATATATATATGTGGCAGCAAGTAAGGTTATCTATAATACACTACACTTATTAGATATAGATACCTTCACAGCTGATCTCAGTCAGTACACTAAGTCCCCTATAAATATTTATAACATCCCACTTCACCACATATATTGGGGGCTCGCTCTTGGGATTTTGAATCTTTCCCTATTAAAAATATTGGGGGTAATTCACTTCAGGGAATATAAGAATTAAAAGGTATCCTTGGGTGGAATTAAATAAGGTTGAGCTCACGGTGCCTGTGTTGTCCATTAGATATATTTAGAGATTGAATTGTTGGTTAGACATTGTATAAATTTACCTGATAGACAATGGCGGACCTGGCCAAGTTTCGATCTGCTGCTGTACAGACTGCAAAAGAGTTAGGATTAGATGGGCAAGTTATGGTTGCCTATGTCACTACGGAATGTGACAAATTTATTGAACGCGAAGAAAGAAGATTAGAAAAAGAGGCCGAAAGAAAGTTAGAGGCTGAAAGGGAAATTAAGAAGTTACAATTTGAGGCTGAGGCTGAGACTAAGAGGTTGCAGATTGAGGCTGAGACTAAGAAATTGGAGGCAGAAAGAGAAGACAAAAGATTAGCTGCAGAAAGGGAAGCCGAGGAAAGAAGACAGGCTGCAGAAAGAGAAGAGAAGAAATTAGCTGCAGAAAGAGAAGAGAAGAGATTAGCTGCAGAAAGGGAAGCAGAAAAGGAGGAGAAGAGATTACAAAGGGAACATGAGTTACGACTAAGGGAGTTTGAGTTTCAGGGCCATGCTCCTGAAAATGGTGCCAGTCCCTTTGCCTCTGATGCCACTGCTAGCCAAGGAGCCTCAACCTCAGCTATGAATTTTCATTTAGATCATTTTGTTGAGAAAGACGATGATATAGAGAGCTACCTAAATAGGTATGAACTATTAGCTACCACGTATGGGTTAGAGAGAGAAAGGTGGAGCTTAAAGTTATCTCAGGGACTTCGTGGGGCAGCTTATGAAGTTTTTGCAAAAATGAGCAGAGGTGATCAGGAAAATTATGACATGCTAAAGCAGGCTCTTTTGTTAAGATATGAAAAGAATGCAGAATTCTATAGGAAAAAATTTAGGAATGCTAAACTACTGTCAGGTGAAACCTATCACCAGTTCTCTGCACGAATAGAGACATACTTGGAGAAATGGACTTCTCTGGGGAAAACCCAAGATCTTAAGGAAATGGTCCTTATAGAGCAACTAAGAGAGTCCATGGCTCCAGACCTGAGAAAGTTTCTCATGGAACAAGGTGCAGAGAGGCTGGGTGAGTTGCTAAATGTTGCTGAAAGGTATCAAGCAGCTCAAGCAGAGGTAACAGGTAATAAAAAGAAACAAGTGGATAACTTTAGGGCACCACAGAACTTTAATAAATTTGATCCTAGGGATCAAAATAAAGGTAAGCACCAATTTGATAGGCCACGGTATGAAAATAAAAATAAATTCCCACAATTCGATGAAAGGAAATATGATGAAAGAAAATCTTTCAACCAAGGAAAAAGGTGGTGTAAAAATTGTAAGATGAACAATCATGACACTGACCGTTGCAGAAGGAAACCTGTGTATATGGCAACCCTTCAGGTCAGGTCGACCTCAAGACAGGAGGAGGATATTATGTTAGATACCACTCCAGAAGAGATGAGGAGGCACAGGCTGGGGATAAAACACTCAAGCCTTGTTTCAGAAAATTGTCAACTTGTCATACAACTCCAGGCAAGGGAGATTTTTACATGAAAAACAAGTTGATGTATAGGAAGACTGGAGCTAGATCCAAAGGTCACGGACAGCTGGTACTTCCTAAAAGATATAGGGCAGACTTAATAAGGAGCTTACATGTGAAACCAGATGGGGACCATGAGAAGATAGGTACCATCATTCAAAAGGTGGCTCACAATTATTATTGGCCCAAAGCAAGATGGGACATTGAGAATTTTGTAGAAAGGTGTAGCATAGCACATGAGGGAACACCACAAGTGGGAACATGGATCAGGACCTGGACACGCCACGGGGCAAAATTAGGCCTGATAATAAAAAGAAATATAGATTTGATAAAGTGGACCAAATGGAATGGGAAGCCCCTTTTCACGGACAAGCTTCACTTAACTGTTTTACAATGGCCACTATGCGGAGAGTGCAAAAAGATGTCTTACCCCAGGATAAGCCGACAATCCCTCAATCGGACTTAAACAAACTGGAGGAAGAAGATGTAGAGAGGAAATCTCTCATCAAGAATTTTAAGAGGGGAGAAAGCCCCAAAAGAAAAATTGGTAGCGGTCGTTTTGTGAATGATAATTCTGGGAGGAAAAATCATCACTATATAGCTTCAAGTGGAAGAGACCATACCGGTGCATGGACAAATAGGTCCACACAATTAAAGGTCCATATGTAGCTTTGTTAAGAACGTGGACTGATGAAAAGGCCGAGGAAAACATTACATCTTCATACCAATATGTGAATGAGCTGACCACTCGGTTAAAAACTGGCTGGAAACTTGCCAATGAAAATTTAAAACAAGCCAGGAAGAAACATGCTGCCTATTATAACAGGAAGGCGAAAGACAGAGATTTGGCTGTGGGAGAGAAGGTACTGCTTCTTTTGCCCGGGAGTCAGAATAAGTTACAAATTGGATGGCAGGGTCCATATACAGTTTTAGAGAAGGTATCTAGAACAAATTATAAGATAGATAAGAAGGGGAAAGAAAAAATCTATCATGTGAATCTCCTGAAGAAATATTTGGAAAGAGAACATCAGGAAGAGACACACTTGTTGACCTTGTCCATCGCCATGGAGATGAAAAAGGAACCACTTTCATCATTTGAGTATCCATTACACCCCTGTGAGACAGCAGCACAGGTAAAAATCAGTACACATTTAACGAAAACTCAGAAAGAGAGAGTGCAACAGGTTCTAAATAATCATGCAGAGGTGTTAACAGACCGACCAGGGCATACAAACCTATTGGAATATGATATGAAACTGATAGACCCCACACCTGTCTGTATGAAACCATATTCGATTCCGTTTGCTAAGGAGAAAGCTTTGAAGGAAGAGATAGACTATCTGTTGAAGGAAGGAATTATTTCGCACAGTGAATCCTCATATAGTTCCGGTGTGGTACTCTTAAGGAAGCCCTCTGGAGAACATAGACTCTGTATAGATTACAGGAGACTGAATGCTATTACAGAAGGACAGGTGGATCCATTGCCGGATACAACTCAGCTGTTTGCCAGACTAAATAAAGCTAAATATTTCTCAAAAGTGGATTTGAGTAAAGGATACTATCAGATTCCAGTAAAGCCTGAGGTTAGACCATACCTAGCTTTTAGTACTTCAGAAGGACACTATGAGTTTAATAGATTGCCATTTGGATTGAAGAATGCGCCTAGTGTCTTCTCTAGAATGATGAGAAAATTATTGGACCCTCTGAATAATCCATGTATAACAAATTTCATGGATGATATCCTGATAGCCACAGAAACATTTGAGGAACACATTGACTCTCTGAACATGCTGTTTAATCGACTTAGGGAGGCAAATTTAACAGCCCGACCCACCAAATGTTGCGTTGGATGTAAAGAATTGGAATTTTTGGGACACACAGTTTATCAGGGAAACATGACCCCTGACCCAAAGAATTTAGAGAAACTACAGAAAGCCCCGAGACCACAAACCAAGAAGGACGTGAGATCCTTTGTCTCATTATGTGGTTTCTACCAGAAGTATATCAGGAACTTTAATTCCATATGTGCTCCGTTAACTGATTTGACACGTAAAGGACATCCAGATCGCATTACATGGACCCCACAATGTGAAATGGCTTACCAAGAATTGAAGGAAAAGCTCACAAGTAAACCTATTTTGAAATTACCTGACTTAAGTCAAGAATTCATAGTAAGGACGGATGCAAGTAATATTGGGTTAGGTGCAACTCTACTACAGAAATCCGATGCATTGGATGGGGAATTAAGCCCAGTGGCATATGCTAGCAGAAAATTGAATAAAGCCGAAATCAATTACTCAACTAGCGAAAAAGAATGTCTTGCAGTAATATGGGCAATAAAGAAATTCAATATTTATCTGTATGGGAAGGCCTTTAAGTTGCAAACAGACCACAAACCTTTATCGTTTCTAGCACAGGCTAAGCATGAGAACTCCAGGTTACTCCGATGGTCTTTACTTTTGGCTCCATATAATTTTAGCATTGAGTATATATCTGGAAAAACAAATTTGGGAGCGGATTTTTTAAGCCGCCATCCGTGTGATGAGAATCACCGTAAACCCCAGAACTAATAATAAATTTCTCTATGTGTATATAGAATAAAGGACTGACATATAATGTCTGTTTTAAGAGGGGAGATGTCGTGGAATATTCTAATCCACATATATAAATTATCAAGTAAATATAAAGCCTAATAAATACATATAATAAATAAAGGAAGAAGAATGGTAAAGAACAGTGCTGTCACAATGACAGTACTCGAAATCCCCCTTCTTTTCTACTTCGTCGGCAAATTGTAACGCTTTCACGTTGATATTAAAGGCCTTCTGCAACATACACGCGTTTCCCAAACACACAATAAAATGTGCTGCCTTTCTAAGAAAAACCTTGAAATATGCAAGTTGACCTAAATTTTAAATTCCATTCATGTCTTTTTCTACACTATGTTACCAAAAACAAAAGACAGATGGACTAAAGGATAGCGAGAAGGGAGAGGCAGAAAGCCGAACACTAAACACGCGTCGCGCGATACACAAATGCTGCCATCACGCGTGTAAGACTACATGCACTAACTTTTTTTCGGACGGACAGTGATAAATTCACTACCCTTCCCAGAGTTAGGTTTTAAAATCACAAAAAACGCTTATTAGGAAAGATAACAATAGATGGGTTTACGTTTGAAAACATTACAGTACCCAGACAGCACATCTTCGAAACAGGAGGTAGAAGGAATTGCATATTTTGAACGCAGCATATTAGTTCTATTAAATATATATATTTGGGTTCCTTAGGGTTTGCTGACAAAGAATATGTACAACGTTATGCAAATAGTCTAGGAATTAACAAGTTATAGCCAAAATAAAATGATGGTGCTGTCAGACAACACCCAAAATCAGAATCGCTCAGTGGTAGATTTTTTTTAAATCCACCATTGTACGGGAAATGGGCCACAAGTTACATTTGAACTGATTGGCTGGAATGATATGTAAGGCTACACACGATTAGTCGGACTATAAATACTATCTTTGGTTGTTAGGGGAGACGTAGGAAGTTAAAATTTTTTCAAATACTTGTCGAAACGTGGCTCCATTGGCTAGACTCGCTGATATACTCACTTAGGAGCGTTAGTTCGAGACCACTAGTGCAAATAAGCTTGATAAAGCAACAGTGCGTTGAAGCCAGCTCATATTTGTGTTAAATAAAAGCCTGGAACATAAGCAGATGGGAATTTGTGCCAGTATTTTGTGCAGAATTCATTGCTAATCAACGTATCTGTGTTTGTTTCCATGAATTGTGGTAAGCTTGAAACATTCAGTATCTTTTAATGAAAATTGAATGTGAATTGTTAATTTATGCCTGTATATATGTGTAGTTCAGTAGCAAACATGATATAAAGCCTATAATGCTCCAGCCTGAACAGAAGGTGTCGGAGGAAAGTAAAACTGCATGGAATGGCCAAACAGTACACTGACACCTAGATTATTGATTAGACAGAAATAATGCTGGAAGTGCAGAGGCGTAGTAACCATTAAGGAGGTTAATGCTGGTATAAAGTATTTCAGATGAAGCTGACAGTTGGCCTAACGCTCTGAACTCAATGTTTGTGATGTATTGTGCTCAGTGTAAAAAGAGAGTATAAATTAGTTATGAAGTAGAAGGTACATCCTTCTTGTTTTCAGGGACCGTGGTCTTGATGGTATTGAGCAGCACCTGGTCAGAGCTTTGCTGAATCCAGAGTCGGACAGCATACTCCTTGGTCCATTTAGCTATCAGTGAGGTGTCTCCAGAGCCGAGGGGAGAGTCGAGCAGAGGAGTCTGTTCCTGCCGCCATCACGCCAGATAAGCTGATGTGGCCAGCTGAGCTCAAAATTATGTACCCCCAGCTTAAAATGACCTTGTAAAAATAACATTAAGAGGGGAATTAAATTGTGTTAATATCAGGAACTGAGAACATCTCCAATAATAGTTCCCCTAAAGACAAACTATTGAAGTCATGATGACAAATACCAACAGAGCTTGAACAAAACAAAAACCAGTATTACCTCATATTACTACTACACAACTGACACACATAGGATACTTTTAATAATATATGTCACTACTATATTCATATTGATAAATTCTGTACATATAACTTGTAATTTAAATTGATTGTGATTCCTGGTTCCCTTTGTAGTTGAATCAGGACACATATTCATTCATGCCAGCAATGAATACATATTGTTATTTGAAAAGTTATCAGTGACTCCTTTAAGATATCCTTGTAGAGTGTTTTATGTATGTGAGTGTCACAGTGTTGTCAAGTGTGGTGGAATAAATTAAATTGTTTATCCGTCTGTTGTTGTTATGACTTACACTTCATCATACACATACCCTAGACATACAACGTAGTCATCACACTATTCCAGAATAATTCTGACTGAGATATATATATATGTGGCAGCAAGTAAGGTTATCTATAATACACTACACTTATTAGATATAGATACCTTCACAGCTGATCTCAGTCAGTACACTAAGTCCCCTATAAATATTTATAACATCCCACTTCACCACAGTTTCTGAGGGTACGTCCTATCAGTTTGGTGTTTGTGAGAGTATTTCCTATCAGTTTGTTGTTTCTGAGAATATGTCCTATTAGTTTGTTGTTTCTGAGAGTATGACCTATCAGTTTGTTGTTTCGTTTCTGAGAGTATGTCATATCAATTTGTTGTTTCTGAGAGATATGTCCTATCAATTTGTTGTTTCTGAGAGTATGTCCTATCACTTTGTTGTTTCTGAGAGTATGTCATATTAGTTTGTTGTTTCTGAGAGTGATGTCCTATCAGTTTGTTGTTTCTGAGAGCTATGTCCTATCAGTTTGTTGTTTCTGAGAGTTACGTCCTATCAGTTTGTTGTCTCCGAGAGTCTGCCCTATCAGTTTGTTGTTTCTGAGAGTAAGTCTTGTCTGTTTTTTGTTTCTGAGAGTATGTCCTATCACTTTTGTTATTTATTTCAGATATTGTCCTATGTCCTTGTCAACTTTGTGTTGATTCTGAGAGTTAGTTATGTCCTATCAGTTTGTTGTTTTCTGAATATTATGTTCCTATCACTTTTGGTTTGTTGTTTCTGATAGTATGTCCTATCGGTTTGTTGTTTTTGATAGTAAGTCCTATCTTTGTTGTTTCTGTCTATCGGTGTTGTTGTTTCCCTGACTTCTTGTAGTTAATATCAAAATAATATTGTTTCTATCTATGCTTCTCTGACCCAAGTGCCCTGCCTTGAAGTGGTGAGTCGGCTTGTTGATCAGATAGCAACACTCAGAATCATCATAGAACAATTAAATGAATGCCAGACCCCATTGCATGTAAATTTTGTGGACTTCGAAAAAAGGCTGTCGACAGTATAGATCGTACTGTGATAGGGAAAATGTTGAGCTATATCAGCGGGAGCTTTTGCTCCTGGTAAGTTCAGTCAAACCTCCCGGTAGAAGGGGAACGACTAAGTAAGTAAGTAAGTAAGTAAGTTCAGTCAAGCTGAGCAGGTCAAAATGGAAAGGACAGACAAAGTGAGCACACCCTTTCCTCCAGGTTAAGGGAGGTTGGAGAACAGGGCTGACAACCCTGTCAGAAAAAAAAGAATTGACACAGAAACGGAAACAGTTGAATAAAGAATTATAAGCCAGAGTCAGGAAGAATCCTCGCAAGAGACTTATGTCGCAGACACCTGATGAAAGCCAGTCAATGGAATTCAGGCTGCCGACACCTCTTGTAACGGCGAAGGCAAAAACCAGAATATGTACCTTGAACATACGGACAATGCAGGAAGCCGGAAGGACAGCACAGGTAGCTGAAGAGATGAGACTATACGAATTAAAACTCTTAGGACTAGCAGAAGCGAGAATAAATGGAACTGGTGAATTCATGACGAATACAGGGGAAAATGTCATATATTCAGGACACGAGGATGAAGACCACGCACACACAGAAGGGGTTGCTATTATGATGTCCCGGGAAGCACGAAAAGCATTAATAGAATGGGAACCAATATCACCCAGGACAATAACGGCAAGATTCCAGGTAACAGGAAGAAAAATCACCACCATTCAGTGTTATGCCCCTTTTTTTTTTTTTTTTTTTTTTTTTTTTTTTTTTTTTTTTTTTTTGTTTTTTTTTTGTTTTTTTTTTTTTTTTGTTTTTTTTGTTGTTTTTTTTTTTTTTTTTACTAACAATGCAGATGATGATAAGAAGCAAGATTTCTATGATGAAACTCCAAGGAACACTGGACAAAAACACACAGGAGAGAGGACATTAAGATAGTAATGGGAAGATTAAAATGGAAAAGTAGGAGTAGACAACAAAAACTGTGAACTAATCATGGGGAAAAATGGCATAGGAAACAGAAATGAGAATGGAGAGCTTTTTGTAAACTTTTCTGATTTGAATGATCTGGTTATCGTAAGGACTATCTTCCCACACAAAGACATACACAAGACTACATGGAACTACCCAGATGGGCACACGCAAAACCAGATAGACCACTTCACCATAGAAAGAAAATGGAGACGCTGCCTACAAGATGTTAGAGTAAAGAGAGGAGCTGACGTAGTGTCAGACCACCACCTTCTCCTGGCGTCACTGAGGATAAAATTGAGGGCGCGCAAAGACAGAGCAGAAGTAAAATACCCAGAACCTTATGAACAAAGACACAAGAGTTCAGTTCAACCTAAAGTTGAGAAATAGATTTGAAGCACTGGAGAACCTTGAAGAGGAAAGTATAGATAACCATTGGTGCACAATTCAGGAAGCATACAGGAATACATGTGAAGAAGTTCTTGGCAAAAGAAATAAACAACAGAAGGAATGGCTCACAGAAAACACATGGAACCTCATAAGAGAAAGGAGAGACATCAAACAGCAAGTAAACAACTGTAAAGAGGCAAAAGAGAAAACACAACTGCTCACAATATATTGGGAGCTAAACAGGAAAGTGAAAAGAGAATTTATTGAAAAACTAACAGAGGAAGCCGAGACTGCGACAAAACAGGAGACTTGAAAACATTATATAATATTACTAGAACTTTATCTAATAAATAGATAAACCACGATACAACAGTGAAGAGCAGAGAAGGTCAAAGCATTAGCAGTGAAGAGAAACAAAGGGCCAGATGGGCTGAATATTTTAAGAAAATCCTAAACCGAAATCAACCAATACAGCAATCCATCATAGAACCAGCAGAAGAGCCACTTCAGTGCAACATAAACCCACCCACTAAACAAGATATCTCTCGGGCAATAAAACAGCTGAAAAATGGGAAGGCCGCAGGACCAGATGTAATACAACTAGAAGCCCTGAAGACAGATATACCATACACTGCAGAGTTGCTACATCAACTCTTCAAGAAAATCTGGGAAAAAGGGGCCATCACAAAAAGCCGGAAGGAAGGCCACATTATCAAGCTGCCAAAGAAAGGAAACCTGACTGTATGTAGCAACTGGAGGGGTATAACACAACTAGCAGTGGCTGGAAAAATAAGAGTTTTTGACCAGAGTTTTGTTGGACCGTATTAAGAAGGCGGTGGATGACAAACTCAGAGAGGAACAGGCAGGATTTTGTGCAGGAAGATCATGTACAGACCAGATAACAACACCCAGAATCACCATAGAACAATCAAATGAGTGGCAGACCCCCTTGTACGTTAATTTTGTTTACTTCGAAAAGGCTTTCTACAGTATAAACCGTACTGTGATATGCAAAATCCTGAGACATTATGGAATCCCAGAGAAACTCATTACAATAATCCAAGATGTCTACCAGAAGGCCTCATGTAAAGTAGTACACAAAGGAAAACTACCAGAGCCCTTCACAGTACAAAGTGGAGTCAGGAATGTCTGCTATCACCAACATTTTTTCTCCTGGTCATAGACTGGGTTATGAAACAGACAATAGAGGGAGAGACAACTGGAATACAGTGGAAATTTAACAA
Organism: Oreohelix idahoensis; assembly: GCA_024509875.1. Classification (NCBI taxonomy): domain Eukaryota; kingdom Metazoa; phylum Mollusca; class Gastropoda; order Stylommatophora; family Oreohelicidae; genus Oreohelix; species Oreohelix idahoensis. The sequence goes on along the minus strand of JAMPIV010008167.1, from coordinate 6,008 downwards.
ACAACTCGAGGATCTAGACTTTGCAGATGATTTGGGCCCTTCTGTCACATAGATAGCAAGATATGCAGGAGAAAAACAAAATAGATTAGTAACAGAAGCAGCAAAGATGGGATAAAAAGATAAATGTAAATAAAACAAAAGAAATGAGAGTAAAATAATAGGCAGACGGACTCGATGAAGATCAACGATCAAGTCATTGAAGAAGTAGAAAGTGCTTTACATAACTGGGGAGTCGAGCGTTACATTGGCAACAGAAGGGGAACAGCTAGTGACGTGACTGCTCAAAGATAAATAAGGCCAGATGCGCTTGAAATGCCCTTCGACCAATATGGAACTCCTCAATTATATCCAGAGAGAGAACAAATTTAGAATTTGTAACTCAAATGTAAAGTCAGTCTTGCTGTATGGCGCGGAGAGATGGCATGTCTCTCAATAATAGTATTCAAACTCCAAGCTAGCTACAGATTATTTGTAAATAGATGTCTCCGGCGGATCCTCCGTATAAGATGGCCAGATGTAATAAAATATAGAGCTAAGGAAAAGATGCGGGCAACAGCCAGTATGAGACGTATAATGTAAATATAGCTTCAGTTGTCCTACCGAAATCCGACCACCTTTGCTTCCCATTTAGTGTTTATAATTTTGCTACGCAAAAAACCACGAATTTTCGCTGTCTGTCTGACATATATTTTGAAGCCACCGCCTATTTTTACTATCTCGCCTATTTTTTCCTGTTGTACATGCGCTGAGGAGTGTTTACCAACTTTCGCACACTGGCAGTCTTAACAAGGGGGAGCGAACCTGGTTTGTTTACCTGAGTTCTCACGCGAGCTGATCTGTCAATCATTGGTCTTTAGACAGACGCACGTGGGGAAAAGACCAGATCCTTGAAGAAATACAAGGGCGATAATAATACTTCCCGACCACTTTTGATGTCCGTGCATTTCAGGGGACGTAAAGCTTTGATCTGCGGAAACGGACCGAAATCTAAAAGGGGCCCGTTCGCAGGCCCATGTCTTTTGATGTCGTTCGGCATCGCGAGTAGAGCGAATGGTAAAATCCTTTATCTCGGAAACGAAGTTCCTTGATTTTCCCTGCTATGCCGAAGATGTGAATTGTCCCATCCTTTAGAGATAATTACACAAAATCTGTATATATATACGGCGTTCTCTCCAAGTCGGTTATCAGGTCTCTCAGAAAATTTTGGATAATCGGAACGCGTACGCTAGAACCTATGTGAAATAGTGCGTTAATAGCCTTCGTGGGGATTTATTCTGTTTTCTGGTAATAATAATAAGTTGTGCTTAAGCGTTAAAATGTGTTAAAGTTTTACCATTTTATTCACTGTGATTCCCTAGCGTTATGTTTCTTATAGTGAAATAGCAAACGCGTAGATATTTTCTTACCAGTTGTTCAGTTTAAAGTAAAATCCACCAACTATTTTTTACACCAGAAGATACGGTTTAGCTGACTAAGTATAATGCTATGAGTAACGGATAACAGATATGAGTAACAGAGTAGAATTCGCATTATATTTCATTGTGTGTAATTTTCTAAATGACTAGTATTTAATATCATGTGTCAAAACAATAGACGCCGACAATCAAATAGCTAGTAATGACAGGCGATATTTGTTAAGGGCGCGTAGTTATAATTAAATTATAATGGACTTTGTGCGCTGATTGTTTTACGGGGGGGGGGGGGAAGGGGGGGGGGAGCCGGCATGCCTAAAACCCAACCTGCACTCGCTAAGGGAAGCGGGATAAGATAGGCTAAGACCCGTGTGCCTTTTAATTTAATTAGCTGACGGAGAGGATAGGAGATCATACTCTTACGCGTGATAGTGTAGGATATTGGAATTTTTGGTTTAAATGTTCTTTTTCTTTCTAATATAGTACCGGATCAAAACCAGCGGCCAGCAGTTTTCTATTGTGGTCCTTCCTCAGTTACTGAGGGAGTAATGGTTGTCATTTTCCTTGGCGTTCGTCCCCAGTACTGGTGTGAACAGGAATTGCCAAGGCGACAAACTAACATTTTAACTGTAAATTTGAGTTAACTGGACTTAAAAATACCCAGATTGTTTATTCAATTTATCAGCCCGCTGTGGCAATATACATAACATTTTTTTCCCGACTTCTGACAGTCGTTTTCCCAAGTGGATTTTATCCAGGAGAATACGCTCTTTCATAATCGGCACTCACCCCAGAGCAAGCCGATAGGATTTATCATCATTATCTTAATTAACAGTTTAGCAACCATATGTTTTCTTTAGCTATTGGAAGTACTGTCTACTGTGAACACAAGATCGCGGTTTTTTTGTTGTTGCTACATGAACTATTTGATGGGACTGTGGTGAAGTGGGATGTTATAAATATTTATAGGGGACTTAGTGTACTGACTGAGATCAGCTGTGAAGGTATCTATATCTATTAAAAGTAGTGTATTATAGATAACCTTACTTGCTACCACATATCTCTTTATCTCAGTCAGAATTATTCTGGAATAGTGTGATGCTACGTTATGTGTCTAGGGTATGTGTATGAAGAAGTGTAAGTCACAACAACAGACAGATAAACAATTTAATGTAATCCACTACTCTTGACAACACTGTGACACTCACATACATATAACACTCTATGAGAATATCTTAAAGGAGGCACTGATAGCTTTCAAATAACAATATGTATTCATTACTGGCATGAATGAATATGTGTCCTGATTCAACTACAAGGGAATCAGGAATCACAATCAATTTAAATTACAAGTTATGTACAGAATGTATTTAATATGAATATTGTAGTGACATATATTATTACAAATGTTCTATGTGTGTCAGTTGTGTAGTAGTAAAATGAGGTAATACTGGTTTTGTTTTGTTCAAGCTCTGTTGGTATTTGTCATCATGACTTCAATAGTTTGTCTTTAGGGATCAGTATTGGAGATGTTCACAGTTCCTGATTTTAAGACAAGTAAATTCCCCTCTGAATGGTATTTTTATAAAGTTATTTCAGATGAGGGGACATAATGTTGAGCTCAGCTGGCCAACTCTGCTTATCTTTAGTGATGGCGGCAGGAAAAGACTCCTCTGCTCGAATTCTCCTCTGGGCTCAGGAGACACCTCACTGATAGCTAAAAAGACCAAGGAGTATGCTGTCCGACTCTGGATTCAGCAAATCTCTGACCAGATGCTGCTCACTACCATCAAGACCACTGTCCCTGAAATCAAGAAGGATATACCTTCTACTTCATAACTAATTTATATTCTCTTTTACACTGATCACAATACAGCACAAACATTGCGTTCAGAGCGTTAGGCCAACAGTCAGCTTCATTTGAAATACTTTATTCCAGTATTACCATTCTTAATGGTTACTACGCCTCTGCACTTCCAGCATTATTTCTTTCTAGTCCATCATCCAGGTGTCAGTGTACTATTTGGCCATTCCATGCCGTTTTACTTCTCTCCGACACCCTCTGTTCAGGCTGGAGCATTATAGGCTTTACCTCACGTTTGCCACTGAACTACACATATATATACAGGCATAAATCAACAATTCACATTCAATTTTTCATTAAAAGATACTGAATGGTTCAAGCTTACCACAATTTCATGGAAATAAACACAGATACGTTGATTAGCAATGAATTCTGGCACAAACTGGCACAAATTCCGTTCTGCCTATGTTCCAGGCTTTTATTTTAGCAAAAATGTGAGCTGGCTTCAACGTACTGTCGCTTTATCAAGCTTATTTGAATTAGTGGTCTCGAACTAACGCTCCCAAGTGTGTATATCAGCGAGACTGGCCAATGAGCCACGTTTCGACAAGTGTTTGAAAAAATGTTATCTTTTCCCGTCTCCCCAACAACCAAGATAGTATTTATAGCCCGACCAATCGTGGTTAGGCTTTCATTTGTTGCGCTCCAATCAATTTGGAGTTTACATGGTAGGCTATTTATGTAACGTAAGGTTTTTTCAAACACGTTATAAAAAAAATTTTATGAGCAGAAATGATTTTATGCTGTCAGGCACCCCCAATATTTTATTTTGGGTATAATTTATTAATTCCTGGACTATTTGCGTAACGTTTTACATATTATTTGTCAGCAAACCCTAAGGAACCCAAAAATACTAATTTAAAGGAGCTACGTGGCTGCGTTCAAAATATGCAATTTCTTCTATCTCCTGTTTAGAAGATGTGCTGTCTGGGTACTGTTATGTGTTCAAACGTAAACCCATATAATGTTGTCTTTTCTAATAAGAGTCTGTTATGATTTATAAACCTAACTCTGGGAAAGGGTAGTGTATTTTATCACTGTCCGTCTGAAAAAAAATTAGTGCATGTAGACTTACACGCGTGATGGTAGTAATTGTGTATCGCGCGAAGCGGGTTTAGTGTTCGGCTTTCTGCCTCTCCCTTCTCTTTTTATCCCTTTAGTCCATCTGTTCGTTCGTTTTGGTAACGCAGTATAATTAATGTTAGGGTTAATTTAGGTCATTACGCAGTACGTCTCAATGCTTTTCCAAGAAATACAGCACACGTTTCATTGAAGAAGGCGGGTAATAATACAGTAAGCTTTACTATCAACGTGAAAGCGTTACAATTTGCAGACGAAGCAGAAAACAAGGGGGATTTCGAGTACATTCTTTGGGACAGCACTGTCATTTTACCATTGCTCTTCTCTTTATTAATTTTATTTGTTAGGCTTCATATTTACCTAATAATTTATATATGTGGATTAGAATATTTCATGACACTTCCCCTCTTAAAACAGACATTATATGTCAGTCCTTTATTCTATATACACATAGAGAAATTTATTATTATTTCTGGGGTTTACGGTGATTCTCATCACACGGATGGCGGCTTAAAAAATCCGCTCCCAGATTGGTTTTTCCAGATATATATTCAATGCTAAAATTATATGGAGCCAGAAGCAAAGACCATCGGAGTAACCTAGAGTTCTCATGCTTAGCCTGTGCTAAAAACGATAAAGGTTTGTGGTCAGTTTGCAACTTAAATGCCTTCCCATATAGATAAATATTGAATTTCTTTATTGCCCATATTACTGCAAGACATTCTTTTTCGCTAGTTGAGTAGTTGATTTCAGCTTTATTCAACTTTCTGCTAGCATATGCCACTGGGCTTAATTCCCCATCCAATGCATCTGATTTCTGTAGTAAAGTTGCACCTAGCCCAATATTACTTGCATCCGTCCTTACTATGAATTCTTGACTTAAGTCAGGTAATTTCAAAATGGGTTTACTTGTGAGCTTTTCCTTCAATTCTTGGTAAGTCATTTCACATTGTGGTGTCCATGTAATGCGATCTGGAAGTCCTTTACGTGTCAATTCCGTTAAAGGTGCACATATGGAATTAAAGTTTTTGATATACTTCTGGTAGAAACCACATAATGAGACAAAGGATCTCACGTCCTTCTTGGTTTGTGGTCTCGGGGCTTTCTGTAGTTTCTCTAAATTCTTTGGGTCAGGGGTCATGTTTCCCTGATAAACTGTGTGTCCCAAAAATTCCAATTCTTTACATCCAACGCAACATTTGGTTGGTCGGGCTGTTAAATTTGCCTCCCTAAGTCGATCAAACAGCATGTTCAGAGAGTCAATGTGTTCCTCAAATGTTTCTGTTGCTATAAGGATATCATCCATAAAATTTGTTATACAGGGATTATTCAGAGGATCCAATAATTTTCTCATCATTCTAGAGAAGACAATAGGCGCACTATTCAATCCAAATGGCAATCTATTAAACTCATAGTGTCCTTCTGAGGTACTAAAAGCTAGGTATGGTCTAACCTCAGGCTTTACTTGAATCTGATAGTATCCTTTACTCAGATCCACTTTTGAGAAATATTTAGCTTTATTTAGTCTGGCAAACAGCTGATTTGTATCCGGCAATGGATCCACCTGTCCTTCTGTAATAGCATTCAGTCTCCTGTAATCTATACAGAGTCTATGTTCTCCCGAGGGCTTCCTTAAAAGTACAACACCGGAA